>OY757011.1:102682544-102841544 GCA_963580285.1 Lucinisca nassula
CCGCTGCTGTGTGGTTTGTTTCAGAATGTGTCCACTGCCCTGTCGCCGGCCCACTGTGGCACGGATGATCATGACCAATAACCCGCGCAAACTTGCGGTCTAGTTGCTTTCTTCCGCCCGGTCAATGCGGGGATGCGCGGGTTTCAAAAGATTTGCGGCGCGGGTGAACTGTGTGTAAGGATGTCATTCCTTATCAACTGATAACTTAATAAAACATTTCTATCTAACACAGGCAACTCTTTACATAGTCAAATCAAATCGGGAACCGGGAACTAGATAAATCGGGAACCGGGAACCGGGAACTAGCTCCCGGTTCCCGATTTGCACAAAACATATAAAAAAAAAACAATGGTAGCTATTCAAAGGGCTGCAGCTAACCCAGTATAACCCTTAGCCGCGATGTGGTCTAATGCAGTATGTGTAGACTGCCCTTTCTCCCGGCCACTGCGGCACGGATGATCATTACCTTAAGAGAGTCTCCGCTACTCCCGCCGCTTAGCCGAAGCGTGGTCTATTGTGGTATGTGTCCACTGCCATGTCGCCGGGCCACAGCGGGACGGATGATCATCACCTATAGAGAGTCTCCGTTACTCCCGCCGCTCAGCCGCGATGTGGTGTAATGCAGTATTTGTCCACTGCCCTTTCTCCGGGCCACTGCGGCACGGATGGTCATCACATTTAGAGAATCTCCGTTACTCCCGCCGCTTAGCCGCGGTGTGGTCTAATTCAGTTTGTGTCCACTGCCCTTTCTCCGGGCCACTGCGGCACGGATGGTCATCACCTATAGTGAGTCTCCGTTACTCCCGCTGCTGTGTGGTCTGTTTCAGAATGTGTCCACTGCCCTGTCGCCGGCCCACTGTGGCACGGATGATCATGACCAATAACCCGCGCAAACTTGCGGTCTAGTTGCTTTCTTCCGCCCGGTCAATGCGGGGATGCGCGGGTTTCAAAAGATTTGCGGCGCGGGTGAACTGTGTGTAAGGATGTCATTCCTTATCAAGTGATAACTTAATAAAACATTTCTATCTAACGCAGGCAACTCTTTACATAGTCAAATCAAATCGGGAACCGGGAACTAGTTCCCGGTTCCCGATTTGCACAAAAAATATAAAAAACAATGGTAGCTATTCAAAGGGCTGCAGCTAACTCAGTATAACCCTTAGCCGCGATGTGGTCTAATGCAGTATGTGTAGACTGCCCTTTCTCCCGGCCACTGCGGCACGGATGATCATTACCTTAAGAGAGTCTCCGCTACTCCCGCCGCTTAGCCGCAGCGTGGTCTATTGTGGTATGTGTCCACTGTCTTGTCGCCGGGCCACAGCGGGACGGATGATCATCACCTATAGAGAGTCTCCGTTATTTCGCCGCTCAGCCGCGATGTGGTGTAATGCAGTTTTTGTCCACTGCCCTCTCTCCGGGCCACTGCGGCACGGATGGTCATCACCTTTAGAGAATCTCCGTTACTCCCGCCGCTTAGCCGCGGTGTGGTCTAATTCAGTTTGTGTCCACTGCCCTTTCTCCGGGCCACTGCGGCACGGATGGTCATCACCTATAGTGAGTCTCCGTTACTCCCGCTGCTGTGTGGTCTGTTTCAGAATGTGTCCACTGCCCTGTCGCCGGCCCACTGTGGCACGGATGATCATGACCAATAACCCGCGCAAACTTGCGGTCTAGTTGCTTTCTTCCGCCCGGCCAATGCGGGGATGCGCGGGTTTCAAAAGATTTGCGGCGCGGGTGAACTGTGTGTAAGGATGTCATTCCTTATCAACTGATAACTGAATAAAACATTTTTATCTAACGCAGGCAACTCTTTACATAGTCAAATCAAATCGGGAACCGGGAACTAGTTCCCGGTTCCCGGTTCCTTATTAAATCGGGAACCGGGAACCTGGAACAAGTTCCCGGTTCCCGATTTGCACAAAACATGTAAAAAAGAATGGTAGCTATTCAAAGGGCTGCAGCTAACTCAGTATAACCCTTAGCCGCGATGTGGTCTAATGCAGTATGTGTAGACTGCCCTTTCTCCCGGCCACTGCGGCACGGATGATCATTACCTTAAGAGAGTCTCCGCTACTACCGCCGATTAGCCGCAGCGTGGTCTATTGTGGTATGTGTCCACTGTCTTGTCGCCGGGCCACAGCGGGATGGATGATCATCACCTATAGAGAGTCTCCGTTACTCCCGCCGCTCAGCCGCGATGTGGTGTAATGCAGTATTTGTCCACTGCCCTCTCTCCGGGCCACTGCGGCACGGATGGTCATCACCTTTAGAGAATCTCCGTTACTCCCGCCGCTTAGCCGCGGTGTGGTCTAATTCAGTTTGTGTCCACTGCCCTTTCTCCGGGCCACTGCGGCACGGATGGTCATCACCTATAGTGAGTCTCCGTTACTCCCGCTGCTGTGTGGTCTGTTTCAGAATGTGTCCACTGCCCTGTCGCCGGCCCACTGTGGCACGGATGATCATGACCAATAACCCGCGCAAACTTGCGGTCTAGTTGCTTTCTTCCGCCCGGCCAATGCGGGGATGCGCGGGTTTCAAAAGATTTGCGGCGCGGGTGAACTGTGTGTAAGGATGTCATTCCTTATCAACTGATAACTGAATAAAACATTTTTATCTAACGCAGGCAACTCTTTACATAGTCAAATCAAATCGGGAACCGGGAACTAGTTCCCGGTTCCCGGTTCCTTATTAAATCGGGAACCGGGAACCGGTAACTAGTTCCCGGTTCCCGATTTGCACAAAACATGTAAAAAACAATGGTAGCTATTCAAAGGGCTGCAGCTAACTCATTATAACCCTTAGCCGCGATGTGGTCTAATGCAGTATGTGTAGACTGCCCTTTCTCCCGGCCACTGCGGCACGGATGATCATTACCTTAAGAGAGTCTCCGCTACTACCGCCGCTTAGCCGCAGCGTGGTCTATTGTGGTATGTGTCCACTGTCTTGTCGCCGGGCCACAGCGGGACGGATGATCATCACCTATAGAGAGTCTCCGTTACTCCCGCCGCTCAGCCGCGATGTGGTGTAATGCAGTATTTGTCCACTGCCCTCTCTCCGGGCCACTGCGGCACGGATGGTCATCACCTTTAGAGAATCTCCGTTACTCCCGCCGCTTAGCCGCGGTGTGGTCTAATTCAGTTTGTGTCCACTGCCCTTTCTCCGGGCCACTGCGGCACGGATGGTCATCACCTATAGTGAGTCTCCGTTACTCCCGCTGCTGTGTGGTCTGTTTCAGAATGTGTCCACTGCCCTGTCGCCGGCCCACTGTGGCACGGATGATCATGACCAATAACCCGCGCAAACTTGCGGTCTACTTGCTTTCTTCCGCCCGGCCAATGCGGGGATGCGCGGGTTTCCAAAGATTTGCGGCGCGGGTGAACTGTGTGTAAGGATGTCATTCTTTATCAACTGATAACTGAATGAAACATTTCTATTTAACGCAGGCAACTCTTTACATAGCCAAATCAAATCGGGAACCGGGAACTAGTTCCCGGTTCCCGGTTCCTTATTAAATCGGGAACCGGGAACCAGGAACTAGTTCCCGGTTCCCGATTTGCACAAAACATATAAAAAACAATGGTAGCTATTCAAAGGGCTGCAGCTAACTCAGTATAACCCTTAGCCGCGATGTGGTCTAATGCAGTATGTGTAGACTGCCCTTTCTCCCGGCCACTGCGGCACGGATGATCATTACCTTAAGAGAGTCTCCGCTACTCCCGCCGCGTAGCCGCAGCGTGGTCTATTGTGGTATGTGTCCACTGTCATGACGCCGGGCCACAGCGGGACGGATGATCATCACCTATAGAGAGTCTCCGTTACTCCCGCCGCTCAGCCGCGATGTGGTGTAATGCAGAATTTGTCCACTGCCCTCTCTCCGGGCCACTGCGGCACGGATTTTCATCACCTTTAGAGAATCTCCGTTACTCCCGCCGCTTAGCCGCGGTGTGGTCTAATTCAGTTTGTGTCCACTGCCCTTTCTCCGGCCACTGCGGCACGGATGGTCATCACCTATAGTGAGTCTCCGTTACTCCCGCTGCTGTGTGGTCTGTTTCAGAATGTGTCCACTGCCCTGTCGCCGGCCCACTGTGGCACGGATGATCATGACCAATAACCCGCGCAAACTTGCGGTCTACTTGCGTTCTTCCGCCCGGCCAATGCGGGGATGCGCGGGTTTCAAAAGATTTGCGGCGCGGGTGAACTGTGTGTAAGGATGTCATTCTTTATCAACTGATAACTGAATAAAACATTTCTATCTAACGCAGGCAACTCTTTACATTGTCAAATCAAATCGGGAACCGGGAACTAGTTCCCGGTTCCCGGTTCCTTATTAAATCGGGAACCGGGAACCGGGAACTAGTTCCCGGTTCCCGATTTGCACAAAACATATAAAAAACAATGGTAGCTATTCAAAGGGCTGCAGCTAACTCAGTATAAGCCTTAGCCGCGATGTGGTCTAATGCAGTATGTGTAGACTGCCCTTTCTCCCGGCCACTGCGGCACGGATGATCATTACCTTAAGAGAGTCTCCGCTACTCCCGCCGCTTAGCCACAGCGTGGTCTATTGTGGTATGTGTCCACTGTCATGTCGCCGGGCCACAGCGGGACGGATGATCATCACCTATAGAGAGTCTCCGTTACTCCCGCCGCTCAGCCGCGATGTGGTGTAATGCAGTATTTGTCCACTGCCCTTTCTCCGGGCCACTGCGGCACGGATGGTCATCACCTTTAGAGAATCTCCGTTACTCCCGCCTCTTAGCCGCGGTGTGGTCTAATTCAGTTTTTGTCCACTGCCCTTTCTCCGGGCCACTGCGGCACGGATGGTCATCACCTATAGTGAGTCTCCGTTACTCCCGCTGCTGTGTGGTCTGTTTCAGAATGTGTCCACTGCCCTGTCGCCGGCCCACTGTGGCACGGATGATCATGACCATTAACCCGCGCAAACTTGCGGTCTAGTTGCTTTCTTCCGCCCGGTCAATGCGGGGATGCGCGGGTTTCAAAAGATTTGCGGCGCGGGTGAACTGTGTGTAAGGATGTCATTCCTTATCAACTGATAACTGAATAAAACATTTCTATCAAACGCAGGCAACTCTTTACATAGGCAAATCAAATCGGGAACCGGGAACTAGTTCCCTGTTCCCGGTTCCTTATTAAATCGGGAACCGGGAACTAGTTCCCGGTTCCCGATTTGCACAAAACATATAAAAAACAATGGTAGCTATTCAAAGGGCTGCAGCTAACTCAGTATAAGCCTTAGCCGCGATGTGGTCTTATGCAGTATGTGTAGACTGCCCTTTCTCCCGGCCACTGCGGCACGGATGATCATTACCTTAAGAGAGTCTCCGCTACTCCCGCCGCTTAGCCGCAGCGTGGTCTATTGTGGTATGTGTCCACTGTCTTGTCGCCGGGCCACAGCGGGACGGATGATCATCACCTATAGAGAGTCTCCGTTACTCCCGCCGCTCAGCCGCGATGTGGTGTAATGCAGTATTTGTCCACTGCCCTCGCTCCGGGCCACTGCGGCACGGATGGTCATCACCTTTAGAGAATCTCCGTTACTCCCGCCGCTTAGCCGCGGTGTGGTCTAATTCAGTTTGTGTCCACTGCCCTTACTCCGGGCCACTGCGGCACGGATGGTCATCACCTATAGTGAGTCTCCGTTACTCCCGCTGCTGTGTGGTCTGTTTCAGAATGTGTCCACTGCCCTGTCGCCGGCCCACTGTGGCACGGATGATCATGACCAATAACCCGCGCAAACTTGCGGTCTAGTTGCTTTCTTCCGCCCGGTCAATGCGGGGATGCGCGGGTTTCAAAAGATTTGCGGCGCGGGTGAACTGTGTGTAAGGATGTCATTCCTTATCAACTGATAACTTAATAAAACATTTCTATCTAACGCAGGCAACTCTTTACATAGTCAAATCAAATCGGGAACCGGGAACTAGTTCCCGGTTCCCGATTTGCACAAAACCTATAAAAAGACAATAGCAGCTGTTCAAAGGGCTGCAGTTAACTAAGGATGACCCTTAGACGCGCTGTGGTCTAATGCAGTATGTGTCCACTGCCCATTCTCCGGGCCACTGCGGCACGGATGATCATTACCTTAAGAGAGTACCCTCCACTCCCGCCGCTTAGACGCAGCGTGGTCTCTTGTAGTATGTGTCCACTGTCTTGTCTCCGGGCCACAGCAGGAAGGATGATCATCACCTATATAGAGTCTCCGTTACTCCCGCAGCTAAGCCGCGATGTGGTGTAATGCAGTATTTGTCCACTGCCCTTTCTCCGGGCCTCTGCGGCACGGATGGTCATCACCTATAGAGAATTTCCGTTACTCACGCCGCTTACCCGCGGTGTGGTCTAATGCAGTTTGTGTCCACTGCCCTTTCTCCGGGCCACTGCTACATTTAACAAGGTATCCCTTCGCCGTGATGTGGTGTATGCAGTATGTGTCCACCACCCTGTCGCCGGCCCACTGTGGCACGGATGATCATGACCTATTGCCCGCGCAAACTTGCGGTCTAGTTACTTTGTACCGCCCGCTCAATGAAAGGCTGCGCGGTTTATAAAAGATTTACGGCGCGGTTGAACTGTAAGGAAAGATAGCATTCCTTATCAATTGATAACTCAATAAAACATTTCTATCTAACGCAGCCAACTCTTCACATAGTAAAATCAAATCAGGAACCGGGAACTAGTTCCAGGTTCCCGGTTCCTAATTAAATAAGGAACCGGGAACTAGTTCCTGGTTCCCGATTTGCACAAAACCTATAAAAAGACAATAACAGTTATTCAAAAGGCTGCAGTTAACTAAGGATAACCCTTAGCCGCGATGTGGTCTAATGAAGTATGTGTCCACTGCCCTTTCTCCGGGCCACGGCGGCACGGATGGTCATCACCTATAGAGAATCTCCGTTACTCCCGCCGCTTAGCCGCGGTGTGGTCTTATGCAGTTTGTGTCCACTGCCTTTGTCCGGGCTACTGCGGCACGGATGGTCATAACCTATAGAGAGTCTCCGTCACTCCCGCTGCGGTGTGGTCTGTTGCAGTATATGTCCACTGCCCTGTCGCCGGCCCACTGCGGCACGGATGATCATGACATATAACCCGCGCAAACTTGCGGTCTAATTACTTTGTTCCGCCCACTCAATGCGGGGCTGCGTGGGTTTTAAAAGATTTGCGGCGCGGGTGAACTGTGAGTAAGGATGTCATTCCTTATCAATTGATAACTGAATAAAACATTTATATCTAACGCAGGCAACTCTTAACATAGTCAAATCAAATCGGGAACCGGGAACTAGTTCCCGGTTCCCGGTTCCTTATTAAATCGGGAACCGGGTTCCCGATTTGCACAAAAACTATAAAAAGACAAAAGTAGCTATTCAAAGGGCTGCAGTTAACTAAGAATAACACTTAGCCGCGATGTGGTCTAATGTGGACACAGTATGTGTCCACTGCCCATTCTCCGGGCCACTGCGGCACGGATGATCATAACCTTAAGAGATCCTCCGCTACTCCCGCCGCTTAGCCGCAGCGTGGTCTATTGCAGTATGTGTCCACTGTCTTTTCGCCGGGCCGCATCTGGACGGATGATCATCACCTATAGCAATTCTCCACTACTCCCGCAGCCAATCCGCAGTTTGGTCTAAAGGAGTACATGCCCATAGCCCTGTCGCCGGGCCACTGCGGGACGGATGGTCATCAACTCTAGAGAGTCTCCGTTACTTCCGCCGTTTAGCCGCTGTGTGGTCTAATGCAGTATGTGACAATAAATACGGGAATCGGGAACCGGGAACTGGAATCGGGAACCGGGAACTGGAATCGGGAACCGGGAACTGGAATGGGGAACCGGGAACAGGGAACTGTAATCGGGAACCGGGAACTGGAATCGGGAACCGCGAACTGTAACCGGGGACTGGAATCGGGAACCGGGAACTGGAATCGGGAACCGGGAACTGGAATCGGGAACCGGGAACTGGAATCGGGAACCGGGAACCGGGAACCGGGAACTAACTTTACGCTCATTGTTCTCTTTTGTATACCGGGGTAAGGAGTTTAGGAGAACAAAAGAGAACAATAGGTTCATTCCGTTCGTCCGTCCGTTATTCCGTCCGTTCGTCCGTCCGTCCGTCACACTTTGTCGGAAACTTTGTCCGGAAGCGTTTCTCTGCAACTATTGCATGGAATTGAATGAAACTTGAACTAAATTTTTATTATTATAATGTGGTGATGCACGCACAATTTTTTTTTAATTGACTTTTAACATCCAGAGTTATGGCCCCTTTAATCATTGAAAATTAGGACTTTCGTTGTCGCACTTTGTCCGGAACCGTATCTCAACAACTATTGTATGGAATTAAAAGAAAATTGAATTAAATAGTTATTATTATACTGTGATGATGCACATGCGAAACTTTTTCAGAATGACCTTTTACATCCAGACTTATGGCCCGTTAAATGATTAAAATTAAGGAATTCCGTCTGTCTTGAGCCATTTCTCAGTAACTATTGCATGGAATAAAATGAAACTTAAAGTAAATATGTATTATTAAACTGCGGAGATGCATGCACAGTTTTCGCTCATTTTTTCTGAATTGACCTTTTAAATCCAGAGTTATGGTCCCTTAAATGATTGAAATTGAGGAATTTCGTCTGTCTAGAGCCATTTCTCAGTAACTATTACATGGAATTTAATGAAACTTAAAGTAAATATGTATTATTAAACTGCGGTGATGCATGCACAGTTTTCGCACATTTTTTCTGAATTGACCTTTTAAATCCAGAGTTATGGTCCCTTAAATGATTGAAATTGAGGAATTTCGTCTGTCTAGAGCCATTTCTCAGTAACTATTACATGGAATTTAATGAAACTTAAAGTAAATATGTATTATTAAACTGCGGTGATGCATGCACAGTTTTCGCTCATTTTTTCCTGGATTGACCTTTTACATCCAGAGTTATGGCTCCTTAAATGATTGAAATTGAGGAATTTGGCCCCTTAAATGATTGTCATGTCTGTTTGTTTCATTCCATACATTAGTACATTATTGACAGTATATTTGGCTTGTAGGTCAAAGGTTGAGGTTTAGAAAGGTCAAGGTCACACTGTACTAAAATGACTAATTTTCTCAATAACTACTCAATGCTATGCCCTCAGCTATAAGTCACACCTTTGACAGACAAGTTACTGATCTCTACTGATAATGAGGCCAGTAGATCGATGTACTGCCTCTCATCCAAAGACTAAATGTTCAGGGGGGGCCCTTCCTCATTACGTCTAGTTTGCTTCTTAGAACAATCCTTAATTTTAGCCAGATATATTTTATTGCAATTCTACACCAAAAACCATTTGGCGGGGGATATCAATTCAACGAATGTGCTTGCTTATTTTAGCTTTGCAAAAAAAGATTATCACAACTTTGATTGGCAAAATATCAAGGCTCTAGGTCTTAAGCTTTGGAAGAAGAAGACCTTTAAAGCTTTTCCCTATATAAGTCTATGTAAAATTTTGCACCCCTCGGGTTGGGCCCCTATTGACCAAAGGGGAATAATTTGAATAATTTTCATAGAGGACCATGAGATGGTGCTACATGCCAAGTATCAATACTTAGGCCTTATGGTTTTTGGGAAGAAGATTTTTAAAGCTTTACCCTTTATAAGTCTATTTAAAATTTTGGTCCCCTCGGGTGGGGCCCCATTTCACCCCAGGGTCATAATAAGAACAATTTTCATAGAAGACCATTAGACGATGCCACATACCAAATATCAAGACTCTAGGCCTTATTGTATTGGAAAAGACGATTTTCCCTATGTAAGTCTATGTAAAACTAGACCTATCACAGTAGTGATTTATGCCCCCCCCCCCCCCTAGGGGGTGCATTTTGCCAATAAGGAATGTAATGTTTGTGAAAGTGATAAGACAAAGAAAGTCATTGCTGAAGGTTTGAATCAAACTGGTCATGTAATGAATGAGGTGTTTGTGTTACAATAACAAAGGGTCATAACTCTGGAAAGGAAAAAGCAAATACAAATTTCCTTCCCTCCTGCACAACTAAGCATCTACAGTACTCATTGCTGAAAGTTTGAATCAATTCCATCCAATAATGAATGTGGAGTTCAGGTCACAAAAGTATAAAAAGTGTATATAGCAAAAAGTAACAATTGCCATAACTCTGCAAAGGAAAAGGCAAATTTTCTTCCTTCCTGCAAAACTAGGCATCAATAGTGGTCATTGCTGAAAGTTTTAATCAATTCCATCCAATTATGAATGAGGAGTTCAGGTCACAAAAGTATTAAGAGTGTATATAGCAAAAGGAACAAAGGACCATAACTCTGCAAAGAAAAAAGCAAATCCAATTTTTTTCCCTCCTACACAACTAGGCATCTTTTGTAGTCATTGCTGAAAGTTTGAATCAATTCCATCCGATAATGAATGAGGAGTTCGGGTCACAAAATTTCCATATAGTGTATATAGCAAAAAGTAACAAAGGGCCATAACTCTGGAAAGGAAAAAGCAAATCCATTTTTTTCCCTCCTGCACAACTACGCATCTATAGAAGTCATTGCTGAAAGTTTGAGTAAATTCCATCCATTGAATGAGGAGTTCAGGTCACACAATTTCCATATGTTGTATATAGCAAAAAATAACAAAGGGCCATAACTCTGCAAAGGAAAAAACAAATCCATTTTTTCCCTCTTGCACAACTTTGCATCTATAGTAGTCATTGCTGAAAGTTTGAATCAATTCCATCCGATAATGAATGAGGAGTTCGGGTCACAAAATTTCCATATAGTGTATATAGCAAAAAGTAACAAAGGGCCATAACTCTGGAAAGGAAAAAGCAAATCCATTTTTTTTCCCTCCTGCACAACTACGCATCTATAGAAGTCATTGCTGAAAGTTTGAGTAAATTCCATCCGATAATGAATGAGGAGTTCAGGTCACAAGAAAGTGTGACAGACAGATGGACAGAAGGACGGACGGACGAACAGATGGACAAAGCGTTTCCAATATGGCCCCCCAACCCTAGGTTGAGGGGGGCATAAAATGGACCCCCCCCCCCGAGGGGCCCATTTCACCCCAAGGGCATAATTAGAAAAAAACATACAGGACCATCAGATGATGCCACATACAAAATATCAAGGGCACCGTCTTTTTAGGGGCGCTGTAGTTACTAAGTTTATTTGGTCGCAAATTGCATTGTGCGGCGGTTAAATCCGGCTTTTGATTTAGTCTAGATATATCGACCTTGAAATTCCAAACCTGTTCATATTATGACATTTTATAAACGTTTGAACAACAAAAAATATCAGATCTGTAACAAGAGCTGTCACTAGACAGCACGCTCGACTATTCTTAGGGCTTGATAGTAAATGCAAACATTTAAGTCTAATCAGCATTAAGTACTTTTAAACAAGACTCTAAGAACAATTAAACATCTACATGTATATTAATTATAGAATAATGATGTTGCATTTAAAACCAAGTCCATATAGGGAGGTTATTCAGTCAAACACGCATAATACTAATGCAAAGTTTCAAGTGACTAGGTTAGGTGTTAGTTAACTTTAACCAGGATTTTCTTAAGTCAAAAAAGGGAAAATAATTCATGTAAATGTAAATCAGAGTTCTGGTTCTTCAGAGTTCTGGTTCTTAATCAGTGACCTAACACAGTGACCCACAATGTACATGCAAAGTTTCAAGTGAATATCTTTGATAGTGTTCAAGGTATTCGAAGGTATACTTGCACACAAAACCTTAACCAGGTTTTTCTAAGTCGAAAAAGTGGGAAATAATTCATGTAAATGCAAATTGGAGTTATGGTTCTTAATCAGTGACCTCATGTGATGAACAACGCCAACGCCAACACCAACGCCAACGCTGACGCCGGGATGACTAGGATAGCCCCACTATTCTTCGAATAGTCGAGCTAAAACGGTTCGAACAGTGAAGACAGATTAATTAGGCTACCCTTTAGTTTAACAGGCTGTACTCTTGGTTTATCATTGTTTTGGGACTTTTGTGTTGCTCAGACAGGGAATCTATTCCAGATGAAGTACAGTTTGCAAAGAGGTGGACCGTACATCTGTAGTATATTAGTAGGCTGGGTGTACTCTTATCTGCAGAATTTTAGAGATAGAGTACAGTGGCACAGAGTTCAAACTGGCTGCACCATGGGCCTACTGAAAACAACCAATAGTTCTGGTTTAGTTTTCATGCACAAAACATTTTTTTTTATTTATTATCATCAATATAAAATTCAAATTCCATTGCTAACATGCCTATAAAATGAAGTGTTTGAATTATCATTTCTGGCAGAAAATAAGATTCCTGATTTCTGGCGTGGTTAGAATCGATAAACAAACGTTTTCCTGAACATTATCTTGATTCAAGTACAGGTAGCCGTTTGGATGCGAATAGTAATAACAACTCGTGTCTGTACTTTAGTTAACGATTATGTACAAGACCAAGTTTATCATTTCTTAATGAAAATGGATCTTAAATCAAAATTTATTTTTTGATGCAAATGTTTTACATCTGTGAAATTAAAACATGTTACTCAAAGCGTTTAGGTGGTCGGCTTGATGTCGCGTGTAGCGCTGAAACCAACGCTGAATGTCAAAAAGCCGTCTGGCACTGCATGTCGCATCTCTGAGGCTAAATGTTCTAAAATGTACTTCAGCTACAGGTTGCAATTCGAACGATAAATGTCGAAGCCTTTATCAGCAGAGATTAAAAATCCATTCGATCCTGGCTAACATTAGCGTAACACGTAAGCAACACAAATAGGACAGTACTAAGTACTACGAAAGAGTTCTTTTAAGGCATTTCAACATTTAGCAGTACATTTTTACAACATTTATCGGCAGTAGAGGTTTGCAATAGTAAGCCTAAGATATGACACGTCCGGTAGTTTTTCGACATTTAGCAATGCAAGTCACCTGTGAAGGCTATAAAATTGAAACCTATTATGCGTGCTATTATCTCGAAAATGAACTTTTTAATTCTTACCATAGGCCTGTATCCTCAATGTAACACCATTCAGTTTTACGTATAGGGCTTTGGCGTGTGCTTGTTCTTCAACTTTGTGATACTTGCATATATTCGTGGCTGTTATAAAGAAGAAAAAAAGTCAATACAATGTAAAAGCCTTCATTTAACGGTCTTTGTCAATTTATGCAACTAAAAGTTCCTACAAAAAAGTATCAGTCTCGTATAAGTAACATTCGGCTAACAACTTTCTCACTACCTTCTCCATGCATCACAACGTCTAACTTCCAACTTCATCGCTTCTTATTTCCAGGTCCTGGGCATCGACTAGTGACCACAGACCACATCACGTCTGATTTCTAAAGTCCGTCCATCTTAACTACAAGTATAGGCCTTCATCACTTCTCACTTCAATCTACATCATTTCTTTATTTCAACATCCTCAACTAATAATTCAAACTTCAACACTAATAGGCCGGCGGCCAGTAGGGGTCCCCACGCATCCCCCCAAAAAGTTTTTTCATGGGTATCAAAATGTTCCTTGGGGCTTATTGTTTGAGAAAAAAAATTTCCTCAAGAAAAAACTCATTCCCACTATATATAGCCTTAACGTTTCCATGGCAACCCATTGTATATCTAAAAAATAGTGGGTATAGCAATAAATGCAGCCATATCTTACTCATTTTTTATGATAAATAAAAAAAACTTGGTACCAAAATGGAGGGGAAGCATTGTCCTTTACATTGATATATTGATATGCTAATTTGCTCATGATTATTTTCATTTCCAAAGACAGATGCAATGCATAAACTATTAACATTGTAGACATGTGATTCAAAAAGATCTTATTTGGAGTAAGATGAGTCAAAAATTGTAATTGTTTGCTCCTGGCGTATGGGTACCTGAGCAAAACTTCCATTTGTGGTTTCCATGCCAACCATAACAAGACATGTATCTGTATTATATGGAATACTGACATAAAATCAGGCTTATCTTGACAAGTTTAAGACATAAATGAATAAATCTGATATCGAAATGGAGAGAAGACAATGTTTGGCATTTAGATATATTGATATGCTAAATTGCTCATTTGCATAATATGCATATTCATGTAATCATACTATTAGTTATCAATCCCTTTAATGCTGAATTAGGTGCAGATATTAAACGTCTGTTAGACAATTTTCCAGTTTTTCAAAGTATAGCAATAAAGTCTTATGGCATTATAGCCATAAGACAAGGAAGGTGTAAAGAGGGACTCAATAGCGGTTATAGGCATACAGCAAGGTATGGAGATGGACTCAAGAGGGGTTAAAGCATGAAACAAGGTGTGTGGAGGGACTCAAGAGGGGTAATAGCCATAAGACAAGGTGTGGAGAGAGACTCAATAGGTGTTATAGACATAGAACAGGGTATAGCCATTCTAGGCATCAGGCAAGGTATGGAAAGGGACTTCAGAAGGGTTATAGGCATACATATGGTAAGGGGAGGGACTCCAGGGGGTATAAACATGAAACATGGTAAGGGACGGACACCCGAAGGGTAATAAGCATGAAAAATGTGTAGTGGGACGCAAGAGGGATTTAATATAGGCATAAACATGTTAAGTGAAGGGGGTCGAGAAGGGTTATAGATATGAAGCATGATTAGGGGAGGGACTCCAGAGTGGTTATAAGCCTGATACATGGTAAGGGGAGGGATTCCAGAGCGGTTTCAGGCATGAAACATGGTTTTATAGGGACTCAAGAGGGGTTCTAGGCATATGGCAAGGTGTGGAGAGGGACAAAAGAGGGGTTATAGGAATGAAACATGGTATGGTAAAGTGAGCGACTCCATGGGGGTTATAAGCATGAAATATGTTTATGGAAGGGACTCAAGAGGGTAAATTAACATAGAACATGGTAAGGGGACGGTCACAAGAGTGGTTATGATCATGAAGCAAGGTGTATAGAGAGACTCAAAAAATGGTTATACGGTCAAGATGAGGTGTGGAGTGGGACTCCAGAGGGGTTATTATATGGGCATAAAACATGGTAAGGGGGCGGACTAATGAATGGTTCCTTTTAGGAATAAGTCTTAATAGATATGGGACTACAACGCAGGATCAGATCTACTTTCTGCACAGAAGATAATCCTTACAGAGACATGCTCAATGGTGATCTAAGGCCAACTGTAAATCAAAATGGCGTCCAGAAGCCATCTTAAAAATGATGGCTATATGGGATACTAGTATTTTACCAACTGGAACTGTTGACTACATTATAATAACACCCGATTTGATATCTGTTTCGAACAAAACACTTGCAAAGACACATCATGTTGGAGTCTATCATAAAGCTGCTATTGTTTTGTTGGCGACCATCTTAAACATGGCAGCCATTTTGGATATGACCTTAACAGGGCATTGTAAGTGAATTGCTGAAATGCTATCAGAATTGGATTCTACACCCATTGAAACCACTAAAAAAACAGGTTTTATACTATTCTGTGACAATCAGCGGCAAAATATTTTTTTCAAGCTGTTATCTGGCGGCCATATTGAAAAATGGCGGCCATCTTGAAACACCCAAAGATGACAGAGTGGCATCAGTTGGATTCAAGTAATACTAGTCCTAAAGATAAATAATCAGCAAAAAACATTCCATAGACTCCAAATCTAGGTCCGGGTTGCCTTCTGCCGGACTACATGATTGTGTATTTGATTATCTAAAATTTGTGACATTCTCATGAATATTCATTACTAGGCAAATGAATAAATACAAATAAAATAGATAAAAACAAACAGAATATAATACCTTTCCTCTATTTTTATACGTGGTTTATTGAGACAAAGTTAGAGATAAGTACGACACGATAAATTTAATTTCTATTCACAGTATTGTATAGAAGTATGCATGCGATGGTTGGCATGGAAACCACAAATGGAAGTTTTGCTCAGGTACCCATACGCCAGGAGCAAACAATTACAATTTTTGACTCATCTTACTCCAAATAAGATCCTTTTGAATAGCATGTCTACAATGTTAATAGTTTATGCCTTGCATCTGTCTTTGGAAATAAAATAATCCAAATTTTCTTGATTTTTGACAAAATTATGCTGTTCTCATGAATATTCATAAATATGCAAATGAGCAAATTAGCATATCAATATATCAATGTAACGGACAATGCTTCCTCTCCACTTTGGCACCAAGTTTGCTGATTTATCTTAAAAAATGAGTAAGATATGGCTGCATTTATTACTTTACCCACTATTATTCAGATATACAATGGGTTGCCATGGAAACGGTAAGATTATATATAGTGGGAATGAGTTTTTTCTTGAGGAAAATTTTTTCTCAAACAATAAGCCCCAAGGAACATTTTGATACCCATGAAAAAAACTTTCTGGGGGGATGCATGGGGACCCCTACTGGCCGCCGGTCAGAAAATCTATAACTGTGGGAAGTCAGAAGTTAGAAGTTTGAAGTCGGAAGTTAAAGTCGGATTTAAGTAATTGAAGGCGGACGGAAGTCAGGAATGGTAAGTCCTGAAACTATAAGTCTGAACTATTGAAAATGGAAGACAAATGTGCGTAAGTTGGAACTAAGGACTCTATAAGGGCAATGTAGGGTGTTTGAAGTCAGTCCAGGGAGCAAGCACTTAATACATTGAACATAATAATTTCTAATTTTCAAGACACTTTAATAGTGAAAACATAATATCGGTACTAGTATTGAATACATTATCGGATAAGGAACATTTCCCATTAGTTTTTAAGCGCTTTGGTTGCCAATCGACTCTTAAGCATAATTCTGGAACATATTCTTGGCAGCCTGAAAACGTTAACTTTAACGTTATGATCACAAACTCACTCAACACTTTTTTCCCACTAACTTGAATAAAGTGAAGATTATTTTAATATTGCTTGTCTCAAGCACCATAATATCTCGTTTCGCCAACACGAAGTCATAGATCTGAATGGCAGAAATCAGCCATGGGTCTATTTAGGAGACCAAAAACTGGATGCCTATTTTCACTCAAGGGTCTAATTGTTCAATTTTCATAACTTTATACCTAATCATTGATGAAAGCCATTTATAATGGGACGGTTAAAAAATTCCATCACTGCCAAAGATGCGATTCCATATAGTCATAGAAATTTAAGTTTATAAAAAATTGTCAAAAGGTTACTTACACAAATGTGTACATCATCAGTCCAGTCAATTGGATTGGAATGAACAGTGACACTTGTGAAGTACCAACTAGTGACTCTCTCCACTCTGCAGTTTACATCTTCATCCAAACGATACTCTAGAAAAAAAATATTGAAATTAATTTAAGGACAAACCTTTCTTAAATGAAACAATGATTATTTTACTCAAGTGTCAACTTCTAGTGTAACTCTTTTTATCACTGAACATGAATATATTTATCCTATGACGGTCAGTGCATAAACACCTTAATTATCATTTTATAACAAAAACAAGGCACATGTGTTGCCAGCGACACATAAGTCCCCTACCGTTTTGGATGCACAGAAATATCCAAGTCACAGCGAAACAAACCAAGCATCAAAATCAGCAAATTTTCGCCGTTTTATACAGCAAGTTTCATCAAGTTAGCTTGAACAGTTTTTCAGTTTCCTCTGGATCCGGTTTTCCGCTATACTTTTTCCGTAACCAAAGAAACCGAAATTTTCGAAAAAAAAAAAAGAACGCGATTAATCAGCACATTGTCATCTTTTCACATACCAAGTTTCATCAAGTTAGCTTATTGCTTGAACAGTTTTTAGCTCACCTGAGCCAAAGGCCAAAGGCTCAGGGTGACCTAAAGGCCCGCTCACACCAGGCGAACGTTGTTGGAGAGTTCCTTTGAGGGGTGAAAAAAATCAAATATTGCGAGCGGTGAGGATTGGGCAATTTTCCGCTCCGGCAAAGTTCACCACCGCTCCAACAACGCCCGGTAAAAGTTTGACACCGCTAGACGCAAGTCCGCTACGCCATTGAACGCAGAAATGTTGAACGCTGGACCACCGCTGCTTCGAAAGATTTGCCTGGGCGGTTATCGTTGGTGGAGCGATTGTAAGCGTTTTACGAGCGAACACCGGATTGCTGGAACGATGTTGGGCGTTGAAGAAGCGATCTATTGCGGCGATGAACTTTGGTTTGGCATTTGTATGGCGGTGTCGGAGCGGAGCAGTATTTGGCTATAAAGGCATTGCGAGTTTGACTTCGGTGCTGAACGGTTGGTATTTTTGCAGAGCAGAGACCATTCAGGACACACCAGAAATCACAGCGCTTACATCCATTTGTGATTATCTTAATCAGCAACGGCCCTTGTCTGAGCTGTGGTAGCAATGAATGTGACAGTGTTAGCTGTGGCTGTGATTTCCTGTGTGTCCTGAATGGTCTCTGCATAAATGTAACAAACGGAATAATGAAAACAAATGTTGAAGTAAAATACAATCAGTATTTTAACAGTTGTTAAATATATATTTCTAGAAAAAAACAGTGCACCAAATATATTTACCACACTCCATTGGTTCAGTCTTCTGCTCAGATATTACATGTACATGCATCTTTTTAGAGGCCGGTTCCGCACCGTAGTCAAACGCGGTATAAAGCTAAATCAACGTTAAAACCCCGCCAAGCCATTCGGAACACCTTGGTGATGAATGCTTCACCACTCTCGGATGTATCAACGAAGCCACCATTTGAACTTCTTAGTGTCACATGATAAAAACATGGCGGCCCCCATAAACAGTGATTTGAAGAAAAGTTTAAATCATTATGTATCCTCGTTTGTAACACGCCAACTTCTATAGATATGTCCACTAAAGATATTCTAATCCATGACTTCAAACAGGGTACATCCCAAACTAAAATGCTGGCTTACCCCAGGAACTATTTTCTTGCGTATTCTACTTCCGCCTAACAAAATTCTTGAATTTCGTGCATATCCCTAAACCAGATACATCCGAGGGTTGATGTAGGATTACAGAATTACCCGATTAGTTTCCGATTGCCCGCCGAGCCAACGCACGCATACGCGGAACATCGTTCTATCAACGCTCCCGTCGTCGCTAAACCAACACTCGCTACCAGCTGGCTACCGTTATAACAACGCTGAAGCAACGCCGACTTCAGCGGTGCACAGTTATGGCAACGCCCGGGTTTGAGATATTTTTTCTTATTGTGTGCGTGGTGACGAGCGTTGTGTATATTCAGACTCATCTCCCTACCGTTGAGACAACGCTTCATAAACGTTCCCCTGGTGTGAGCGGGCCTTTGTGTGACCGATCCGTCGTCCGTTGTACGTCGTGCGTCGAATGTCACAAATTTATGAAAAGATCTTCTTGAAAACCACTGGTTAACTTCAAACTTCACAGGATTGTTCCTTCGGTGGTCCTTTACCAAACTTGTCCAAATTATTAAAATCCATACCCTACACTGGTTGCCATGGCAACCGAAATGAAAATCTTAAAAAATCTTCTCCTCAGAAACTATGGTCTATTGGAGACCCTCTACCAAAATTGAAAAACCCTGTCGGTTCGTTAAAAACATGGCCACAAGGGGGCGGGGCTTCTTTTCCCGTTAATTATGACAATATAGTTACTTTGAAAACAACTTCTTCTTGAAAACCTCTGGGCTGATTAACTTCAAAATTCACAGGAATATTCTTTGGGTGATCATCTTTCAAAATTGCCCAAAAGTTGAAATCCATACCCAAATGGTTGCCATGGCAACCGAAAGGTAAATCTTTAAAAATCTTCAACTCAGAAACTATTAAGACGGATTTTAAAATATTTTGTAGAAATGGTCTTTATGTGACACTCACCAAAATTACCAAAGCCGTGTCATTTCGTTAAAAAACATGGCCGCCAGGGGGCGTGGCTTATTTTCCCTTTATGCCACTATAGTACTTTTTAAAAATCTTCTTCTTGAAAACCACTTGGCACATTTACTTTAAATTTCACAGGTATGTTTCATGGGTGTAATTTCTTCTAAAATTGCCCAAACAATTGAAATCCATACCCGACTAGCCTTACCCGACTCTGGTTTCCATGGCAACCGAAAGGGAAATCTTTGAAAAACTTATCCTCAGAAACTTTAAACCTAGTCTTAAAAATATTTTGTAGAATTTGTCTAAAGGTGACCCTTTACCAAAATAACCCAAGCCGTGGCATTTCGTTAAAAAAAAACGTTATTTCCCTATACGGCAATATAGTAGCTTTGAAAAATCTTCATCTTGATAACCACTCGGCACACTTATTTCAATTTTACAGGCATGTTCCTTGAAAAGACCTTTTTTTTCCAAAATTGCCCATAGAATTGAAATCCATACCAAACTTCGGTAACCATGGCAGCCATGATGTGAGCGATTCAGGGCTATCATGGCCTTTTTGTTTAATTATCTGGATCAACATTTCGGCCTTAGTAACATATCTATGTCAGTAACCATATATTGTTTTGGTAAATAAAGGATTTGCATAATCAGCACAATGTCACCTTTTCACGCACCAAGTTTCACCAATTTAGCTTGGACAGTTTGTGAGTAATCTCTGGATCGAGATTTCATTTGCTAGTATAGCATCAAAACTATTTCCGTTACCATAGCAACCACAATTTTCGTAAAGAAAACCTGCATAATCAGAAAGTTATCCCCTATTCACATACCAAGTTTCATCAAGCTAGCTTGAACAGTTTTTAGGTTATCTTTGGATCAATATTTCAGCGGAGTGACAGACAGGCCGACAGACAGGCAAACAGACAGACAAACAGACGGACGGACAGACTAAGGACAAACATATAGTCCCCTAGTGTAAACATCGGTAGGGGGGGGGGGGGCTAAAAATATTTAGTCTGTAGACATTCAGCAACTAACATGGTGGACGGGGGTTGCTTAAAGCGAGTCTTTCCGGCAAGTTTACAAGACAGTGGTCATTCTTTTAAATTATAGATCTAGCTATATCAGATATGCAATGCACTGGAATTTTTCTACATTGTCGAGAACAACAGTCAGGCCTTTAATTTAGACGCTGAAATAGTAAATAAAAACTTACCTAGCAAGTGAGCTGCTTCCAGGATGAGTCCTGTCGGTTGTCTTTCTTTTTATTGAATGCCAAGCCTGACGAAATCCGGTAATATTTGTTCCCGTGCACTTCAAGCAAATTTGGCGCGCGCGCGTTCTTTCCGCGTGTAATTATTATGTCGTCACGCATATCGGATCGTGTTCTACGGAATAATGTAATTGCCATAATGTTATAATTCACATCATCACTTCGATTTAATTGGGATTATTTTGCACATGGATGAAGTGGATATTGTTGATGAAAATGAAATAAGTCATGGGTCCAAATAAACTCTAAAAAGCGACATTTTGTCATAAATCGCAAATCCGGTAATTTATTAGGCCTTCCCAAATAAACTGTTTCGGAATTGTGAAATTGTAGTCTATGTGAATAAGACAGTACCGTGTCGTGTTTCCAAGAACTTTTTATTTATGGGGTGACTAACTCGAACAAGCGATGTTGTTGTCCATTGTACAATTTACGTTAAGACTTACGGAGCCAGATAAGGGGATGATAACATAGCATGACATGGTTTTTTCTGGCTCACTTACTCGACGGCATCGTAAAATTTAAGGTTAGCTTTATGCAGAAAAACATATTTTACACACTTGAAAAAATAGTTTTCGCGATCATTAAAAGTGTTTAAGGATTCATTTTTTCCAAAGAATTTTGTCTTTTATTTATTTGTAAAGATTGTCGAGTTCTCATAAAGGAAATTTGTGCAAAAAACAAGAGCTGTAACTGGGCCAGTACTATCCCTTAGTCTCCCCTTCTAAGGGTATAATTAAATCTTCTGAGATATTTATAAAAAGATCGAAACCGGTATATCTTTGATGTAAGCGTAAACTGAAGGAGTGATTTCATGTTAGGATTGGACGGGGGCCGGTGTGACCGAACATCGGATATAGTAGGCTATTTCCGCGAGAATAGAATTAAATACCGAAAATAGGCTGCAATCTCTGGACCTTGTAATTTGCGCCTCTGTCCAGACAGTCTAGACCCTTAATTGCTCCTACAATACACAGAGATAATACACAGTGGCCGAATATCCCCCTGAAGGCATTAAGTTTGGGGGGGGGACTCGTAAAGAAGGGAGGAACTAGGCCTTTAACGTGCACAAATTCATCATTAATGTTCAGATTTTAATGAAATTTTCTACATTAGCGTGAAATTTAGATAAATACATAGTTCAGAAGAAATTTCAACTTGATATTATTAGATTTAAAAACTGCAGGCTATTTTCGTAAAGGAATTCTATTTTCGTATACGGATATTTTATAGACTGGGGCGTTTTCTGCGCACAAAGTCATCATTTGCGGTCAGATTTCAGACAAATTTGGCAAACAAGTGTGAATGATAAATACATACATAGCCCAGAAGAAATTTAAATTATAAACTTATAAATCGGAGAAACACAGGCTATTGACGTAGACTACACACCTGGATGTTTATTCTGGAAGTGCGTTCGAATACACATCTGAATACACACCTGGATGTTTATTCCAGATGTGCGTTCGAATACACGTCTGAATACACACCTGGATGTTTATTCCAGACGTGCGTTAGAATACACATCTGAATACACACCTGGATGTTTATTCTGAATGTGCGTTCGAATACACATCTGAATACACACCTGGATGTTTATTCTGGATGTGCGTAAAAATACACGTCTAACTACACACCTGGATGTTTATTCTAGATGTGCTTTCGAATACACATCTGAATACACACCTGGATGTTCAATCTGGATGTGCGTTCGAATACACTTCTGAATACACACCTGGATGTTTATTCAAGATGTGCGTTCGAATACACGTCTGAATACACACCTGGATGTTTATTCTAGATGTGCGTTCGAATACACATCTGAATACACACCTGGATGTTTATTATGGATGTGCGTTCGAATACACATCTGAATACACACCTGGATGTTTAATCTGGATGTGCGTTCGAATACACATCTGAATACACACCTGGATGTTTATTCTAGATGTGCGTTCGAATACACATCTGAATACACACCTGGATGTTAATTCTGGATGTGCGTTCGAATACACATCTGAAAACACACCTGGATGTTTATTCAAGATGTGCGTTCGAATACACGTCTGAATACACACCTTGATGTTCATTCTCGATGTGCGTTCGAAAACACATATGAATACACACCTGGATGTTTATTCTGGATGTGCGTTCGAATACACATCTGAATACACAACTGACTGTTTATTCTGGATGTGCGTTCGAATACACATCTGAATACACACCTGGATGTTTAATCTGGATGTGCGTTCGAATACACATCTGAATACACACCTGGATGTTCATTCTGGATGTGCGTTCGAATACACATCTGAATACACACCTGGATGTTTATTCTAGATGTGCGTTCGAATACACATCTGAATACACACCTGGATGTTCATTCTCGGTGTGCGTTCGAATACACATCTGAATACACACCTGGATGTTTATTCAAGATGTGCGTTCGAATACACGTCTGAATACACACCTGGATGTTCATTCTCGATGTGCGTTCGAATACACATATGAATACACACCTGGATGTTTATTCTGGATGTGCGTTCGAATACACATCTGAATACACACCTGGATGTATATTCTAGATGTGCGTTCGAATACACATCTGAATACACACCTGGATGTTAATTTTGGATGTGCGTTCGAATACACATCTGAATACACACCTGGATGTTTATTCTAGATGTGCGTTCGAATACACATCTGAATACACACCTGGATGTTAATTCTGGATGTGCGTTCGAATACACATCTGAATACACACCTGGATGTTTATTCAAGATGTGCGTTCGAATACACGTCTGAATACACACCTGGATGTTCATTCTCGATGTGCGTTCGAATACACATCTGAATACACACCTGGATGTTTATTCTGGATGTGCGTTCGAATACACATCTGAATACACACCTGGATGTTTAATCTGGATGTGCGTTCGAATACACATCTGAATACACACCTGGATGTTCATTCTGGATGTGCGTTCGAATACACATCTGAATACACACCTGGATGTTTATTCTAGATGTGCGTTCGAATACACATCTGAATACACACCTGGATGTTAATTCTGGATGTGCGTTCGAATACACATCTGAATACACACCTGGATGTTTATTCAAGATGTGCGTTCGAATACACGTCTGAATACACACCTGGATGTTCATTCTCGATGTGCGTTCGAATACACATCTGAATACACACCTGGATGTTTATTCTGGATGTGCGTTCGAATACACGTCTGAATACACACCTGGATGTTTATTCTGGATGTGCCTTCGAATACACATCTGAATACACACCTGAATGTTTATTCAAGATGTGCGTTCGAATACACGTCTGAATACAAACCTGGATGTTCATTCTCGATGTGCGTTCGAATACACGTCTGAATACACACCTGGATGTTTATTCTGGATGTGCGTTCGAATACACATCTGAATACACACCTGGATGTTTATTCTAGATGTGTGTGCGAATACACATCTGAATACACACCTGGATGTTTATTCTGGATGTGCGTTCGAATACACGTCTGAATACACACCTGGATGTTTATTCTGGATGTGCGTTCGAATACACATCTGAATACACACCTGGATGTTTATTCAAGATGTGCGTTCGAATACACGTCTGAATACACACCTGGATGTTCATTCTCGATGTGCGTTCGAATACACATCTGAATACACACCTGGATGTTTATTCTGGATGTGCGTTCGAATACACGTCTGAATACACACTGAATACACACCTGGATGTTTATTCAAGATGTGCGTTCGAATACACGTCTGAATACACACCTGGATGTTTAATCTAGATGTGTGTGCGAATACACATCTGAATACACACCTGGATGTTTATTCTGGATGTGCGTTCGAATACACGTCTGAATACACACCTGGATGTTTATTCTGGATGTGCGTTCGAATACACATCTGAATACACACCTGGATGTTTATTCAAGATGTGCGTTCGAATACACGCCTGAATACACACCTGGATGTTTAATCTGGATGTGCGTTCGAATACACATCTGAATACACACCTGGATGTTTATTCTGGATGTGCGTTCGAATACACGTCTGAATACACACCTGGATGTTTATTCTGGATGTGCCTTCGAATACACATCTGAATACACACCTGGATGTTTATTCTGGATGTGCCTTCGAATACACATCTGAATACACACCTGGATGTTTATTCAAGATGTGCGTTCGAATACACGTCTGAATACACACCTGGATGTTTATTCAAGATGTGCGTTCGAATACACGTCTGAATACACACCTGGATGTTTATTCTAGATGTGTGTGCGAATACACATCTGAATACACACCTGGATGTTTATTCTTGATGTGCGTTCGAATACACGTCTGAATACACACCTGGATGTTTATTCTGGATGTGCGTTCGAATACACATCTGAATACACACCTGGATGTTTATTCAAGATGTGCGTTCGAATACACGTCTGAATACACACCTGGATGTTTAATCTGGATGTGCGTTCGAATACACATCTGAATACACACCTGGATGTTTATTCTGGATGTGCGTTCGAATACACGTCTGAATACACACCTGGATGTTTATTCTGGATGTGCCTTCGAATACACATCTGAATACACACCTGGATGTTTATTCAAGATGTGCGTTCGAATACACGTCTGAATACACACATGGATGTTCATTCTCGATGTGCGTTCGAATACATGTCTGAATACACACCTGGATGTTCATTCTCCATGTGCGTTCGAATACACATCTGAATACACACCTGGATGTTTATTCTGGATGTGCGTTCGAATACACATCTGAATACACACCTGGATGTTTATTCTGGATGTGCGTTCGAATACACGTCTGAATACACACTGAATACACACCTGGATGTTTATTCAAGATGTGCGTTCGAATACACGTCTGAATACACACCTGGATGTTTATTCTAGATGTGCGTGCGAATACACGTCTGAATACACACCTGGATGTTTATTCTGGATGTGCGTTCGAATACACATCTGAATACACACCTGGATGTTTATTCAAGATGTGCGTTCGAATACACGTCTGAATACACACCTGGATGTTTAATCTGGATGTGCGTTCGAATACACATCTGAATACACACCTGGATGTTTATTCTGGATGTGCGTTCGAATACACGTCTGAATACACACTGAATACACACCTGGATGTTTATTCAAGATGTGCGTTCGAATACACGTCTGAATACACACCTGGATGTTTATTCTAGATGTGTGTGCGAATACACATCTGAATACACACCTGGATGTTTATTCTGGATGTGCGTTCGAATACACGTCTGAATACACACCTGGATGTTTATTCTGGATGTGCGTTCGAATACACGTCTGAATACACACCTGGATGTTTATTCTAGATGTGCCTTCGAATACACATCTGAATACACACCTGGATGTTTACTCTAGATGTGTGTTCGAATACACATCTGAATACACACCTGGATGTTAATTCTGGATGTGCGTTCGAATACACGTCTGAATACACACCTGGATGTTTATTCTGGATGTGCGTTCGAATACACATCTGAATACACATCTGGATGTTTATTCTAGATGTGTGTTCGAATACACGTCTGAATACACACCTGGATGTTTATTCTGGATGTGCCTTCGGATACACATCTGAATACACACCTGGATGTATATTCTAGATGTGTGTTCGAATACACATCTGAATACACACCTGGATGTTTATTCTGGATGTGCGTTCGAATACACATCTGAATACACACCTGGATGTTTATTCTGGATGTGCGTTCGAATACACATCTGAATACACACCTGGATGTTTATTCTAGATGTGCGTTCGAATACACGTCTGAATACACACCTGGATGTTTATTCTGGATGTGTGTTCGAATACACGTCTGAATACACACCTGGATGTTTATTCTGGATGTGTGTTCGAATACACGTCTGAATACACACCTGGATGTTTATTCTGGATGTGCGTTCGAATACACATCTGAATACACACCTGGATGTTTATTCTAGATGTGTGTTCGAATACACATCTGAATACACACCTGGATGTTTAATCTGGATGTGCGTTCGAATACACATCTGAATACACACCTGGATGTTTATTCTGGATGTGCGTTCGAATACACATCTGAATACACACCTGGATGTTTATTCTAGATGTGTGTTCGAATACACATCTGAATATCCAACTAACAACCAACAGCCAACTTCACGGACCTCATTCTTTTTATGTCTGTAAAATGTTTTTTTTTTTACGAAAGTTTATTACACTTTTCTTATTTCTGCTTCAACAATAGGTTATGGGGTACTCGTTAAAACAACTAACGTTGTGGCGGTTCTATCGATTACCCAAATCTTTGAGAGCAGAAAAAAGTGATACTGCTTGCCCTTCTGTATAAAATGGGGTTAATTGTTTGTTTGATTGATTTGAGGTTTAACGTTAACGTCCCCGCCAACACTGTTGAGGTCATTTTTGAGACGTTGCCTCCAATCTTTTTGGACTTTTACCCGACATTGAGATGAAATGACATCTCAAGCCCTGTCGCCAAATGAAACCAATAGGGTTTTTAAGCATGGACGGTCCGACTCGCACCGCTGTGCCTGGGCAGGCTCAAATCCTATAAATGGTTTACTGGTACTCGTGTGCGGTTGGTTTCAGCTCTGCGTGGAGGCATCATACAGCCCATCTAATTCTTCAAGATCCGCGATGGGCGGGGGCCGAAAATGGGGTTTATTAGGATTTTCTTTCATTTAGTTGTTGATGTAGTGATTTTCAAGTCCATAGCCGACACATCCTTGTGACACAGTGCCTTCATTTATATTTCAAAACTGTGAAACTATGTGCGATATTTAAGTTTTTATTTATACTCCAAACATAGGTTGTGGGTGCTCGTTAGAACCGCCTCATTGAGGCGGTTCTAACGATTACTCACAACCTATGTCTTGGAGCAAATTAAAGTAAAATAATGTATACCCCTGTAAACCCAATTTTTTCCATTTAAAGTGGGGTTTAGAGGGAACTTCAGTACACGGACTTGTTAACCTGGGGCCAAGTTAGCTTAACGAGTTCGTTATTGGTCAAATGTTTCATTGGGTCCCGTCAAGCGGTTTTGGTACTTATCGCCTATGCGAGCAGCGAAGGTTCAGTCGAGCCTGCGCATCCGCGCAGTCTCGCTAGAACCTTCGCTGTTCGCTCATACAAGTAGTGAATCAAGAGGAACCTTCAGACAGAAAGCCATATCCCTGGCCCTTCTGAATGGCTGGGCATGCGCAGTTAAAATTTGTCATGACGGAATGCTCGAAGACACAAATTCGCTTGGCGGGGCGCAATTGTTCTAGTAAGTACAATATCTAATATAGTGATATTTATCTGCAAAAGCTGCTCACAATTTTTCAGTAAAAATATTAGTATATTTGCCATATTAAATGATCACCGCCCCCGCCGATCGGGGCTTGAAGAAATAGATGGACTGCATGATGCTTCCACGCAGGGCTGAAATCGACCCGCACACGAGTACTGTTTGTTTGATTTGAGGGTTAACGTCCCCGTCAACACTGTAAAGGTCATTTTGGAGACGGTGCTTCCAATTTTGTGGGACTTTTACCCGACATTGAGGTGAAAAGACATCTCAATCCCTGTCGCCCAATGAAACCAATAGGGTTTATTAGCACGGACGGTCCGCCTCGCACCGCGGTTCATGGACAGGCTTTGATCCTCTAAGCGGTTTACCAGTACTAGTGTGCGGGCCGGATTCAGCTCTGCGTGGAAGCATCATGCAGCCCATATATTTCTTCAAGCCCCTATGGGCGGGGGCCCACACGAGTACTGGTAAACCGCTTAGAGGATCTAAGCTTGCCCAGGCAAAGCGGCGCGAGTCGGCCCGTCCATGCTTATAAACCCTTTTGTTTTTATTGGGCGGCAGGGATTGTGATGTCATTTAATCTCAATGTCGGGTAAAAGTCCGACAAAATTGGAAGCAACGTCTCCAACATGACCTTTACAGTGTTGATGGGGACGTTCAAGCTCAAACAAACAAACAAACAATATAAAATGATCCAAGTTTTAACAATTCATTGACCAATGATATCGTTAGTTTCGAACAACTGGCCCCTGGTGCACAATTTCAGTATTTCCCAGCCCGCAGAGAATGTCAGGCCAACGTAGGGCCGATAGCGATACGACGTGGCAACGTCGTATCGCTATCGGCCCGACGTTGGCTCGCAGTTTTGTGCTGGTAGGGTTGTTATCCGTTATCCGTGCCGGCCTCGGTGGCTCAGCGAGATGCGTATCTTACTGGTGATCAGAGGGTTGCGGTTTCAATCCCCACATTGTCGAAAACATTATTGCTAGTCGAACCTCACCTTAAACCCTGACGGTTTCTTTGGGTGGTAGGGCTTGAGATGTCTTTTCATCGCAATGTCGGGTGAAGGTCGCACACAATCGCAAGCAACGTCTAAAAATGACCTAAATAGGCTTGACGGGGATGTAAAACCTCAACAAAAACAAATCAAGAAGGGAGTTGTCAGATAGTTTCGGCTGAATTTGTTTGTTTGTTTGTGTTTAGTTATTTTTTGAGCCGTCCACACTTTTCCTGGGCAGGCTTATGCGTAAGCGGTTAACCAGTACAGTGCTCATTCTTTCGCCAGAAACGGACAACTGCCCTTCTTGAATCAGCGGAAGGGAGAGAATGACCGTAGGAAAGATTTCATGATCAATCTCTACGAAAGAATGTTGTCGACCCAGGCAGGTATCGAATCAGCGTCCTCCTGATCACCAATCAGACGCGCATCCGACTGAGCTACCGAGGTCGTGCGAAAGAATGAGCACTGTGCTGGTTAATTGCGTTTATGCAACGTCATTGCGTTTATGCAACGTCAAATCTACGTCGTTGCAACGTCATGACGTTGCACCGACGTTGATTTGACGTTGCCCAGCGACGTGTGCCTGCTGGGATTCAATCATTCCCCTGTGCATTGTTGGACTCTTAGTTTCGGCGCATATGCCGATTAATCTATCGATAAGTGGTTTGCCGATTAATCTATCGATAAGTGGTTTGCCGATTAATCTATCGATTAATTCGACGAGTACTCTTTCATGTAAAATGAATACATACCCTACATATATATATATATACAGTGAAAAGGAACTTTGGGTTATTCTGCAATAAATCACAAGGAAGAAAAGCGTGGCCCGAAAAGCATTTATGACTTCAATCGTGGATTCTTTGACGTTAGATGGTGTCATTTTATTGCAACAAAAACATTGTTTGTTTGTTTGTTTGATTTGAGGTTAAACGTCCCCGTCAACACTGTAAAGGTCATTTTGGAGACGTTGCTTCGAATTTTGTGGGACTTTTGCCCAACATTGAGATGAAATGACATCTCAAGCCCTGTCGCCCAATGAAGCCAATAGGGTTTATTAGCATGGACGGTCCGCCTCGCACCGCGGTTCCTGGACAGGCTTAGATCCTCTAAGCTGTTTACCGGTACTAGTGTGCGGGCAACAAAAACATTACAAAATGCCTTAATGGTAGGGTGACAATCTGTCATATACCAAAATGTTTGTCAGCATCCGTAGTATCTGAAACTGCCGGCATAAATTGGCATAAAGGATGGCGAGCTGAGAAATCCAAGATGGCGTCCAAGATGGCCGCCATATCTCTAAATTCCAGATTTTCGTAAAATATGAATATAAATACCAGAAATCATCTTACAAACTTATTTTAATTTATTTTTCTGGTGTAGAAAGAAGATTTGTGCTAGTATATAGATCAAATTTTTAGGTTTGACTTGAAAACCAGTGAAAAAAATGATATTTTATTGTTTTTGTGTCTAGTTTCCAAGGTGGTACATAAAAGTAATTCTGATGTTTCAAAATTTAAACAGTTTTTACATATCTATTGTTTTGTTTTAACTAAGACACTATTCTAAAATACATTTAACACTATTCTTAAATACATTAATGGTTGGTTATGACTTTTTACCATCAATTTAGCCCCAGGATTACCCCACCCACTCAGTTTACCAGTAAAATTCATTCACATAATATTGCCACAAATCATCTTATGAACTTATTTTAATTTATTTTACTGGTATAGAAAAACGATTTGTGCTAGAATATTGATCAACATCTTAGGTTTGACTTGAAAACCGGGGAAATAAAAGACCTCTCATCGTTTTTGTGTCTAGTTTCATAGGTGGTACATAAAGGCGATGCTGATGTTTCAAAATTTTTAACAGTTTTTTATTTCTCTATTGTTTTATTTCAACTAAGACACTATTCTAAAATACATTTAACACTATTCTGTTTTGACAGGAATGAGGCAAACAGTCTCAAATCATAGACCCAACAAAGTGTGGAAAGGATGTTTCTTCACACGTGCCTGTGTCTACGAGGAAAAATATAGTAACTGGTGACTGATAGATACTTTCAAGCAGTAAAAGCAAGAACGAACTGACAATACTTTACACTAGGTACCTTACCGAAAACTGCCATGAGCTTCTTAAGAAGAATGCTAATGCTGTTGGTGCAGGTTGACTTAAGGCCAAGGCTCTGGAGTTTCAGCTGGTGTTGTTTCCGTTCATTATTCCAACCGTGAAGAAGCTGATAGTAGAATGATTTGCAACTAGCAGTTGCAGGTTCTCTTGGAGTTAACGCAGCCCTTGTTGTCAGTTCTGATACCAAAGTTTTCTTTCTACTTGTGCATCACTTTAACCTGCTTAATGCTGATGACAGGTAGAAAATGTATTCATGCTGGCTGCACCAGGTATATTCCAGTTCACACTGTTTTCAGGAAGCTAGAGCCAGATGAAAGTGCAATTATGCTGTCTGTATTGCCTTATGAGTTGTGATACCTGGCCTTCTTTACAAAGTACAGACAATTCATGTTCTACCTAAACCAGACTTCCAGCTTCAAGATATTTCAGATCTTGGGACTGAGTCAAATGTCTCAGGGCTAGTTAAAGCAGCAGCAATTTCTTTTTAGTGCACAGGACCTTGTGCGCATATCAGGTACCAATTTGACGGGGAGCTATAAAATCTAAGATTAATTTGCCTAGCCCAGTAGACTTAGGGTATATAGAGTAAACCGCTACGAGATTCTAAGCATGCCCAGGAAAAGTGGTGCGAGCTGGACCATCCTTGCATATAAAACCTTTTGGTTTAAATGTGTGGTGGGGCTTGAGAAGTCATTTCATCTCAATGTCGGGGAAAGTCCCACACAAAAAAAAATGGAAGCAATGCCTCTAAAATGTAAAATGACTGATACAGTGTTGACGGGGATGGTGTACCTCAAATCAAACAAAATACATAGTTGTATAGCATATCCTCTTTATAACACCTTTTTATAACACAGTTTTGGATATAGCACTTTATAACCCCCAAAACCTAGCCAGTTACACATCAAAAATGACAATAAAAGTCATTTTAGATCAATTTGATGAACACTATTTTGCTATTTTGTTTGAATGTAGCACTGCTAAATTATGCCGGTTAAAGCTCAGATCCCGAAAACAGTGTTATAAAGAGGTAGTGTATCCTAATGGCTGATCATATAATAAAGTATGAAAACAGAACTAAGCATTAGTTTCAATGCTCTCTTCTACTTGTTGTCTAAAATGAAATCCTCACCTGCAAATCCCTTGAGTGTAAGTATTATGTGAATGAATTGTACTGGTAAACTGAGTGGGTGGGGTAATCCTGGGGCTAAATTGATGGTAAAAAAGTCATAACAAACCATAAATGTACTTAGGAATAGTGTTAAATGTATTTTAGAATAGTGTCTTAGTTAAAATAAAACAATAGAGAAATAAAACTGTTAAAAATTTTGAAACATCAGCATCGCCTTTATGTACCACCTATGAAACTAGACACAAAAACGATGAAAGGTCTTTTATTTCCCCGGTTTTCAAGTCAAACCTAAGATGTTGATCAATATTCTAGCACAAATCGTTTTTCTATACCAGAAAAATAAATTAAAATAAGTTTGTAAGATGATTTGTGGCAATATTATGTGACTGAATTTTACTGGTTAACTGATTGGGTGGGGTAATCCTGGGGCTAAATTGATGGTAAAAAAGTCATAACCAACCATTAATGTATTTTAGAATAGTGTTAAATGTATTTTAGAATAGTGTCTTAGTTAAAATAAAACAATAGATATGTAAAAACTGTTTTTCACCGGTTTTCAAGTCAAACCTAAAATTTTGATCTATATTCTAGCACAAATCGTCTTACTACACCAGAAAAATAAATTAAAATAAGTTTATAAGATGATTTCTGGTATTTATATTCATATTTTACGAAAATCTGGAATTTAGAGATATGGCGGCCATCTTGGACGCCATCTTGGATTTCTCAGCTCGCCATCATTTATGCCAATTTATGCCGGCAGTTTCAGATACTACGGATGCTGACAAACATTTTGGTATATGACATGTTTTGTTATACGGGGGGTGGGGTTACTGCCAGAAAAAGTGGACTTTTTGGCCCATTGTCACCCTACCATAACGGTCATTTGTAAGTAGACAAATCACTCACGCTACACTCTCGTGATTTGATGTTCTTTACAAGTGACCTCAAAACAGTGATTTATTACTCATTTAATCACTTCTAGAGTGGATCTTTTTCTTATCCAAGATTGATTATAGTCCTGTCTCCATAATTAGTTTTGTAGTGTGTATGGACGGGTCGAAAGAAAATTTGTGTTTCACTGCATGACCCGTAATAGCTAATTCAATATGTGTAGAATCCAAAGAATCAAAACACTGAAAGCACTTGTTTCTACTGAGTCATAGACGCAATACAGTAGAACTTCGATGGCTCGAACACCGATGGCTCGTTTACCATGGCTGATTCGAACCCTTTCTAGAGACCACAGTGAATTTCTCTACATAAGAAATAGTGAGGGAAAGGTTAGGATATTTCGTCTTTTAGCGGGTGGTTAAGAGCGCTGACTCTTAATCACTAGGTCTCTCACCGCTGAAGGTTCGAGCCTGGCTCGGGTCACATGTGAGGCGCCAAGATCTGCCACGGAAGGACAGGTGGTGTTTCTCCGGATACTCCGGTTTTCGCACGTCCCTGATTAAGGATCGGCTCGATATGAGTGAAATAATCTTGAAAGGGCCATAAAACCAACAAAAAATCGTCTTTTATCTTGCAATTGTATGCTGTGGAAACTCATTAGAATCGCCTCGTTCAGGCGATTCTAATGAGTACACTCAACATACATATATTTTATTAAACACTGAAAAGTTATCTAAAAATTATCTCCATTATGCCCCTTGGCAGTAACCCTCAGTGGCTCGAAATACCCTTGTCTCGAACAAATGTTCATGGTCCTGAAGTGGTTCGAGCCATCGAAGTTCGACTGTATACTGGTCCGAGTCTGAGTGTAGGCTAAAAAAATACCCGGTGGCTTAGACTGTTAACATTTCGTTTATAATTCTTACAGTCCTGTACTGAAAGCAAACAGTGTAGACCGTGATCAGATGCCGTAGTCTGTGGCGTCTGATCTGGGTTCATACTGTATGTCATTCCCACCCGAGATTCTATAGATAACAATTTACGCACTTTGACATGCTCACCTCACAGTGATGAGAAAAACACGGCTATTTGCTATAGATACACGTGATCTGAAGCGATAGTCACTTGAAAAGTTTCTATGCTTACATACTTTGGGTCGATTGACAAACAATGGACCCAAAATAGCCAATTATAGTCAGTTTTTGTCTGTATAGTCTGTACATTTTGCAAACAGGCTTCCACTTCTGTAACTTTCCAAACCATGTACACATAATACAAATAAGGAACAACAGTATTAATATTTCTAGCAGTATCAGTGATCGATCTTTAATCGATCTTCGACAGTATCATTGATCGATATTTAATTGATTATCGATCACTTACGAATGATGATGATCGACGATTACATTTGAGCCTAGTCCAAGCACTGGCGGCTATTCAAAGTGCCAGGTCAGAACAATTTAGATTTTTTGTTGTTTATGTTCTTTGTTGTGTGAACTCATTAGAGTCGCATTATCGAAGCGATTCTAACGCGTGCACACAACATACCATTTAAAGACAAATAAATAAAAAAATAAATAAAAACACTCCGAATGATTCCGCAGTTTTGTATCTGGCGCTTTTGGAAGAATTATCTTGATTCTCAAATATGAGTTCGAAACAAACATGGTTAATGAGTCATTGGCGTTCGGGCCATTTAGGGAATAAATGTATTCAAAATAGAAGTGAAGGCAATGATCAGGAATCGATACAATTAATACACAGCTCTAATCAGAGACACCAAAGGGAAAGAAACACAAACATGAAAGAAATAGTTTGTTTGTTTGAATGGAGGTTTAACGTCCCCGTCAACACTATTTGGGTCATTTTGGAGGCATTGCTTCCAATTTTGTGGGATTTTTACCAGACATTGAGATGAAATGACATCCCAAGCCCTGCCTCTCAATGAAACCAAAAGACTTACATGCGTTGTAAGACTTACTCACACCACTTTGCCTGGACAGGCTTAGTTCTTCAAAGCGGTTTTCCAGTATATATCGGTGGTCAGTTTCAGCCATGCAGCCCATCTATTTCTCCAAGCCCCGAAGGGCGGGGGCAATTGAAATTGACCTTAATGGAAACATCAAAAGCGGAAACCGGCCACTCCCACCGGGGCTTGAAGAAATAGATGGGCTGCATGATGCTTCCTCGCAGAGCTGAAACCGATCGCACACGAGTACTGGTAATCCGCTTAGAGGATCTAAGCCTGCACAGGCAAAGCGGTGCGAGTCGGACCGCCCATGCTTATAAACCCTATTGGTTTCATGAGCGACATGGCTTGCGTTAAACCTCAAATCAAACAAACAAACAAATCAAATGCGGAAAGCCAAAGGACAGTTACTTTCCCACATTCCCAAAAGATGGCCGATTGGCATTCCAAAACCAAAAGGTACAACTGATACACACACTCAAAGACAAATCATAACAAAAAAAACCGCGACAAAAGAACCGCCTTGGAACGGTCAACGAAAAGAATTTCGTAATTTGGAAAGGTAAATCAAGTTCCGTCGGAAATTTCGTTTTACGGTGACAGAAAGGCGTTTTCCAATCAGACGTCGAGTTACACAGGCTAGTGCATTAGAATGTAGTTTTACTGTAGGAATTTACTCCACAGGTGACAATTTTGAATACAGTAATCACTTAATTTAATAATTATGCAGAATTCTGACAAATCTTATACAAAAAACGCACTGGTCAATACATACGTACAGGCTGCGTAGCGGTCGCATAGGCTTCGTATTTTGGACGCATAGGCTTCGATGAAAAATGGCGGATGACAGTTCGTCAATGCAGGTAAGAAACTGTTTTTACGTTAATCTAAATGTTGTGTTGCATTGCCCGATACTAACATCTATCTTACGGACCACTTTATTAATGTGCGGCTTTGTCTGTTGCAAAAAAAAGTTTGAAAAACGGAATATAGAAAAATAGACCCCAAAAGAAATTTGTCAGTCAACACAGATTCACCTGTATTTTCACTTTGGTCCGGTCGCCCTATGTAACTACACGTTTTTGGCTGGTGTTCTGGCCGATAAATTGTGAATAACGATAATGAAATCGAAAAGCTAATATGCAACTTTCGTTATATCTTTTGCGAAAAAGAAAAATCTTGATATTTCAATACAACGCGCATAGCTTCGTTACCTATTACAACGCAGAGGCTGCGAACTAAATTTGAAAGCCCTGTTTTATGTAGAATAATAGCGAATGATATTAAATTAATGTCGAGGAATCAGTCAACCAGCGTTAGCTGGTGATGCTAAAGACATTCTGTATCATTTATACCGAAAAACTTTTTAGTCCCAGCTATGCAAATACATGTACAACATTATGATTCGAATGCACAAAATCTGTCAATTTACAATTATTTACACCGCCTGTCATAAACTCAGAAAGTTCTCGTCAAATCTGTTAAGTATTAAACCAAATAATATTTGCACTGTATAAATATCTGTCGTGTTTTTCTTTTACAAACCACGTGGCTTCGCAGGTTACAGAGATGGGAAGACGCATTGTGAAAACACGCCTATTAAACTATCACTAAAAAGATAAAAAGCTTTCAGATAAAACATTCTGATAGTTTTAATATTTCTGCTCAAGACATAGTGTGTGGGAACTTGTTACAACCGCCCGGACCAGGGGTTTTTAACGCGTATCCACAATCTGTGTTTCTGAGAAGAAATAAGGAAAACAACGTATATCCCTTTAAAGCTCAGTTTTACTATATAAAAGTTGGATTTAAGGGGGTCAGAATTATAAAGGCATGTTTTCATGATTCTCCGACTTCTATTTAAATACTTGAATCGAAAACCTGCAGCTCCTACAAAACTTCAGCAAAGGTCCATTAATCGCGCCTGCACTGGCTGATCCGAGTCTTCGTTTCCGATAAGAGAAGCATTTGCTCATTAAACAGTAAACATATAAGCTAATTCTAGCCTTTGTAGGATCAAAGAAGAAAAAAAAGCAAGACTTTTCTTAATCTCAGATCTATTTTCAATCTCTGTCCTTGCATCATGATTTTTTTTTGCTAACCAGACTGTCTTCTGCAACATAGCCTATCAGAATCTGAATTTCATAGTGACTCAAAATATAAATTCAGAAAAATACTTGCTTGCAATGATTTCAGTACCCCATTTCGTGAAATCATTCTTCGATATAATAAGATAAGGTAGAAAAATTGTTTTTGCTTTACGGCCCATTCATAACTCTGTGACGACTCCGGCCTAAAGATTTACTTTTTGGTTTGGTCGCCATGAGGCGGGCAAACCGGGTCTAATGACCAGATTGTAACTGTTCCATGGAGGGGCACGTGACGCGATCAACCAACCAGCTTTAACGATGATGCAATACTATACTGCAATCACGTGAAACAGCCTGTCTGAGTAGCGAAAGAGACCGAAATGCAAGCGTTCCAACTCCAACAATAAATATCTTAAGGGAAATGGATACACCTGGGAGGTGTGGCAGTTAGTCTACTATTTTTACCGTATTTCGAAACACACCTATACAAATACATTGTCATTTTTTTGGCCAAAGAAAAAAAATTAAAAAGAAAAAATGGAATATTTGCCTTTTCGCTCAAAACATAGATTGCGGGGAGTCGACAGAAACGCCTCGACGAGGCGGATTCTATCGAGTACCCACAATCTAGTGTCTCAGGGCATGAATACGGAAGTTAATGTATACCCTGCAAACTCGTGCTTTCCTATATAAAAGTGAAGATTATATTTTCTTGTCCTTTGGGATAATTGATTCGATTGTGGAATTTTGAAAATATCTGAGGGTCACTGGTGAGGCCTAATTGGCCGAAACTAGCTAGTCTGGCCCAGAAAACATGTACACTTCATATTTTTCAGTTCTTTGGTGTACGCCTTGCTTCCAAAGGATAGCATTTTTATAGAACATATTTCACTTCATTTCAACTGGTGAATGGAAATGTGTGGCGGCGGTAAAACGTCTCCCTGTCCTATATCATAGTGTAGATTATATTTTCTTGTCCTTTGGTATCATTGATTCCATTGTGGAATTTTGATAATATCTTAGGGTCACTGATGAGGCCTAATTGGCCGAAACTAGCTAGTCTGGCCCAGAAAACATGTGTTCACCATATTTTTCGGTTCTGTGGTGTATTCCTTGCTTCCAAAGGATAACCCTTTTATAGAACATATTAAAGGGGATCACAATTCTATAGGCATGATTTCGTGATGGAAATACAACTTTAAGGATCTTATGGTTGCTACTCTGTTGGCTCTATCAAACTGAAAAGGGTTCTACTCTAAAAGGGGAATAATTTGCTCCTCAAGGGTCTTCTCTAAAAGGGAAGAATTTGCTCCCCAGGAGCAAATTCTTTCATTTAAGAGTATACCCCTAAGACAAATCCAAAGAGAAACTACTTTTGCAGGAGTAGCCCACCCCCTTAAGGCGTATCTATTTCCCTTATTGGGAACTTATAACAGCCGCAGTCACTTTCGCAAATTTTACGTCTTGCAATGCCATTATAGAGTAATTCATGCATGGGGCCATGGAAACGAAAAACAACAGAACTTAACTACTACTACTCACAAAGTGTGGCTGGCTGCGGTAGCTCAGTCGGATGCAGTCTGACTGATGATAAGGAAGACTCGGGTTCGATACCTACCGGGGTCGACAACATTTTTTCGTGGAGATTGATTATGAAATCTTTTCTATGGTCATTCTCTCCCTTCCGCTGATTCAGGAAGGGCAGGGGTCAGTTTTGGGCGACAGAATGTGCACTGACCTGGTAAACCGCTTACGGATAAGCCTACTCAGGAAAAGCGTGGATAGGTACACTGACAGTCCCAAACATGACCCAAATCAGTGTTGACTGAGCCGTTAAATACAAATAAACAAAACTTGCAAAAGTTTACTTCACACAGATAGGAACAGGGGTTGGTAACTCGAAGCTCTCTTAAGGCTTACGACGACATACAACTCAGGCATGCCGTAACCTCATCTTAACTATTTCGAAAGAAACAGACACTACATAGAAGCATAAGAGTGAGTGAGTGTTTCAGTTTTACGTCCCACCAACAGCTAAGGTCATACGGAGACGGGACCTCGGTTTAAAGACTCATCCGAAAGTCTGGAGAAGCCCGGGATCGAACCTGCGACCCCAGGTTTACAAGGCGAGTAGCGTAACCACTCGACCACGGAGGCTTCTAGAAGCATAAGAAAAGACGTTGTATATCTATCTACTTTTTTTCTCGGCACACAGGGTTTCTTTTAGTAATGATATGCGATACATGTATTGTTTGATTAAGGCAGATATATAATTACCTGTGGCCCCCGCCCATAGGGGTTTGAAGAAATATATGGGCTGCATGATGCTTCCACGCAGAGCTGAATCCGGCCCGCATACTAGTACTGATAAACCGCTTAGAGGATCTTAGCCTGTCCAGGAACCGCGGTGCGAGGCAGACCGTCCATGCTAATAAACCCTATTGGTTTCATTGGGCGACAGGGCTTGAGATGTCATTTCATCTCAGTGTCGGGTTAAAGTCGCACAAACTTGGAAGCAACGTCTCCAAAATGACCTTAACAGTGTTGACGGGGACGTTAAACCTCAAATCAAACAAACAGATACTTCCTATTTCTCGCTTCCTACTTCACACCTTTTTCTTGCACAAGTAAGAAACACATGTTTGCTTTCCCACAAAATTGGAAGCAACGTCTCCAAAGTGACCTTTACAGTGTTGACGGGGACGTTAAACCTCAAATCAAACGAACAAAATATAATTACCTGTATAAAAATACATGTAAACAAAGATCTTTACATCTCCGATAAACATGTATATGTCGTAGTCCAAATAGGAATTTAGCCAGATCCGGAATCTGGCTAGGCCAAATAGGAATTCTTATTTGGCCTAGGCAGATTCCGGATCTGGCTAAAATAAATTTAGTTTAGCCAGATTCCGGATCTGGCTAAACTCTGTTTAGTCCAAATAAGAATTCCTATTTGGCTAGGCTGATTCTGGATCTGGCTAAGCTGGCCAGACCAAATAGGAATCTTGGTTTGATGGTAACAGACCTTCAATATTTATTCATTGGTTTCAATAACAGTTTTATAGAACATAATTATGTAATGTTAAAAGTATAAATGACACTCATTTTTTGTCTTTAATAATATTTTGTTTAGACCACCCTGGCTAATTACTATAATATTAACAAACTTTTCATCTTCTGAATTCTTTTGTCTCACATGCTTCATTGATAATCTGACTGTTTCAAATATGTGTGAAAAGCAATCAACTAACATGATAGATGATAGAATATCTCGTATTTATTTATGTCCTAAAGTTTAATAAATGGTTATAAAAACTGATCCTATGTTTCTTTTTCATTACTAAGTATTTAAGAGTTCAGTTAAGAACTGTACATGAGAGTGTTTTGGTTTATGAAGCTGAGGAGCAGAGTTTCAGTAACTTCATTACTGTAAATACTGTACATATCTATGGGAATCGAATGTTTTCAGTTTTCTTATTTCTGCTGTAAAATATGGATAATCTAAGGCAAACAAATTTATGTTTTAGAGTAGATATAAGAAAAAAGAGAAATATCAGTTATCCATGATAATAACAAAAGCTGATGATAGAAGGTAATTGTTTTTTTAATTTGTTCTTACAAAAATGATAAATAATATTTTATTATATCTATTTGTCTTTTAAAAACATGAGGCCAACCTTAAAATATTTGTTTGATTTCACTCTGCTGACCCAGTGAAACTTAACTACCTACCCAAACAATTTCATAAGAATTTTTTTTTTCTCAGAATGGAATTTTATATCTTGTTTCTCCTTTTATTTCCTCAAACAATTTTTAAAGGATGGTCACAGTGCTACCATAACCCAAATTCTGTCCCTAAGACCAAAATGGAAAGAAGTAAAGGTTTTCAGCCATGCATTATTGATGGAATAACAAGATTCCTATTTGGTCTGACGAGCTTAGACAGATCTGGAATCTGCCTAGCCAAACAGGAATTCTTATTTGGACTAAACAGAGTTTAGCAAGATCCGGAATCTGGCTAAACTAAATATTAATTTAGCCAGATCCGGAATCTGCCTAGGCCAAATAAGAATTCCTATTTGGTCTAGCCAGATTCCGGATCTGGCTAAATTCCTATTTGGACTACGACAATGTAGTATGTAGTACGTAATTATTATGTACAAGCTGTTTATTTGTGTGTGCAATAGTCGTGTCAACAAAGGAAGAAAAGAAGAAGAAGAAAAAAAGAAAAAAGATAGTATAGCCTGTACAATACGTGTACTACTGACCACAATCGTCTTGTTTTTGAGAAATAGCGGTCAAGACTGCTCACTTCTTATTTCCTATTTCTACTTCATATTTCAACGCCCCCGCCCATAGGGGCTTGAAGAAATATATTGGCTGCATGATGCTTCCACGCAGAGCTGAATCCGGCCCGCACACTAGTACTGGTAAACCGCTTAGAGGATCTAAGCCTGCCCAGGAACCGTGGTGCGAGGCGGACCGTCCATGGTTTAATTGGGCGACAGGGCTTGAGATGTCATTTCATCTCAATGTCGGGTAAAGGTCGCACAAACTTGGAAGCAACGTCTCCAAAATGACATTTACAGTGTTGACGGGGACGTTAAACCTCAAATCAAACAAACAAATACTTCCTATTTCTCGCTTCCTACTTCACACCTTTTTCTTGCACAAGTAAGTTTGCGATCAAAAAAGTTTCTCAATGGACCAGGGGATTCCTCGCGTGGGAACTATGTTATTCAAATTCTTCCTCGAGACACCATGTTTAATCCCATATTGTGTCTCACAAGTGGGGGAGGGGGGTGTATAATACAGATAAATATATGGTAATGGGAGAAAATTCTTGGTTAGGTGGGAAAGCAAACATGTGTTACCATGAAGAAGTTTCTATATTGTACGCCCTGTCTTGAGGACTGCTGTGCAGGAACCGCAGATCAGCTTATGCATTTAAAGATTCGGCTGTATACACGATTCACCAAAGCAAAGATCCGCGCCACTTGGGGGCTGCATGACAACTATGCAGAAAAGCTGTCAGTAGCTGAACATGACTGATATAGTGTTGACTAGGATCTCAAATCTCATTTTTGAAAGATATATATTTTGGCTGTTGCACAATTTGTTTAAGACCCTTTCAAGTAATTGATGCTAATATGAGCTCAGGCATGGCAAATGTAGAGAAGGGGTCGCCAGTTGTGTCATTGTTTCTCATCCCATAGTTTATTTGGAACCTTGCCTATTATGATGCCGCTACCCAGGCCTTCTCTGGCAGAAAAGGCTCCAACAAGGCTGCCTTGTTGTTAAACAAACCCCGGTATTATCATTTGTAGTAAGATGTTAAGCGTGAAAGTTTCCGAAGCGCTTTGCACGAGGTTAAAAATTACACAGGTAAATCGTAAGTGGTAAGATGGTCATAACTTTATGGAAACGACACGACAGGTTTTCAGTTACCGGCATAACGAGACCATAAATTTTACGGTGGACACCTTAAGTATGTCTCAAGTACATCTTAAGTTGATATATTTACGATGGCTTCGAGTTACCAACCCCCTTAAGTATGTCTCAAGTACATCTTAAGTTGATATATTTACGATGGCTTCGAGTTACCAACCCCAGATTTAATTAGTCTGAACATCTTTCGGTACGCTGATAGCTCTAATAATACGTATATGTAAATGTTGGAAAGACAGAGAACGTTATTTTTCCTCGTTTATAAAGATCGCTGGGTGTAACGGGCCTCCGTGGCCTAGTGAATGAGAGTGCTGACTCTTAATCATTAGGTCTCTCAACACTGTAGGTTTGAGCATGGCTCAGGTCACATAATGAGAAGTTCTGCAACGGAAGGTCAGGAGGTTTTTCATCGGGTACTCCAGTTTTCGCTCACCTCTGATTAACGATCGGCTTGATGTGAGTGAAATAATCTTGAAAGGATTGTAAAACAAAACATAAAAAAGATCGCTGGGTGTGTAAAAATGTTTTCATGTCTTTGCTACTAGAATTAACGTCAGTGCCATGGCTGAACCTTCTAACTCTTCCAAATATATAAAATATTTAGGGAGCGAAACAAAGTCATAACGTTGATGGTTCGCTGTTTATTGTTCTTTAGCCCAGCACAGATAGCAATAGTTTCTGTTCAAAAACTTCATGACTACTAAGTGACCTGCCACCAGTTACAGACTGAGCTGTTAAAAGATTTTTTGGCACATTCGATGGGAGCTATTGTATCTGCATGATAAGCCGAGAGTGGTGTTCTTTATTTCCGCTCAAAACGTGACGTTTTACTAATCATTTTCTTTTACAATTAAATTGTGATCCAGAAAGATATACAAAAGGATTGCAAATTTCAGGCTTTTGCAGGGGTACCGCTCAAAGAAACTGCCGAGGTTTAAGATACAGTCTGATTCGCAGCACTTTGTCTGGGCAGGGTTAGATCTTCCTAGTGGGTTCAGCTATACTTCAAAGTTCGGTCGGTTTCAGCTCATGCAGTCCAATATATTGCCCCAAGGACTGATCGGCCCCCGTCAACCGGGGATTTAAGAAATAGATTGGGTTGCACGATGCTTCCACGCAGAGATGATACCGGCCGCACATGAGTAGTGTTAAATCGCCTAGAAATTCTAAGCCTGCATGCCCAGGAAAAGTGGCTCGAGTCGGACCGTTCATGCATTTCAACCATTTAGTTTCATTGGGCGACAGATTGGAAGCAATGTCTCAAAAAAGACTCATACAGTGTTAACAGGGACGTTAACAACAAATGAAATAGATAACCAAGGCCCTATAGAAGGCCTGATGACTTAGGAAAAATCTTTTTATATACCCGTTTGAAAAACAACAACAACAAAAAAAGGTCGTATTAAGTTATGGTGTTGGTGTCCGTCCGTCCGTTCGTAAACTTTTTTTTTCGTTTCCGTATAAGTCCCACTATACATTTTTCATCCGATCAAGCCTATAATGTGTATGTAGTAAGGCTAAGATGTGAAGATGTGCCTTATGTTTCGAGTATTACTGTCCACCAAATATTAACAGAGTTATGACCTTTGAAAAATTCGGTTTACATTTTCGTTTGGTTAAGTTTTGTGCTATACATGTGTAAACCATATGTAAGTTACATTTAGTTTATACTTGTCATGGCGTTAAACAATTTACCACAGAATACTCATCACTACCTACCCCTCCTGATACCAAGGTCACAGACTTCGAAATTTTATATACACGTTTTGTATTAAAAATAGAAGTGGAGGCAATGATCAGGAATCGTTACAATCAACCCACAGCTCCCATCAGAGACACCAAAGGGAACGACACACAAACGTGAAACAACAGACCCTAATGGAAACACCAACACCGGATAGCCAAAAGGACAGTTACTTTCCCATAAAATGGCCAATAGGCTATCCAAAATAAAATAACATAAGCGACACAAACACCCAAATACAATCAATAACAAAAACAAACCGCGACAGAAGAACCGCCTTGGAACGGTCGGCGGAAACGAATTCCACTGGGGGGGAGGGGTGCTTAAATCGATTTTACGTGGCCACAATCCTCGCCCTTACTTCCGTCGCGATTTAGACAAATAATTTGCTCGGTCCGCATGAAGGCCCCCAAACTTCAGACAAACTATAACAAAAATATACCGCGACAGAAGAACCGCCTTGGAACGTTTAAAGTTTAGTTTTTTTATTCAAAACAAAATACATTAAGTGGGATAATGATATCAGCCTGTTTCAAATCAGAATGTAGACTGACAAGACCAAACCTATTGGATGCTTTTTGAAAGCAGCCAACTTGTTTAAGAAAGTCTGTTGGCTGGATGCGTATTTATGAATTTAAACTGCTTCCTTTAACCCTTAAATTACAATTTAAAGCAAAAAGTGAAGACCCTGATAAGACGCTGCATTTGGCCCACCAATTCATGTAATTGGAGCAAACAGTATAGACCCTGATTAGACGCCGCGTTTGGCCCTTCAATTCATGTAATGTGAGCAAACAGTGTAGACCCTGATTAGACGCTGCGTTTTGCGGCATTAGATCTGGACATACACTGTTTGAAAAGCCCAATCCATGACCTATGGATTGCCGTATTACGCAGCACGCTGACCTCTCTTCGATAAAAATAAACGCTGCTGTTTCTATATACAAGTTCCCCGAATTTCCGACAAATCAGTGATAATCACGTGGACTTAAGCACTGTAGAGCTACTTGCACTTTTTTACTTTGTGTCGATTGATAAATAATCGACCCAAAAACTAGTATTTGCCTTTTCAAAAAGTCAACGGGTCATTCATATTTAGCAATTGCAAGTATGCTTTATATGTGAGGGTTTGAGATGTAATTTCGTCTCAGTGTCGGGTAAAAGTCCCATAAATTCGGAAACAATGTCTCAAAAATGAATGATGTTGTCGGTGACATTAAGCTCAACACAAACAAAAAGGTTCCACTTAGTCATGCGCTGTGACATGAGAGGATTCTCTACCAATAATGAATTGACATACAACCGTTCGTTAGGGATACCAACCTTTGCCGAATTCATCTGGAGCCAATGGCTAGCTTTGGCTACTTTGGTTGCTGTTTCATTTTCCTATATCACGCCTACGGCAAGGGTTAAAGTTAGGCAAATCCATAAACACCCAATCAAAAATGAAGACTGCTACCTCCATTTTAAGAGTGCTCATGAGTGCGCATGCGTGGAAAACCGGACGAATCAACCGTAAGAAAACCTGAATTGTAAAAAGGCCCCTGTTTATACTGTCTGCTGCAACTTCTTAAATTTTTTTTTCTTTCTTTTTTTTAATAATATTTTCGCTTATAGGCAAACAGTGTGGACCAAGATCAGACTGGATCAGGAGCAGTCTTAGATTGGTCCAGGTGAAATTTAAAGAAAGCAGCAGATGACTAAGCAGACGACATTTTTTGTGATTGACATGTAAGATAGCTATCTCCAGAGCTGCTGCTTCCCTCACTAAATTCCTGATCACAAGTTTTAGTGGACTCAAATATATAAGGCTGAATATCTAAATTGAAGTCCCCTCAAAGAGTGGCCAGTTCTTGCTTATTTTGCCCCATTTTAAGCTTCTGTTTTAAACTTCAACATTGCTACATCTGCCTATTCATTACACAGCAAGCTGCTAGATTCCTCATGGATGACGTCAGGGCATATTTGTGGTTAATTGGAATTTTCAAGGTCAGTTCAGTAGCAGAGTAAACGGCTGGAGATTACACAGTGATAAAATCCTTATCAGACCACTTAGTCACCTACAATAGAAGAAAGGGTTTATTTACGTTTACCTATTTATTGTGACAGATTATCGCTTTCCTGTCTCCTTTAACAGATTTGATGAAGACAGACTTACCAAGTTTATGAACGGTAGTGTACATTGACAGATGTTCTGCATTACTTATATTTCCTTATTTCTTCTCAGAAACACAGATTGTGGATACGCGTTAGAACCGCCTGGCCCGGGCGAGCAGAAATATCAAAACTATCAGGATGTTTTATCTGAATGTTTTTATCTTTTTAGTAGTATTTTAATAGGCGTATTTTCGTAATGCGTCTTCCCATCTCTGTAACCTGCCCGTCGTAAATTCCGAAGCCACGTGCGTTGTAATAAAAACACGACAGAAATTCATACAGTGCAAATATTATTTGGCTTAATACTTAACAGATTTGACAAAAAAACTTACCAAATTTATGAACGGTAGTGTAAATAATTGTAACTTTACAGATTTTGGCATTCGAATCATAATGTTGTATTTGCATAGCTGAGAATGAAAATGTGTTTGGTATAAATGATACAGAATGTCTTTAGCATCACTAGCTAACGCTGGTTGGCTGATTTCTCGACATTAATTTAATATCATTCGTTATTATTCTACATAATTCAGGGCTTTCAAATTTAGTTCGCAGCCTCTGCGTTGTAATAGGGAACGAAGCTACGTTCGTTGTATCGAAATATCAAGATTTTTCTTTTTCGCAAGAGATGTGACGAAAGTTGCATATTAGCTGCGATTTCATTATCAGTATTCACAATTTATCGACCAGAACACCAGCCAAAAACGTGTAGTTACATAGGGCGACCGGACCAAAGTGAAAATACAGGTAAATCTGTCTGGAATGCCAAATTTCTTTTGGGGTCTATTTTTCTATATTCCGTTTTTCAAACTTTTTCTTGCAATAGACGAAGCTGCACATTAATAAAGTGGTCCGTAAGGCAGATGTCAGTATCGGGCAACGCTATACAACATTTAGATTAACGTAAAAACAGTTTCTTACCTGCATTGACGAACTGTCATCCGCCATTTTTCATTGAAGCCTATGCGTCCAAAATACGAAGCCTATGCGACCGCTACGCAGCCTGTACGTATGTATTGACCAGTGTGAAACAGGAATATAAAAATCTGATATTGGATTCTGTGGGCTCTGGTTTGAACGTGTTGAACGGAACCGAGGCTATACCGAAGTTCCGCTCAGCACGGTCTCCAGAGGGATTGAAACGCTCATCTGCAACAGAACCCTATATACGACTCTTTTTCTAGCACAACACCACCGAAAATTTTTATTTTTACTTTATTTTCGCACATTTTACTAATGTAGTTTGAATGGGTAAGGACACCAGGGTAAGAACAGAATTTCAATCCCAGGCTAAAACGACGGATTTCCTTATCTGGTGTGCAAAGATGACAGAATGCAGCTAAAAGTACCCCTGCCATGAACAGTTTTCATAGGCCCGAAGGCATACGAGTTGCCATTTTCATTACAGAAACCCGCATAAATGTATTGAAAATCTTACCACAAAAGAATATGAAAAGTTTCAAACAAAACTTCTGATACTTTTCATATTTCTGTTCAAAACATAGATTGTGGTGACTTGTTAGAACCGCCTCGGAGAGCAGAAAAATAATGGATGTATACCCCTGTACACCTCAGTTTTACTTAATGAAAGTAAGGTTTAAAGGTGCCAAATTAAGCGGGTGTGTTTTCGAAATGGACTGAATATTGTGTGGCATATATAAGGAGTTTTTAATGTAGCTAATAGCCCCCTATTGAACTATAGAAGGCCTCAGCTTGCCTAGAAAAAGTGGTGCGAGTCGGACGACCATTCTAAAACCCCGATGGTATGGCTTGGGATGTCATTTCATTTCAGTGTCGGGTAAAAGTACCACAAAATCGGAAACAATGTCTCCAAAATGACCTAAATAGTGTTGACAGAGACGTAAAACCTCAGCGCAAACAAACAAAATTGGTTAATTTTGTATTGTGCGTCCATTTTCGATGATGAAGCGAAATGATCATGATCAGGAAAATATCAACGTGTTTAATCATGATTAGAAAAAAAATACGTGCTTCGTCAAATGCAGTCATAAATAGCTATACAACCTATCTAATTTGTCACGAAGAAACGATGCCCAGACTAACACAGTTGACGGCCCCCGCCCATCGGGGCTTGAAGAAATATATTTGGGCTGCATGATGCTTCCACGCAGAGCTGAAACCGACCCGCATACGAGTACTGGTAAACCGCTTAGAGGATCTGAGCTTGCTTATAAATCCTAATGGTTTATTTCATTTCATCTCAATGTCGGGTAAATGTCCCACAAAATTGGAAGCAACGTCTCCAAAATGACATATAAAGTGTTGACGGGAACGTTAAACCTCAAATCAAACAAACAAAGACTAACACAGTTCCACACATTACAAGGATACTCGGGGCCCCCGCCCATCGGGGCTTGAAGAAATATATGGGCTGCATGATGTTTCCACGCAGAGCTGAAACCGACCCGCACACGAATACTGGTAAACCGCTGAGAGGATCTAAGTCTGCCCAGGCAAAGCGGTACGAGTCGGCTCGTCCATGCTTATAAACCATATTGGTTTCATCGGGCGGCATGGCTTGAGATGTCATTTCATCTCAATGTCGGGTAAAAGTCCCACAAAATTGGAAGTAACGTCTCCAAAATGACCTTTACAGTGTTGACGGGGACGTTAAACCTCAAATCAAACAACCAAAACAAGGATACTCAGACTGAGTAACTTATATGCCTGGGAAATAATTTACGCCAGAAATTTCAGCAGAAAATATTTGTTTGTTTGTGCTGGGGTTTCACATCCCCAACAACCCTATTTACGTCATGTTGAAGACGTTGCTTTTTGGGGACTTTTACCCGACATTAAGATGAAATAACATCTCAAGCCCATTGGGGCTTGAAGAAATAGATCGGCTGCATGATGCTTCCACGCAGAGCTGAAACTGATCGCACAATAATACTGGTAAACCTCTTAGAGGATCTAAGCCATAAATCGAATTATGGATATCTATAAATAAATATGGATTAAATAGTTAAACGGCACCCCAAAGGTTTCAGCTCTGCGCAGAAGCGCCATGCAGCCCAATGTATTTTCTTTAAGCCCCGATGTTAGCAGATTTTTTGTGTACTTATACCTTTCGTCCCTCTAGATGAGGCGGACTATCTGCCATCTTTTTAAGAGAGCACTTTCATGACTTCCTACCTTTCTGTAAAATGATCCCCACCCCGCCATCCCCACCCAACCCCACCCATCGCCCAACCCCCGTTAAAGGGGTTTACTCTTAGGAGATCCCTATGGAAACGGAAGCAAGATTTTTTTAACAGAGTCGGAGTAGCATTGTCTGACAGCGATTCCTCTCAAAACAAATTCATATTACAGTCGAACTTTTGTAGTTCGAACTCCTTTGGGACCATGGAAATTTGTTCGACCTAGGGGTAGTTTGAACTACTGAGGGTTCGTAATAGCGCCAGGAAATGAGGCATTATGGGCATGACATGAGGGGAATAGATACATCTTCAGGGGAGGCAACTCCTGCAAAAGTAGTTTTGTCTCCCGTGTCAATAAGGGTCATCTCTAAAAGGAAGAGGAGCAAATTCTTCCCTTAGAGAGTTGACCCCTTTTCAATGGGACAGGGCTTATGGAAAAGCAAACAGGAAGTCCCGAAAGTTGTCTCCCTTTGAAAAATGGCGGAAAAATCTGCCAGGTGTTCCCATTCCCCTTAAGGATATCTTTTCTATCTTCAATGAAACCCAGGAATGCAGTGTGTACTCATTAGAATCGACCCATTGAGGCGATTCTAATGAGTACACACAGCATACCTTTTTAAGATAAAATCATAAAAGAAAAAGAAACCTCCCTTGTTTCCTAAATATATAGATATCTGACTCTGTAGAGAGTATTCTGGGAACAAAAGGGGAATGGATACACCTGTCATATTTTTACGCCATTTTTTCAAAGGGAGACAACTTTCGGGACTTCATGATCGCTTTACTAGAAGACCTGTCCCATTGAAAAAGGAGGTATACTCTTAAAAGAAAGAGTTGGTATGTTTGTTTGTTTGATTTGTAGTTCAACGGCCCAGCCAACACTATTTATGTCATTTTTGGGCCGACCAGTTACCTATCCACACTTTTCCTGGGCAGGCTTATACCTAAGCGGTTAACCAGTACAGTGCACATTCTTTCGTCAGAAACTGACAACTGCCCTTCTTGAGTCAGCGGAAGAGAGAATGACGGTGGAAAAGATTTCATGATCAATCTCAACGAAGGAATGTTGCCGACCCCGGCATGTATCGAACCCGCGTCCTCCTGATCGCCAGTCAGACGCAAAGAATTCGGGCATGTTGAAGTCCATGAGGAAGGCGTTGAGAGTATCCTGGCATCACTTCTGACCACCAAGGGAACGTTTGCTCATTTCTAGTTTTCTCCATAAGAGTATTTTCTTTGGCAAACGTCCCTCAATGGCCTGTCCATCTTAACTGTACCAATTTTAGAAGGGTGTGTACACTCACTCTGCATCTCTGCCCTTTTTAGGACTTCTGTGTCTGGAATTCTGTCTTGCCACTAAATCTTTAAACATTTTCTAAAACAGCTTGTATTGAAGTGGTTCATTCTTCCAGCATGTCGTAGAAAAATGTCCACGTTTTGCATGCATAGGATAGTGTTGGCAGCACCACAGCTCCGTAGACATTCAGCTTTGTGTACAGCCATATTCCACATCGGCATGTAGTCGGCCAAATGCTGCATTAGCTTTGGCAATCCTGGAATTGACTTCATCATCAATGTGCGAGACACTTGACAATGGGCTTCCAAGGTAGGTGAATCTGTCTGCCACTTGCAATCTTTGATCTTTCACTGTAAAGATGGACGTCAGGTGCTGGTTGATAAACCGCCTCGGTCTTTTTGATTCTGGTTGTCGCAGGAGTAAGATACATGATATACACCTTTTTCAACTTTTCTCTTCTGTTGGAGCACCCTTTGCCATGTCGACAGCAAAGAGGAACTTGTCTAGCACCTCTGTCTGCACCTTAGATTGGTTTGCAACCTTATCAGGTTGAAAAGCTTCCCATCAAAGCGATACCTAATAGGCATCTTGGAAAGCATCTGTGAGCATGGCAGAGAACATCATGCTGGACAGCGTTGGGGCTAGTACACAGCCTTGCATGACTCCATTTGTCACGGGGAATGGATAAAAACAGACGAAAACTCACAATCATGTTGAACCGGCGCAAGCATGCCGTCGTGGAACAACCTCACCATTTCTATGAACTTCGTAGGACAGCCAAACTAAGTCATAATTTTCCAAAGACCCTCACGACTGACTGTGTCAGCTTTGGTGAGGTCAACAAAGGTCCATGTTCTGTTCCTGGTAATTCTCTTGAAGCTGCTGTGAATATCATGGCTTTGTTTTTCTATCCTTTCTGAACCCACACTGTCTTTCCGGTAGAAGCTCAGAAGTACAAGAGATACACATACGAACGACATTTTTGTCTCTAGTTTTGTTTAATAAATAAGAAAAGTAGAATACTTGTTCTTTTATTATTATTATTATTATTATTATTATTATTATTATTATTATTATTATTATTAATTGTTGATTTGTTGTTGTAACAATTTATCACATATCACATAGTTTTTGTTTGGTTTTACTCCGGGTACACCGGTTGTTGCCCACCTGCTATAAGTAAGTAAAATAATCTTGAAAGAGCCGTAACCTCCCCCCCCCCCACCACCACAACCACCACACACACACACACACACACACACACACACACACACACACACACACACACACACACACACACACACATAAAAGCTATAAATAAAGTGAAGCATATTGTTTCCGTGTGGTTTTGTTTGTTTTGCGGTTTTACCTCCCGGTCAACACTATTTAGGTAATTTTGTATGTTGCTCCCGATATGTCGGACTTTTACCCAACATTGAGATGAAATGACAGCTCAAGCCCTACCACCCGAAGGAAACGCTAGAGTTTAAAACGGTTTACCAGTCGTCCGATGTTCGGTCGGTTTCAGCTCTGCGCAGAAAAAAAAAAACATGCAGCCCAAGCCTCAGTGGGTGGGCCGCGAGTGCATATGGTTGAAAAAGTTCAGAGTGATGTAATCAATTGTGACAAAAGGTAACACCGTGGGAGTTGAAGCATTTGCAAACTGCTTTTGCATCTTGTTATTGATGATATTTATCGCTTTAACGAAGCGCAAGTAAAGAAACATTTGAGCCGGGGCACAGCATATCCTACAATTTACATGTGCGCCCAGCGAAGAATCAGATGAGCCTGCGCATCCATATAGTCTGACCAGAGACTTCTCTTGCTGCATGAAGGAGCATCGGTCCCTTAGCTATCCAAAGAACGCCCAACGAAGACTCTGATCAGACTGCGCGGATGCGCAGGCTGATCTGAGTCTTCGTTGGGCGCACATGTAAGTTGTAGGAAATGCTGTGCCCCGGCTCGTTTATGATCCTTTCTATCCAACACGTTAACATGTCCATTCAAAGACTACTTATGTAAACCGCAAAAGTCCAGTTTACAAGGGTATACTCACATTATTTTTTATTTCTGCTGAAAACATAGCCTTGTGAACACTCGTTAGAACCGCCTAAACAAGAAAGTTTAAACGAGTATAAAAATCTATGTTTGAAGAAGGTAATAATAATAATAATAATAATAATAATAATAATGATAATAATAATAATAAATTAACACACATTTTCATAACAAAAATGTCGTCTTAAAAACCATTAATGGGTGCTTTCGCATTGGTTTACTTTTTGTCGAATGCGAATATTGATATCAATTGACTTATTTATTTATCCGTATGTTTTTTTCCGCCGCCCGTGCTTACATTCGCTCGTATATCGTTCGTTCGATGTTCGATCGACCGAGCCTTCATTCCTTCTTACTTTCGCCCCCCCCCCCTTTTCCATCCATCCATCCGTCCGTCCGTCCGTCTACCCATTCATCCATCCATCATCTATCCAAGACTCACTCACTCACCCACATACACACTCCGTCTGTCCGTCCGTTCGTTCGTTCGTCCGTCATACATTCAGTCAGTCAGCCAGTCATTGTCTTCATCATTCAGAAATAAAAATCATTCCAAGGGGCCAATCGAATTTCAATTTCTTCAGGACCATGAAAATAAGAAAATATTACCTAAACCATTCCAAATATATACATATCTGTAGTAATGGTTATGTTTTCCTAGGGGCTCAAGAACGAGCTCGAAACTAGCAAGGTGAAGTTGGTTTGTTTTTCGTTTTTCGTTTTTCGTTTTTCGATATTCACTTTCTGGTGAAGAAAGGTGAAGTTGGTTTGTTTTTCGTTTTTCGTTTTTCGATATTCACTTTATGGCGAAGATAGGTGAAGTTAGTTTGTTTTTCGTTATTCGTTTTTCGTTATTCGATTTGTAGGCGCATATCGTATTTTAACATTCGAAATCCTATTTTTTAAAATTCGAATAGGACCGAATATCGCATTTTGACATTCGAAATCCTATTTTGACATTCGGATTGGGGAAGAATATCGTATTTTGATATTAAAAATCCTATTTTGACATTCGGATTGGGACTGAATATCGTATTTTGATATTAAAAATCCTATTTTGACATTCGAATTGGGGCAGAATATAGTATTTTGATATTCAAAATCCTATTTTGACATTCAAATTGGCCCCGAATATCGTATTTTGATATTCAAAATCCTATTTTGACATTCGAATTGGGACCGAATATCGTATTTTGATATTCAAATTCCTATTTTGACATTCGAATTGGGGCAGAATATAGTATTTTGATATTCAAAATCCTATTTTGACATTCGAATTGGCCTCGAATATCGTATTTTGATATTCAAAATCCTATTTTGACATTCGAATTGGGACTGAATATCGTATTTTGATATTCAAAATCCCATTTTGACATTCGAATTGGGAACGAATATCGCATTTTTATATTCAAAATCCTATTTTGACATTCGAATTGGGGCAGAATATAGTATTTTGATATTCAAAATCCTATTTTGACATTCGCATTGGCCCCGAATATCGTATTTTGATATTCAAAATCCTACTTTGACATTCGAATTGGGACTGAATATCGTATTTTGATATTCAAAATCCTATTTTGACATTCGAATTGGGTCTGAATATCGTATTTTGATATTCAAAATCCTATTTTGACATTCGAAATGGGAACGAATATAGTATTTTGATATTCAAAATCCTAATTTGACATTCGAATTGGGGCAGAATATAGTATTTTGATATTCAAAATCCCATTTTGACATTCGAATTGGGACCGAATATCGTATTTTGATATTCAAAATCCTATTTTGACATTCGAATTGGGACCGAATATCGTACTTTGATATTCAAAATCCTATTTTGACATTCGAATAGGGGCAGAATATAGTATTTTGATATTCAAAATCCTATTTTGACATTCGAATTGGGACCAAATATCGTATTTTGATATTCAAAATCCTATTTTGACAATCGAATTGGGGCAGAATATAGTATTCTGATATTCAAAATCCTATTTTGACATTCGAATTGGGACCGCATATCGTATTTTGATATTCAAAATCCTATTTCGACATTCGAATTGGGCAGAATATAGTATTTTGATATTCAGAATCCTATTTTGACATTCGAATTGGGACCGAATATCGTACTTTGATATTCAAAATCCTATTTTGACATTCGCATTGGCCCCGAATATCGTATTTTGATATTCAAAATCCTATTTTGACATTCGAATTAGGACTGAATATCGTATTTTGATATTCAAAATCCTATTTTGACATTCGAATTGGGTCTGAATATCGTATTTTGATATTCAAAATCCTATTTTCACATTCGAATTGGGAACGAAAAACGTATTTTGATATTCAAATCCTATTTTGCCATTCGAATTGGGGCAGAAACTAGTATTTTGATATTCAAAATCCTATTTTGACATTCGAATTGGGGCAGAATATAGTATTTTGATATTCAAAATCCTATTTTGACATTCGAATTGGGACCGAATATCGTATTTTGATATTCAAAATCCTATTTTGACATTCGAATTGGGGCAGAATATAGTATTTTGATATTCAAAATCCTATTTTGACATTCGAATTGGGGCAGAATATAGTATTATGATATTCAAAATCCTATTTTGACATTCGGATTGGGGCAGAATATAGTATTTTGATATTCAAAATCCTATTTTGACATTCGAATTGGGGCAGAATATAGGATTTTGAATATCAAAGTACGATATTCGGTCCCAATTCAAATGTCAAAATAGGATTCTGAATATCAAAATACGATATTCGGTCCCAATTCGAATGTCAAAATAGGATTTTGAATATCAAAATACGATATGCAGTCCCAATTCGAATGTCAAAATGGGATTTTGAATATCAAAATACGATATTCGGGGCCAATGCGAATGTCAAAATAGAATTTTGAATATCAAAATACGATATTCTGCCTCAACCCGAATGTCAAAATAGGATTTTGATTATCAAAATACTATATTCGTTCCCAATTCGAATGTCAAAATAGGATTTTGAATATCAAAATACGATAATCAGACCCAATTCGAATGTCAAAATAGGATTTTGAATATCAAAATACGATATTCAGTCCCAATTCGAATGTCAAAATAGGATTTTGAATATCAAAATACGATATTCGGGGCCAATGCGAATGTCAAAATAGGATTTTGAATATCAAAATACGATATTCGTTCCCAATTCGAATGTCAAAATAGGATTTTGAATATCAAAATACGATATTCAGTCCCAATTCGAATGTCAAAATAGGATTTTGAATATCAAAATACGATATTCGAAGCCAATTCGAATGTCAAAATAGGATTTTGAATATCAAAATACTATATTCTGCCCCAATTCGAATGTCAAAATAGGAATTTGAATATCAAAATACGATATTCGGTCCCAATTCGAATGTCAAAATAGGATTTTGAATATCAAAATACGATATTCGGGGCCAATTCGAATGTCAAAATAGGATTTGAATATCAAAATACTATATTCTGCCCCAATTCGAATGGCAAAATAGAATTTTGAATATCAAAATACGATATTCGGTCCCAATTCGAATGTCAAACTAGGATCTTGAATATCAAAATACGATATTCGGGGCCATTTCGAATGTCAAAATAGGATTTTGAATATCAAAATACTATATTCTGCCCCAATTCGAATGTCAAAATAGGATTTTGAATATCAAAATACTATATTCTGCCCCAATCCGAATGTCAAAATAGGATTTTGAATATCAAAATACTATATTCTGCCCCAATTCGAATGTCAAAATAGGATTTTGAATATCAAAATACGATATTCTGTCCCAATTCGAATGTCAAAATAGGATTTTAAATATCAAAATACGATATTCGGGGCCATTTCGAATGTCAAAATAGGATTTTGAATATCAAAGTACGATATTCGGTCCCAATTCGAATGTCAAAATACGATTTTGAATATCAAAATACGATATTCGGTCCCAATTCGAATGTCAAAATAGGATTCTGAATATCAAAATACTATATTCTGCCCCAATTCGAATGTCAAAATAGGATTTTGAATATCAAAATACGATATGCGGTCCCAATTCGAATGTCAAAATAGGATTTTGAATATCAAAATACTATATTCTGCCCCAATTCGAATGTCAAAATAGGATTTTGAATATCAAAGTACGATATTCGGTCCCAATTCGAATGTCAAAATAGGATTTTGAATATCAAAATACGATATTCTGTCCCAATTCGAATGTCAAAATAGGATTTTGAATATCAAAATACGATATTCGGGGCCATTTCGAATGTCAAAATAGGATTTTGAATATCAAAGTACGATATTCGGTCCCAATTCGAATGTCAAAATAGGATTTTGAATATCAAAATACGATATGCGGTCCCAATTCGAATGTCAAAATAGGATTTTGAATATCAAAATACTATATTCTGCCCCAATTCGAATGTCAAAATAGGATTTTGAATATCAAAGTACGATATTCGGTCCCAATTCGAATGTCAAAATAGGATTTTGAATATCAAAAATACGATATTCGGTCCCAATTCGAATGTCAAAATAGGATTCTGAATATCAAAATACTATATTCAGCCCCAATTCGAATGTCAAAATAGGATTTTGAATATCAAAATACGACATTCGGGGCCATTTCGAATGTCAAAATAGGATTTTGAATATCAAAGTACGATATTCGGTCACAATTCGAATGTCAAAATAGGATTTTGAATATCAAAATACGATATTCGGTCTCAATTCGAATGTAAAAATAGGATTCAGAATATCAAAATACTATATTCTGCCCCAATTCGAATGTCAAAATAGGATTTTGAATATCAAAATACGATATGCCGTCCCAATTCGAATGTCAAAATAGGATTTTGAATATCAAAATACTATATTCTGCCCCAATTCGAATGTCAAAATAGGATTTTGAATATCAAAGTACGATATTCGGTCCCAAATCGAATGTCAAAATAGGATTTTGAATATCAAAATACGATATTCGGTCCCAATTCGAATGTCAAAACAGGATTCTGAATATCAAAATACTATATTCTGCCCCAATTCGAATGTCAAAATAGGATTTTGAATATCAAAATACGATATGCGGTCCCAATTCGAATGTCAAAATAGGATTTTGAATATCAAAATACGATATTCTGCCCCAATTCGAATGTCAAAATAGGATTTTGAATATCAAAGTACGATATTCGGTCCCAATTCGAATGTCAAAATAGGATATTGAATATCAAAATACGATATTCGGTCCCAATTCGAATGTCAAAATAGGATTCTGAATATCAAAATACTATATTCTGCCCCAATTCGAATGTCAAAATAGGATTTTGAATATTAAAATACGATATGCGTTCCCAAGTCGAATGTCAAAATAGGATTTTGAATATCAAAATACTATATTCTGCCCCAATTCGAATGTCAAAATAGGATTTTGAATATCAAAATACGATATTCTGTCCCAATTCGAATGTCAAAATAGGATTTTGAATATCAAAATACGATATTCGGGGCCATTTCGAATGTCAAAATAGGATTTTGAATATCAAAGTACGATATTCGGTCCCAATTCGAATGTCAAAATAGGATTTTGAATATCAAAATACGATATTCGGTCCCAATTCGAATGTCAAAATAGGATTCTAAATATCAAAATACTATATTCTGCCCCCAATTCGAATGTCAAAATAGGATTTTGAATATCAAAATACGATATGCAGTCCCAATTCGAATGTCAAAATAGGATTTTGAATATCAAAATACTATATTCTGCCCCAATTCGAATGTCAAAATAGGATTTTGAATATCAAAGTACGATATTCGGTCCCAATTCGAATGTCAAAATAGGATTTTGAATATCAAAGTACGATATTCGGTCCCAATTCGAATGTCAAAATAGGATTCTGAATATCAAAATACTATATTCTGCCCAATTCGAATGTCGAAATAGGATTTTGAATATCAAAATACGATATGCGGTCCCAATTCGAATGTCAAAATAGGATTTTGAATATCAAAATACTATATTCTGCCCCAATTCGAATGTCAAAATAGGCTTTTGAATATCAAAGTACGATATTCGGTCCCAATTCGAATGTCAAAATAGGATTTTGAATATCAAAATACGATATTCGGTCCCAATTCGAATGTCAAAAATAGGATTTTGAATATCAAAATACTATATTCTGCCCAAATTCGAATGTCAAAATAGGATTTTGAATATCAAAATACGATATTCTGCCCCAATCCGAATGTCAAAATAGGATTTTGAATATCAAAATACTATATTCTGCCCCAATCCGAATGTCAAAATAGGATTTTGAATATCAAAATACGATATTCGGGGCCAATTCGAATGTCAAAATAGGATTTTGAATATCAAAATACTATATTCTGCCCCAATTCGAATGTCAAAATACGATTTTGAATATCAAAATACGATATTCGGTCCCAATTCGAATGTCAAAATCAGATTTCGAATATCAAAATACGATATTCGGGGCCATTTCGAATGTCAAAATAGGATTTTGAATATCAAAATACGATATTCGGTCCAAATTCGAATGTCAAAATAGGATTTTGAATATCAAAATACGATATTCGGGGCCATTTCGAATGTCAAAATAGGATTTTGAATATCAAAATACTATATTCTGCCCCAATTCGAATGTCAAAATAGGATTTTGAATATCAAAATACGATATTCGGTCCCAATTCGAATGTCAAAATAGGATTTTGAATATCAAAATACTATATTCTGCCCCAATTCGAATGTCAAAATAGGATTTTGAATATCAAAATACGATATTCGGTCCCGATTCGAATGTCAAAATAGGATTTTGAATATCAAAATACTATATTGTGCCCCAATTCGAATGTCAAAATAGGAATTTGAATATCAAAATACGATATTCGTTCCCAATTCGAATGTCAAAATAGGATTTTGAATATCAAAATACGATATTCGGGGCCAATTCGAATGTCAAAATAGGATTTGAATATCAAAATACTATATTCTGCCCCAATTCGAATGGCAAAATAGAATTTTGAATATCAAAATACGATATGCGGTCCCAATTCGAATGTCATACTAGGATTTTGAATATCAAAATACGATATTCGGGGCCATTTCGAATGTCAAAATAGGATTTTGAATATCAAAATACTATATTCTGCCCCAATTCGAATGTCAAAATAGGATTTTGAATATCAAAATACTATATTCTTCCCCAATCCGAATGTCAAAATAGGATTTTGAATATCAAAATACTATATTCTGCCCCAATTCGAATGTCAAAATAGGATTTTGAATATCAAAATACGATATTCTGTCCCAATTCGAATGTCAAAATAGGATTTTGAATATCAAAATACGATATTCGGGGCCATTTCGAATGTCAAAATAGGACTTTGAATATCAAAGTATGATATTCGGTCCCAATTCGAATGTCAAAATAGGATTTTGAATATCAAAATACGATATTCGGTCCCCATTCGAATGTCAAAATAGGATTCTGAATATCAAAATACTATATTCTGCCCCAATTCGAATGTCAAAATAGGATTTTGAATATCAAAATACGATATGCGGTCCCAATTCGAATGTCAGAATAGGATTTTGAATATCAAAATACTATATTCTGCCCCAATTCGAATGTCAAAATAGGATTTTGAATATCAAAGTACGATATTCGGTCCCAATTCGAATGTCATCATAGGATTTTGAATATCAAAATACGATATTCTGTCCCAATTCGAATGTCAAAATAGGATTTTGAATATCAAAATACGATATTCGGGGCCATTTCGAATGTCAAATAGGATTTTGAATATCAAAGTACGATATTCGGTCCCAATTCGAATGTCAAAATAGGATTTTGAATATCAAAATACGATATTCGGTCCCAATTCGAATGTCAAAATAGGATTCTGAATATCAAAATACTATATTCTGCCCCAATTCGAATGTCAAAATAGGATTTTGAATATCAAAATACGATATGCGGTCCCAATTCGAATGTCAAAATAGGATTTTGAATATCAAAATACTATATTCTGCCCCAATTCGAATGTCAAAATAGGATTTTGAATATCAAAGTACGATATTCGGTCCCAATTCGAATGTCAAAATAGGATTTTGAATATCAAAAATACGATATTCGGTCCCAATTCGAATGTCAAAATAGGATTCTGAATATCAAAATACTATCTTCAGCCCCAATTCGAATGTCAAAATAGGATTTTGAATATCAAAATACGACATTCGGGGCCATTTCGAATGTCGATTTTGATATTCAAAATCCTATTTTGACATTCGAATTGGGACCGCATATCGTATTTTGATATTCAAAATCCTATTTCGACATTCGAATTGGGCAGAATATAGTATTTTGATATTCAGAATCCTATTTTGACATTCGAATTGGGACCGAATATCGTACTTTGATATTCAAAATCCTATTTTGACATTCGCATTGGCCCCGAATATCGTATTTTGATATTCAAAATCCTATTTTGACATTCGAATTAGGACTGAATATCGTATTTTGATATTCAAAATCCTATTTTGACATTCGAATTGGGTCTGAATATCGTATTTTGATATTCAAAATCCTATTTTCACATTCGAATTGGGAACGAAAAACGTATTTTGATATTCAAATCCTATTTTGCCATTCGAATTGGGGCAGAAACTAGTATTTTGATATTCAAAATCCTATTTTGACATTCGAATTGGGGCAGAATATAGTATTTTGATATTCAAAATCCTATTTTGACATTCGAATTGGGACCGAATATCGTATTTTGATATTCAAAATCCTATTTTGACATTCGAATTGGGGCAGAATATAGTATTTTGATATTCAAAATCCTATTTTGACATTCGAATTGGGGCAGAATATAGTATTATGATATTCAAAATCCTATTTTGACATTCGGATTGGGGCAGAATATAGTATTTTGATATTCAAAATCCTATTTTGACATTCGAATTGGGGCAGAATATAGGATTTTGAATATCAAAGTACGATATTCGGTCCCAATTCAAATGTCAAAATAGGATTCTGAATATCAAAATACGATATTCGGTCCCAATTCGAATGTCAAAATAGGATTTTGAATATCAAAATACGATATGCAGTCCCAATTCGAATGTCAAAATGGGATTTTGAATATCAAAATACGATATTCGGGGCCAATGCGAATGTCAAAATAGAATTTTGAATATCAAAATACGATATTCTGCCTCAACCCGAATGTCAAAATAGGATTTTGATTATCAAAATACTATATTCGTTCCCAATTCGAATGTCAAAATAGGATTTTGAATATCAAAATACGATAATCAGACCCAATTCGAATGTCAAAATAGGATTTTGAATATCAAAATACGATATTCAGTCCCAATTCGAATGTCAAAATAGGATTTTGAATATCAAAATACGATATTCGGGGCCAATGCGAATGTCAAAATAGGATTTTGAATATCAAAATACGATATTCGTTCCCAATTCGAATGTCAAAATAGGATTTTGAATATCAAAATACGATATTCAGTCCCAATTCGAATGTCAAAATAGGATTTTGAATATCAAAATACGATATTCGAAGCCAATTCGAATGTCAAAATAGGATTTTGAATATCAAAATACTATATTCTGCCCCAATTCGAATGTCAAAATAGGAATTTGAATATCAAAATACGATATTCGGTCCCAATTCGAATGTCAAAATAGGATTTTGAATATCAAAATACGATATTCGGGGCCAATTCGAATGTCAAAATAGGATTTGAATATCAAAATACTATATTCTGCCCCAATTCGAATGGCAAAATAGAATTTTGAATATCAAAATACGATATTCGGTCCCAATTCGAATGTCAAACTAGGATCTTGAATATCAAAATACGATATTCGGGGCCATTTCGAATGTCAAAATAGGATTTTGAATATCAAAATACTATATTCTGCCCCAATTCGAATGTCAAAATAGGATTTTGAATATCAAAATACTATATTCTGCCCCAATCCGAATGTCAAAATAGGATTTTGAATATCAAAATACTATATTCTGCCCCAATTCGAATGTCAAAATAGGATTTTGAATATCAAAATACGATATTCTGTCCCAATTCGAATGTCAAAATAGGATTTTAAATATCAAAATACGATATTCGGGGCCATTTCGAATGTCAAAATAGGATTTTGAATATCAAAGTACGATATTCGGTCCCAATTCGAATGTCAAAATACGATTTTGAATATCAAAATACGATATTCGGTCCCAATTCGAATGTCAAAATAGGATTCTGAATATCAAAATACTATATTCTGCCCCAATTCGAATGTCAAAATAGGATTTTGAATATCAAAATACGATATGCGGTCCCAATTCGAATGTCAAAATAGGATTTTGAATATCAAAATACTATATTCTGCCCCAATTCGAATGTCAAAATAGGATTTTGAATATCAAAGTACGATATTCGGTCCCAATTCGAATGTCAAAATAGGATTTTGAATATCAAAATACGATATTCTGTCCCAATTCGAATGTCAAAATAGGATTTTGAATATCAAAATACGATATTCGGGGCCATTTCGAATGTCAAAATAGGATTTTGAATATCAAAGTACGATATTCGGTCCCAATTCGAATGTCAAAATAGGATTTTGAATATCAAAATACGATATGCGGTCCCAATTCGAATGTCAAAATAGGATTTTGAATATCAAAATACTATATTCTGCCCCAATTCGAATGTCAAAATAGGATTTTGAATATCAAAGTACGATATTCGGTCCCAATTCGAATGTCAAAATAGGATTTTGAATATCAAAAATACGATATTCGGTCCCAATTCGAATGTCAAAATAGGATTCTGAATATCAAAATACTATATTCAGCCCCAATTCGAATGTCAAAATAGGATTTTGAATATCAAAATACGACATTCGGGGCCATTTCGAATGTCAAAATAGGATTTTGAATATCAAAGTACGATATTCGGTCACAATTCGAATGTCAAAATAGGATTTTGAATATCAAAATACGATATTCGGTCTCAATTCGAATGTAAAAATAGGATTCAGAATATCAAAATACTATATTCTGCCCCAATTCGAATGTCAAAATAGGATTTTGAATATCAAAATACGATATGCCGTCCCAATTCGAATGTCAAAATAGGATTTTGAATATCAAAATACTATATTCTGCCCCAATTCGAATGTCAAAATAGGATTTTGAATATCAAAGTACGATATTCGGTCCCAAATCGAATGTCAAAATAGGATTTTGAATATCAAAATACGATATTCGGTCCCAATTCGAATGTCAAAACAGGATTCTGAATATCAAAATACTATATTCTGCCCCAATTCGAATGTCAAAATAGGATTTTGAATATCAAAATACGATATGCGGTCCCAATTCGAATGTCAAAATAGGATTTTGAATATCAAAATACGATATTCTGCCCCAATTCGAATGTCAAAATAGGATTTTGAATATCAAAGTACGATATTCGGTCCCAATTCGAATGTCAAAATAGGATATTGAATATCAAAATACGATATTCGGTCCCAATTCGAATGTCAAAATAGGATTCTGAATATCAAAATACTATATTCTGCCCCAATTCGAATGTCAAAATAGGATTTTGAATATTAAAATACGATATGCGTTCCCAAGTCGAATGTCAAAATAGGATTTTGAATATCAAAATACTATATTCTGCCCCAATTCGAATGTCAAAATAGGATTTTGAATATCAAAATACGATATTCTGTCCCAATTCGAATGTCAAAATAGGATTTTGAATATCAAAATACGATATTCGGGGCCATTTCGAATGTCAAAATAGGATTTTGAATATCAAAGTACGATATTCGGTCCCAATTCGAATGTCAAAATAGGATTTTGAATATCAAAATACGATATTCGGTCCCAATTCGAATGTCAAAATAGGATTCTAAATATCAAAATACTATATTCTGCCCCCAATTCGAATGTCAAAATAGGATTTTGAATATCAAAATACGATATGCAGTCCCAATTCGAATGTCAAAATAGGATTTTGAATATCAAAATACTATATTCTGCCCCAATTCGAATGTCAAAATAGGATTTTGAATATCAAAGTACGATATTCGGTCCCAATTCGAATGTCAAAATAGGATTTTGAATATCAAAGTACGATATTCGGTCCCAATTCGAATGTCAAAATAGGATTCTGAATATCAAAATACTATATTCTGCCCAATTCGAATGTCGAAATAGGATTTTGAATATCAAAATACGATATGCGGTCCCAATTCGAATGTCAAAATAGGATTTTGAATATCCTATTTTGAATATCAAAATACTATATTGTGCCCCAATTCGAATGTCAAAATAGGAATTTGAATATCAAAATACGATATTCGTTCCCAATTCGAATGTCAAAATAGGATTTTGAATATCAAAATACGATATTCGGGGCCAATTCGAATGTCAAAATAGGATTTGAATATCAAAATACTATATTCTGCCCCAATTCGAATGGCAAAATAGAATTTTGAATATCAAAATACGATATGCGGTCCCAATTCGAATGTCATACTAGGATTTTGAATATCAAAATACGATATTCGGGGCCATTTCGAATGTCAAAATAGGATTTTGAATATCAAAATACTATATTCTGCCCCAATTCGAATGTCAAAATAGGATTTTGAATATCAAAATACTATATTCTTCCCCAATCCGAATGTCAAAATAGGATTTTGAATATCAAAATACTATATTCTGCCCCAATTCGAATGTCAAAATAGGATTTTGAATATCAAAATACGATATTCTGTCCCAATTCGAATGTCAAAATAGGATTTTGAATATCAAAATACGATATTCGGGGCCATTTCGAATGTCAAAATAGGACTTTGAATATCAAAGTATGATATTCGGTCCCAATTCGAATGTCAAAATAGGATTTTGAATATCAAAATACGATATTCGGTCCCCATTCGAATGTCAAAATAGGATTCTGAATATCAAAATACTATATTCTGCCCCAATTCGAATGTCAAAATAGGATTTTGAATATCAAAATACGATATGCGGTCCCAATTCGAATGTCAGAATAGGATTTTGAATATCAAAATACTATATTCTGCCCCAATTCGAATGTCAAAATAGGATTTTGAATATCAAAGTACGATATTCGGTCCCAATTCGAATGTCAACATAGGATTTTGAATATCAAAATACGATATTCTGTCCCAATTCGAATGTCAAAATAGGATTTTGAATATCAAAATACGATATTCGGGGCCATTTCGAATGTCAAATAGGATTTTGAATATCAAAGTACGATATTCGGTCCCAATTCGAATGTCAAAATAGGATTTTGAATATCAAAATACGATATTCGGTCCCAATTCGAATGTCAAAATAGGATTCTGAATATCAAAATACTATATTCTGCCCCAATTCGAATGTCAAAATAGGATTTTGAATATCAAAATACGATATGCGGTCCCAATTCGAATGTCAAAATAGGATTTTGAATATCAAAATACTATATTCTGCCCCAATTCGAATGTCAAAATAGGATTTTGAATATCAAAGTACGATATTCGGTCCCAATTCGAATGTCAAAATAGGATTTTGAATATCAAAAATACGATATTCGGTCCCAATTCGAATGTCAAAATAGGATTCTGAATATCAAAATACTATCTTCAGCCCCAATTCGAATGTCAAAATAGGATTTTGAATATCAAAATACGACATTCGGGGCCATTTCGAATGTCGATTTTGATATTCAAAATCCTATTTTGACATTCGAATTGGGACCGCATATCGTATTTTGATATTCAAAATCCTATTTCGACATTCGAATTGGGCAGAATATAGTATTTTGATATTCAGAATCCTATTTTGACATTCGAATTGGGACCGAATATCGTACTTTGATATTCAAAATCCTATTTTGACATTCGCATTGGCCCCGAATATCGTATTTTGATATTCAAAATCCTATTTTGACATTCGAATTAGGACTGAATATCGTATTTTGATATTCAAAATCCTATTTTGACATTCGAATTGGGTCTGAATATCGTATTTTGATATTCAAAATCCTATTTTCACATTCGAATTGGGAACGAAAAACGTATTTTGATATTCAAATCCTATTTTGCCATTCGAATTGGGGCAGAAACTAGTATTTTGATATTCAAAATCCTATTTTGACATTCGAATTGGGGCAGAATATAGTATTTTGATATTCAAAATCCTATTTTGACATTCGAATTGGGACCGAATATCGTATTTTGATATTCAAAATCCTATTTTGACATTCGAATTGGGGCAGAATATAGTATTTTGATATTCAAAATCCTATTTTGACATTCGAATTGGGGCAGAATATAGTATTATGATATTCAAAATCCTATTTTGACATTCGGATTGGGGCAGAATATAGTATTTTGATATTCAAAATCCTATTTTGACATTCGAATTGGGGCAGAATATAGGATTTTGAATATCAAAGTACGATATTCGGTCCCAATTCAAATGTCAAAATAGGATTCTGAATATCAAAATACGATATTCGGTCCCAATTCGAATGTCAAAATAGGATTTTGAATATCAAAATACGATATGCAGTCCCAATTCGAATGTCAAAATGGGATTTTGAATATCAAAATACGATATTCGGGGCCAATGCGAATGTCAAAATAGAATTTTGAATATCAAAATACGATATTCTGCCTCAACCCGAATGTCAAAATAGGATTTTGATTATCAAAATACTATATTCGTTCCCAATTCGAATGTCAAAATAGGATTTTGAATATCAAAATACGATAATCAGACCCAATTCGAATGTCAAAATAGGATTTTGAATATCAAAATACGATATTCAGTCCCAATTCGAATGTCAAAATAGGATTTTGAATATCAAAATACGATATTCGGGGCCAATGCGAATGTCAAAATAGGATTTTGAATATCAAAATACGATATTCGTTCCCAATTCGAATGTCAAAATAGGATTTTGAATATCAAAATACGATATTCAGTCCCAATTCGAATGTCAAAATAGGATTTTGAATATCAAAATACGATATTCGAAGCCAATTCGAATGTCAAAATAGGATTTTGAATATCAAAATACTATATTCTGCCCCAATTCGAATGTCAAAATAGGAATTTGAATATCAAAATACGATATTCGGTCCCAATTCGAATGTCAAAATAGGATTTTGAATATCAAAATACGATATTCGGGGCCAATTCGAATGTCAAAATAGGATTTGAATATCAAAATACTATATTCTGCCCCAATTCGAATGGCAAAATAGAATTTTGAATATCAAAATACGATATTCGGTCCCAATTCGAATGTCAAACTAGGATCTTGAATATCAAAATACGATATTCGGGGCCATTTCGAATGTCAAAATAGGATTTTGAATATCAAAATACTATATTCTGCCCCAATTTTGATATTCAAAATCCTATTTCGACATTCGAATTGGGCAGAATATAGTATTTTGATATTCAGAATCCTATTTTGACATTCGAATTGGGACCGAATATCGTACTTTGATATTCAAAATCCTATTTTGACATTCGAATTGGGACCGAATATCGTACTTTGATATTCAAAATCCTATTTTGACATTCGAATTGGGGCAGAATATAGTATTTTGATATTCAAAATCCTATTTTGACATTCGAATTGGGACTGCATATCGTATTTTGATATTCAAAATCCTATTTTGACATTCGAATTGGGGGCAGAATATAGTATTTTGATATTTAGAATCCTATTTTGACATTCGAATTGGGACCGAATATCGTATTTTGATATTCAAAATCCTATTTTGACATTCGAATTGGGACCGAATATCGTACTTTGATATTCAAAATCCTATTTTGACATTCGAAATGGCCCCGAATATCGTATTTTGATATTCAAAATCCTATTTTGACATTCGAATTGGGACAGAATATCGTATTTTGATATTCAAAATCCTATTTTGACATTCGAATTGGGGCAGAATATAGTATTTTGATATTCAAAATCCTATTTTGACATTCGACTTGGGAACGCATATCGTATTTTAATATTCAAAATCCTATTTTGACATTCGAATTGGGGCAGAATATAGTATTTTGATATTCAGAATCCTATTTTGACATTCGAATTGGGACCGAATATCGTATTTTGATATTCAATATCCTATTTTGACATTCGAATTGGGACCGAATATCGTACTTTGATATTCAAAATCCTATTTTGACATTCGAATTGGGGCAGAATATCGTATTTTGATATTCAAAATCCTATTTTGACATTCGAATTGGGACCGCATATCGTATTTTGATATTCAAAATCCTATTTTGACATTCGAATTGGGGCAGAATATAGTATTTTGATATTCAGAATCCTGTTTTGACATTCGAATTGGGACCGAATATCGTATTTTGATATTCAAAATCCTATTTTGACATTCGATTTGGGACCGAATATCGTACTTTGATATTCAAAATCCTATTTTGACATTCGAATTGGGGCAGAATATAGTATTTTGATATTCAAAATCCTATTTTGACATTCGAATTGGGACGGCATATCGTATTTTGATATTCAAAATCCTATTTTGACATTCGAATTGGGGCAGAATATAGTATTTTGATATTCTGAATCCTATTTTTACATTCGAATTGAGACCGAATATCGTATTTTGATATTCAAAATCCTATTTTGACATTCGAATTGTGACCGAATATCGTACTTTGATATTCAAAATCCTATTTTGACATTCGAAATGGCCCCGAATGTCGTATTTTGATATTCAAAATCCTATTTTGACATTCGAATTGGGGCTGAATATAGTATTTTGATATTCAGAATCCTATTTTGACATTCGAATTGGGACCGAATATCGTATTTTTGATATTCAAAATCCTATTTTGACATTCGAATTGGGACCGAATATCGTACTTTGATATTCAGAATCCTATTTTGACAATCGAATTGGGACCGAATATCGTACTTTGATATTCAAAATCCTATTTTGACATTCGAATTGGGACCGAATATCGTACTTTGATATTCAAAATCCTATTTTGACATTCGAATTGGGGCAGAATATAGTATTTTGATATTCAAAATCCTATTTTGACATTCGAATTGGGACCGCATATCGTATTTTGATATTCAAAATCCTATTTTGACATTCCAATTGGGGCAGAATATAGTATTTTGATATTCAGAATCCTATTTTGACATTCGGATTGGGACCGAATATTGTATTTTGATATTCAAAATCCTATTTTGACATTCGAATTGGGACCGAATATCGTACTTTGATATTCAAAATCCTATTTTGACATTCGAATTGGCCCCGAATATCGTATTTTGATATTCAAAATCCCATTTTGACATTCGAATTGGGACAGAATATCGTATTTTGATATTCAAAATCCTATTTTGACATTCGAATTGGGGCAGAATATAGTATTTTGATATTCAAAATCCTATTTTGACATTCGAATTGGGGCAGAATATAGTATTTTGATATTCAAAATCCTATTTTGACATTCGAATTGGGACCGAATATCGTATTTTGATATTCAATATCCTATTTTGACATTCGAATTGGGACCGAATATCGTACTTTGATATTCAAAATCCTATTTTGACATTCGAATTGGGGCAGAATATAGTATTTTGATATTCAAAATCCTATTTTGACATTCGAATTGGGACCGCATATCGTATTTTGATATTCAAAATCCTATTTTGACATTCGAATTGGGGCAGAATATAGTATTTTGATATTCAGAATCCTATTTTGACCCAATTCGAATGTCAAAATAGGATTTTGAATATCAAAATACGATATTCGGTCCCGATTCGAATGTCAAAATAGGATTTTGAATATCAAAATACTATATTGTGCCCCAATTCGAATGTCAAAATAGGAATTTGAATATCAAAATACGATATTCGTTCCCAATTCGAATGTCAAAATAGGATTTTGAATATCAAAATACGATATTCGGGGCCAATTCGAATGTCAAAATAGGATTTGAATATCAAAATACTATATTCTGCCCCAATTCGAATGGCAAAATAGAATTTTGAATATCAAAATACGATATGCGGTCCCAATTCGAATGTCATACTAGGATTTTGAATATCAAAATACGATATTCGGGGCCATTTCGAATGTCAAAATAGGATTTTGAATATCAAAATACTATATTCTGCCCCAATTCGAATGTCAAAATAGGATTTTGAATATCAAAATACTATATTCTTCCCCAATCCGAATGTCAAAATAGGATTTTGAATATCAAAATACTATATTCTGCCCCAATTCGAATGTCAAAATAGGATTTTGAATATCAAAATACGATATTCTGTCCCAATTCGAATGTCAAAATAGGATTTTGAATATCAAAATACGATATTCGGGGCCATTTCGAATGTCAAAATAGGACTTTGAATATCAAAGTATGATATTCGGTCCCAATTCGAATGTCAAAATAGGATTTTGAATATCAAAATACGATATTCGGTCCCCATTCGAATGTCAAAATAGGATTCTGAATATCAAAATACTATATTCTGCCCCAATTCGAATGTCAAAATAGGATTTTGAATATCAAAATACGATATGCGGTCCCAATTCGAATGTCAGAATAGGATTTTGAATATCAAAATACTATATTCTGCCCCAATTCGAATGTCAAAATAGGATTTTGAATATCAAAGTACGATATTCGGTCCCAATTCGAATGTCAACATAGGATTTTGAATATCAAAATACGATATTCTGTCCCAATTCGAATGTCAAAATAGGATTTTGAATATCAAAATACGATATTCGGGGCCATTTCGAATGTCAAATAGGATTTTGAATATCAAAGTACGATATTCGGTCCCAATTCGAATGTCAAAATAGGATTTTGAATATCAAAATACGATATTCGGTCCCAATTCGAATGTCAAAATAGGATTCTGAATATCAAAATACTATATTCTGCCCCAATTCGAATGTCAAAATAGGATTTTGAATATCAAAATACGATATGCGGTCCCAATTCGAATGTCAAAATAGGATTTTGAATATCAAAATACTATATTCTGCCCCAATTCGAATGTCAAAATAGGATTTTGAATATCAAAGTACGATATTCGGTCCCAATTCGAATGTCAAAATAGGATTTTGAATATCAAAAATACGATATTCGGTCCCAATTCGAATGTCAAAATAGGATTCTGAATATCAAAATACTATATTCAGCCCCAATTCGAATGTCAAAATAGGATTTTGAATATCAAAATACGACATTCGGGGCCATTTCGAATGTCGATTTTGATATTCAAAATCCTATTTTGACATTCGAATTGGGACCGCATATCGTATTTTGATATTCAAAATCCTATTTCGACATTCGAATTGGGCAGAATATAGTATTTTGATATTCAGAATCCTATTTTGACATTCGAATTGGGACCGAATATCGTACTTTGATATTCAAAATCCTATTTTGACATTCGCATTGGCCCCGAATATCGTATTTTGATATTCAAAATCCTATTTTGACATTCGAATTAGGACTGAATATCGTATTTTGATATTCAAAATCCTATTTTGACATTCGAATTGGGTCTGAATATCGTATTTTGATATTCAAAATCCTATTTTCACATTCGAATTGGGAACGAAAAACGTATTTTGATATTCAAATCCTATTTTGCCATTCGAATTGGGGCAGAAACTAGTATTTTGATATTCAAAATCCTATTTTGACATTCGAATTGGGGCAGAATATAGTATTTTGATATTCAAAATCCTATTTTGACATTCGAATTGGGACCGAATATCGTATTTTGATATTCAAAATCCTATTTTGACATTCGAATTGGGGCAGAATATAGTATTTTGATATTCAAAATCCTATTTTGACATTCGAATTGGGGCAGAATATAGTATTATGATATTCAAAATCCTATTTTGACATTCGGATTGGGGCAGAATATAGTATTTTGATATTCAAAATCCTATTTTGACATTCGAATTGGGGCAGAATATAGGATTTTGAATATCAAAGTACGATATTCGGTCCCAATTCAAATGTCAAAATAGGATTCTGAATATCAAAATACGATATTCGGTCCCAATTCGAATGTCAAAATAGGATTTTGAATATCAAAATACGATATGCAGTCCCAATTCGAATGTCAAAATGGGATTTTGAATATCAAAATACGATATTCGGGGCCAATGCGAATGTCAAAATAGAATTTTGAATATCAAAATACGATATTCTGCCTCAACCCGAATGTCAAAATAGGATTTTGATTATCAAAATACTATATTCGTTCCCAATTCGAATGTCAAAATAGGATTTTGAATATCAAAATACGATAATCAGACCCAATTCGAATGTCAAAATAGGATTTTGAATATCAAAATACGATATTCAGTCCCAATTCGAATGTCAAAATAGGATTTTGAATATCAAAATACGATATTCGGGGCCAATGCGAATGTCAAAATAGGATTTTGAATATCAAAATACGATATTCGTTCCCAATTCGAATGTCAAAATAGGATTTTGAATATCAAAATACGATATTCAGTCCCAATTCGAATGTCAAAATAGGATTTTGAATATCAAAATACGATATTCGAAGCCAATTCGAATGTCAAAATAGGATTTTGAATATCAAAATACTATATTCTGCCCCAATTCGAATGTCAAAATAGGAATTTGAATATCAAAATACGATATTCGGTCCCAATTCGAATGTCAAAATAGGATTTTGAATATCAAAATACGATATTCGGGGCCAATTCGAATGTCAAAATAGGATTTGAATATCAAAATACTATATTCTGCCCCAATTCGAATGGCAAAATAGAATTTTGAATATCAAAATACGATATTCGGTCCCAATTCGAATGTCAAACTAGGATCTTGAATATCAAAATACGATATTCGGGGCCATTTCGAATGTCAAAATAGGATTTTGAATATCAAAATACTATATTCTGCCCCAATTTTGATATTCAAAATCCTATTTCGACATTCGAATTGGGCAGAATATAGTATTTTGATATTCAGAATCCTATTTTGACATTCGAATTGGGACCGAATATCGTACTTTGATATTCAAAATCCTATTTTGACATTCGAATTGGGACCGAATATCGTACTTTGATATTCAAAATCCTATTTTGACATTCGAATTGGGGCAGAATATAGTATTTTGATATTCAAAATCCTATTTTGACATTCGAATTGGGACTGCATATCGTATTTTGATATTCAAAATCCTATTTTGACATTCGAATTGGGGGCAGAATATAGTATTTTGATATTTAGAATCCTATTTTGACATTCGAATTGGGACCGAATATCGTATTTTGATATTCAAAATCCTATTTTGACATTCGAATTGGGACCGAATATCGTACTTTGATATTCAAAATCCTATTTTGACATTCGAAATGGCCCCGAATATCGTATTTTGATATTCAAAATCCTATTTTGACATTCGAATTGGGACAGAATATCGTATTTTGATATTCAAAATCCTATTTTGACATTCGAATTGGGGCAGAATATAGTATTTTGATATTCAAAATCCTATTTTGACATTCGACTTGGGAACGCATATCGTATTTTAATATTCAAAATCCTATTTTGACATTCGAATTGGGGCAGAATATAGTATTTTGATATTCAGAATCCTATTTTGACATTCGAATTGGGACCGAATATCGTATTTTGATATTCAATATCCTATTTTGACATTCGAATTGGGACCGAATATCGTACTTTGATATTCAAAATCCTATTTTGACATTCGAATTGGGGCAGAATATCGTATTTTGATATTCAAAATCCTATTTTGACATTCGAATTGGGACCGCATATCGTATTTTGATATTCAAAATCCTATTTTGACATTCGAATTGGGGCAGAATATAGTATTTTGATATTCAGAATCCTGTTTTGACATTCGAATTGGGACCGAATATCGTATTTTGATATTCAAAATCCTATTTTGACATTCGATTTGGGACCGAATATCGTACTTTGATATTCAAAATCCTATTTTGACATTCGAATTGGGGCAGAATATAGTATTTTGATATTCAAAATCCTATTTTGACATTCGAATTGGGACGGCATATCGTATTTTGATATTCAAAATCCTATTTTGACATTCGAATTGGGGCAGAATATAGTATTTTGATATTCTGAATCCTATTTTTACATTCGAATTGAGACCGAATATCGTATTTTGATATTCAAAATCCTATTTTGACATTCGAATTGTGACCGAATATCGTACTTTGATATTCAAAATCCTATTTTGACATTCGAAATGGCCCCGAATGTCGTATTTTGATATTCAAAATCCTATTTTGACATTCGAATTGGGGCTGAATATAGTATTTTGATATTCAGAATCCTATTTTGACATTCGAATTGGGACCGAATATCGTATTTTTGATATTCAAAATCCTATTTTGACATTCGAATTGGGACCGAATATCGTACTTTGATATTCAGAATCCTATTTTGACAATCGAATTGGGACCGAATATCGTACTTTGATATTCAAAATCCTATTTTGACATTCGAATTGGGACCGAATATCGTACTTTGATATTCAAAATCCTATTTTGACATTCGAATTGGGGCAGAATATAGTATTTTGATATTCAAAATCCTATTTTGACATTCGAATTGGGACCGCATATCGTATTTTGATATTCAAAATCCTATTTTGACATTCCAATTGGGGCAGAATATAGTATTTTGATATTCAGAATCCTATTTTGACATTCGGATTGGGACCGAATATTGTATTTTGATATTCAAAATCCTATTTTGACATTCGAATTGGGACCGAATATCGTACTTTGATATTCAAAATCCTATTTTGACATTCGAATTGGCCCCGAATATCGTATTTTGATATTCAAAATCCCATTTTGACATTCGAATTGGGACAGAATATCGTATTTTGATATTCAAAATCCTATTTTGACATTCGAATTGGGGCAGAATATAGTATTTTGATATTCAAAATCCTATTTTGACATTCGAATTGGGGCAGAATATAGTATTTTGATATTCAAAATCCTATTTTGACATTCGAATTGGGACCGAATATCGTATTTTGATATTCAATATCCTATTTTGACATTCGAATTGGGACCGAATATCGTACTTTGATATTCAAAATCCTATTTTGACATTCGAATTGGGGCAGAATATAGTATTTTGATATTCAAAATCCTATTTTGACATTCGAATTGGGACCGCATATCGTATTTTGATATTCAAAATCCTATTTTGACATTCGAATTGGGGCAGAATATAGTATTTTGATATTCAGAATCCTATTTTGACCCAATTCGAATGTCAAAATAGGATTTTGAATATCAAAATACGATATTCGGTCCCGATTCGAATGTCAAAATAGGATTTTGAATATCAAAATACTATATTGTGCCCCAATTCGAATGTCAAAATAGGAATTTGAATATCAAAATACGATATTCGTTCCCAATTCGAATGTCAAAATAGGATTTTGAATATCAAAATACGATATTCGGGGCCAATTCGAATGTCAAAATAGGATTTGAATATCAAAATACTATATTCTGCCCCAATTCGAATGGCAAAATAGAATTTTGAATATCAAAATACGATATGCGGTCCCAATTCGAATGTCATACTAGGATTTTGAATATCAAAATACGATATTCGGGGCCATTTCGAATGTCAAAATAGGATTTTGAATATCAAAATACTATATTCTGCCCCAATTCGAATGTCAAAATAGGATTTTGAATATCAAAATACTATATTCTTCCCCAATCCGAATGTCAAAATAGGATTTTGAATATCAAAATACTATATTCTGCCCCAATTCGAATGTCAAAATAGGATTTTGAATATCAAAATACGATATTCTGTCCCAATTCGAATGTCAAAATAGGATTTTGAATATCAAAATACGATATTCGGGGCCATTTCGAATGTCAAAATAGGACTTTGAATATCAAAGTATGATATTCGGTCCCAATTCGAATGTCAAAATAGGATTTTGAATATCAAAATACGATATTCGGTCCCCATTCGAATGTCAAAATAGGATTCTGAATATCAAAATACTATATTCTGCCCCAATTCGAATGTCAAAATAGGATTTTGAATATCAAAATACGATATGCGGTCCCAATTCGAATGTCAGAATAGGATTTTGAATATCAAAATACTATATTCTGCCCCAATTCGAATGTCAAAATAGGATTTTGAATATCAAAGTACGATATTCGGTCCCAATTCGAATGTCAACATAGGATTTTGAATATCAAAATACGATATTCTGTCCCAATTCGAATGTCAAAATAGGATTTTGAATATCAAAATACGATATTCGGGGCCATTTCGAATGTCAAATAGGATTTTGAATATCAAAGTACGATATTCGGTCCCAATTCGAATGTCAAAATAGGATTTTGAATATCAAAATACGATATTCGGTCCCAATTCGAATGTCAAAATAGGATTCTGAATATCAAAATACTATATTCTGCCCCAATTCGAATGTCAAAATAGGATTTTGAATATCAAAATACGATATGCGGTCCCAATTCGAATGTCAAAATAGGATTTTGAATATCAAAATACTATATTCTGCCCCAATTCGAATGTCAAAATAGGATTTTGAATATCAAAGTACGATATTCGGTCCCAATTCGAATGTCAAAATAGGATTTTGAATATCAAAAATACGATATTCGGTCCCAATTCGAATGTCAAAATAGGATTCTGAATATCAAAATACTATATTCAGCCCCAATTCGAATGTCAAAATAGGATTTTGAATATCAAAATACGACATTCGGGGCCATTTCGAATGTCAATATAGGATTTTGAATATCAAAGTACGATATTCGGTCCCAATTCGAATGTCAAAATAGGATTTTGAATATCAAAATACGATATTCGGTCCCAATTCGAATGTAAAAATAGGATTCAGAATATCAAAACACTATATTCTGCCCCAATTCGAATGTCAAAATAGGATTTTGAATATCAAAATACGATATGCGGTCCAAATTCGAATGTCAAAATAGGATTTTGAATATCAAAATACTATATTCTGCCTCAATTCGAATGTCAAAATAGGATTTTGAATATCAAAGTACGATATTCGGTCCCAATTCGAATGTCAAAATAGGATTTTGAATATCAAAATACGATATTCGGTCCCAATTCGAATGTCAAAATAGGATTCTGAATATCAAAATACTATATTCTGCCCCAATTCGAATGTCAAAATAGGATTTTGAATATCAAAATACGATATGCGGTCCCAATTCGAATGTCAAAATAGGATTTTGAATATCAAAATACTATATTCTGCCCCAATTCGAATGTCAAAATAGGATTTTGAATATCAAAGTACGATATTCGGTCCCAATTCGAATGTCAAAATAGGATATTGAATATCAAAATACGATATTCGGTCCCAATTCGAATGTCAAAATAGGATTTTGAATATCAAAATACTATATTCTGCCCCAATTCGAATGTCAAAATAGGATTTTGAATATCAAAATACTATATTCTGCCCCAATTCGAATGTCAAAATAGGATTTTGAATATCAAAATACGATATTCTGTCCCAATTCGAATGTCAAAATGGGATTTTGAATATCAAAATACGATATTCGGGGCCAATTCGAATGTCAAAATAGGATTTTGAATATCAAAGTACGATATTCGGTCCCAATTCGAATGTCAAAATAGGATTTTGAATATCAAAATACAATATTCGGTCCCAATCCGAATGTCAAAATAGGATTCTGAATATCAAAATACTATATTCTGCCCCAATTGGAATGTCAAAATAGGATTTTGAATATCAAAATACGATATGCGGTCCCAATTCGAATGTCAAAATAGGATTTTGAATATCAAAATACTATATTCTGCCCCAATTCGAATGTCAAAATAGGATTTTGAATATCAAAGTACGATATTCGGTCCCAATTCGAATGTCAAAATAGGATTTTGAATATCAAAGTACGATATTCGGTCCCAATTCGATTGTCAAAATAGGATTCTGAATATCAAAATACTATATTCTGCCCCAATTCGAATGTCAAAATAGGATTTTTAATATCAAAGTACGATATTCGGTCCCAATTCGAATGTCAAAATAGGATTTTGAATATCAAAATACGATATTCGGTCCCAATTCGAATGTCAAAAATAGGATTTTGAATATCAAAATACTATATTCTGCCCAAATTCGAATGTCAAAATAGGATTTTGAATATCAAAATACGATATTCTGCCCCAATCCGAATGTCAAAATAGGATTTTGAATATCAAAATACTATATTCTGCCCAATCCGAATGTCAAAATAGGATTTTGAATATCAAAATACGATATTCGGGGCCAATTCGAATGTCAAAATAGGATTTTGAATATCAAAATACTATATTCTGCCCCAATTCGAATGTCAAAATAGGATTTTGAATATCAAAATACGATATTCGGTCCCAATTCGAATGTCAAAATCAGATTTCGAATATCAAAAAACGATATTCGGGGCCATTTCGAATGTCAAAATAGGATTTTGAATATCAAAATACGATATTCGGTCCAAATTCGAATGTCAAAATAGGATTTTGAATATCAAAATACGATATTCGGGGCCATTTCGAATGTCAAAATAGGATTTTGAATATCAAAATACTATATTCTGCCCCAATTCGAATGTCAAAATAGGATTTTGAATATCAAAATACGATATTCGGTCCCAATTCGAATGTCAAAATAGGATTTTGAATATCAAAATACTATATTCTGCCCCAATTCGAATGTCAAAATAGGATTTTGAATATCAAAATACGATATTCGGTCCCGATTCGAATGTCAAAATAGGATTTTGAATATCAAAATACGATATTCGGGGCCATTTCGAATGCCAAAATAGGATTTCGAATATCAAAATACTATATTCTGCCCCAATTCGAATGTCAAAATAGGATTTTGAATATCAAAATACTATATTCTGCCCCAATTCGAATGTCAAAATAGGAATTTGAATATCAAAATACGATATTCGGTCCCAATTCGAATGTCAAAATAGGATTTTGAATATCAAAATACGATATTCGGGGCCAATTCGAATGTCAAAATAGGATTTGAATATCAAAATACTATATTCTGCCCGAATTCGAATGGCAAAATAGAATTTTGAATATCAAAATACGATATTCGGTCCCAATTCGAATGTCAAACTAGGATTTTGAATATCAAAATACGATATTCGGGGCCATTTCGAATGTCAAAATAGGATTTTGAATATCAAAATACTATATTCTGCCCCAATTCGAATGTCAAAATAGGATTTTGAATATAAAAATACTATATTCTGCCCCAATCCGAATGTCAAAATAGGATTTTGAATATCAAAATACTATATTCTGCCCCGATTCGAATGTCAAAATAGGATTTTGAATATCAAAATACGATATTCTGTCCCAATTCGAATGTCAAAATAGGATTTTGAATATCAAAATACGATATTCGGGGCCATTTCGAATGCCAAAATAGGATTTCGAATATCAAAGTACGATATTCGGTCCCAATTCGAATGTCAAAATAGGATTTTGAATATCAAAATACGATATTCGGTCCCAATTCGAATGTCAAAATAGGATTCTGAATATCAAAATACTATATTCTGCCCCAATTCGAATGTCAAAATAGGATTTTGAATATCAAAATACGATATGCGGTCCCAATTCGAATGTCAAAATAGGATTTTGAATATCAAAATACTATATTCTGCCCCAATTCGAATGTCAAAATAGGGTTTTGAATATCAAAGTACGATATTCGGTCCCAATTCGAATGTCAAAATAGGATTTTGAATATCAAAATACGATATTCTGTCCCAATTCGAATGTCAAAATAGGATTTTGAATATCAAAATACGATATTCGGGGCCATTTCGAATGTCAAAATAGGATTTTGAATATCAAAGTACGATATTCGGTCCCAATTCGAATGTCAAAATAGGATTTTGAATATCAAAATACGATATTCGGTCCCAATTCGAATGTCAAAATAGGATTCTGAATATCAAAATACTATATTCTGCCCCAATTCGAATGTCAAAATAGGATTTTGAATATCAAAATACGATATGCGGTCCCAATTCGAATGTCAAAATAGGATTTTGAATATCAAAATACTATATTCTGCCCCAATTCGAATGTCAAAATAGGATTTTGATTATCAAAGTACGATATTCGGTCCCAATTCGAATGTCAAAATAGGATTTTGAATATCAAAAATACGATATTCGGTCCCAATTCGAATGTCAAAATAGGATTCTGAATATCAAAATACTATATTCAGCCCCAATTCGAATGTCAAAATAGGATTTTGAATATCAAAATACGACATTCGGGGCCATTTCGAATGTCAATATAGGATTTTGAATATCAAAGTACGATATTCGGTCCCAATTCGAATGTCAAAATAGGATTTTGAATATCAAAATACGATATTCGGTCCCAATTTGAATGTAAAAATAGTATTCAGAATATCAAAATACTATATTCTGCCCCAATTCGAATGTCAAAATAGGATTTTGAATATCAAAATACGATATGCGGTCCAAATTCGAATGTCAAAATAGGATTTTGAATATCAAAATACTATATTCTGCCCCAATTCGAATGTCAAAATAGGATTTTGAATATCAAAGTACGATATTCGGTCCCAATTCGAATGTCAAAATAGGATTTTGAATATCAAAATACGATATTCGGTCCCAATTCGAATGTCAAAATAGGATTCTGAATATCAAAATACTATATTCTGCCCCAATTCGAATGTCAAAATAGGATTTTGAATATCAAAATACGATATGCGGTCCCAATTCGAATGTCAAAATAAGATTTTGAATATCAAAATACTATATTCTGCCCCAATTCGAATGTCAAAATAGGATTTTGAATATCAAAGTACGATATTCGGTCCCAATTCGAATGTCAAAATAGGATATTGAATATCAAAATACGATATTGGTCCCAATTCGAATGTCAAAATAGGATTCTGAATATCAAAATACTATATTCTGCCCCAATTCGAATGTCAAAATAGGATTTTGAATATTAAAATACGATATGCGGTCCCAATTCGAATGTCAAAATAGGACTTTGAATATCAAAATACTATATTCTGCCCCAATTTGAATGTCAAAATAGGATTTTGAATATCAAAATACGATATTCTGTCCCAATTCGAATGTCAAAATAGGATTTTGAATATCAAAATACGATATTCGGGGCCATTTCGAATGTCAAAATAGGATTTTGAATATCAAAGTACGATATTCGGTCCCAATTCGAATGTCAAAATAGGATTTTGAATATCAAAATACGATATTCGGTCCCAATTCGAATGTCAAAATAGGATTCTGAATATCAAAATACTATATTCTGCCCCAATTCGAATGTCAAAATAGGATTTTGAATATCAAAATACGATATGCGGTCCCAATTCGAATGTCAAAATAGGATTTTGAATATCAAAATACTATATTCTGCCCCAATTCGAATGTCAAAATAGGATTTTAAATATCAAAGTACGATATTCGGTCCCAATTCGAATGTCAAAATAGGATTTTGAATGTCAAAGTACGATATTCGGTCCCAATTCGATTGTCAAAATAGGATTCTGAATATCAAAATACTATATTCTGCCCCAATTCGAATGTCAAAATAGGATTTTGAATATCAAAATACGATATGCGGTCCCAATTCGAATGTCAGAATAGGATTTTGAATATCAAAATACTATATTCTGCCCCAATTCGAATGTCAAAATAGGATTTTGAATATCAAAGTACGATATTCGGTCCCAATTCGAATGTCAAAATAGGATTTTGAATATCAAAATACAATATTCGGGGCCATTTCGAATGTCAAAATAGGATTTTGAATATCAAAGTACGATATTCGGTCCCAATTCGAATGTCAAAATAGGATTTTGAATATCAAAATACGATATTCGGTCCCAATTCGAATGTCAAAATAGGATTCTGAATATCAAAATACTATATTCTGCCCCAATTCGAATGTCAAAATAGGATTTTGAATATCAAAATACGATATGCGGTCCCAATTCGAATGTCAAAATAGGATTTTGAATATCAAAATACTATATTCTGCCCCAATTCGAATGTCAAAATAGGGTTTTGAATATCAAAGTACGATATTCGGTCCCAATTCGAATGTCAAAATAGGATTTTGAATATCAAAATACGATATTCTGTCCCAATTCGAATGTCAAAATAGGATTTTGAATATCAAAATACGTTATTCGGGGCCATTTCGAATGTCAAAATAGGATTTTGAATATCAAAGTACGATATTCGGTCCCAATTCGAATGTCAAAATAGGATTTTGAATATCAAAATACGATATTCGGTCCCAATTCGAATGTCAAAATAGGATTCTATATATCAAAATACTATATTCTGCCCCAATTCGAATGTCAAAATAGGATTTTGAATATCAAAATACGATATGCGGTCCCAATTCGAATGTCAAAATAGGATTTTGAATATCAAAATACTATATTCTGCCCCAATTCGAATGTCAAAATAGGATTTTGAATATCAAAGTACGATATTCGGTCCCAATTCGAATGTCAAATTAGGATATTGAATATCAAAATACGATATTGGTCCCAATTCGAATGTCAAAATAGGATTCTGAATATCAAAATACTATATTCTGCCCCAATTCGAATGTCAAAATAGGATTTTGAATATTAAAATACGATATGCGGTCCCAATTCGAATGTCAAAATAGGATTTTGAATATCAAAATACTATATTCTGCCCCAATTTGAATGTCAAAATAGGATTTTGAATATCAAAATACGATATTCTGTCCCAATTCGAATGTCAAAATAGGATTTTGAATATCAAAATACGATATTCGGGGCCATTTCGAATGTCAAAATAGGATTTTGAATATCAAAGTACGATATTCGGTCCCAATTCGAATGTCAAAATAGGATTTTGAATATCAAAATACGATATTCGGTCCCAATTCGAATGTCAAAATAGGATTCTGAATATCAAAATACTATATTCTGCCCCAATTCGAATGTCAAAATAGGATTTTGAATATCAAAATACTATATTCTGCCCCAATTCGAATGTCAAAATAGGATTTTGAATATCAAAATACTATATTCTGCCCCAATTCGAATGTCAAAATAGGATTTTGAATATCAAAGTACGATATTCGGTCCCAATTCGAATGTCAAAATAGGATTTTGAATATCAAAGTACGATATTCGGTCCCAATTCGATTGTCAAAATAGGATTCTGAATATCAAAATACTATATTCTGCCCCAATTCGAATGTCAAAATAGGATTTTGAATATCAAAATACGATATGCGGTCCCAATTCGAATGTCAGAACAGGATTTTGAATATCAAAATACTATATTCTGCCCCAATTCGAATGTCAAAATAGGATTTTGAATATCAAAGTACGCTATTCGGTCCCAATTCGAATGTCAAAATAGGATTTTGAATATCAAAATACGATATTCGGGGCCATTTCGAATGTCAAAATAGGATTTTGAATATCAAAGTACGATATTCGGTCCCAATTCGAATGTCAAAATAGGATTTTGAATATCAAAATACGATATTCGGTCCCAATTCGAATGTCAAAATAGGATTCTGAATATCAAAATACTATATTCTGCCCCAATTCGAATGTCAAAATAGGATTTTGAATATCAAAATACGATATGCGGTCCCAATTCGAATGTCAAAATAGGATTTTGAATATCAAAATACTATATTCTGCCCCAATTCGAATGTCAAAATAGGGTTTTGAATATCAAAGTACGATATTCGGTCCCAATTCGAATGTCAAAATAGGATTTTGAATATCAAAATACTGTCCCAATTCGAATGTCAAAATAGGATTTTGAATATCAAAATACGATATTCGGGGCCATTTAGAATGTCAAAATAGGATTTTGAATATCAAAGTACGATATTCGGTCCCAATTCGAATGTCAAAATAGGATTTTGAATATCAAAATACGATATTCGGTCCCAATTCGAATGTCAAAATAGGATTCTGAATATCAAAATACTATATTCTGCCCCAATTCGAATGTCAAAATAGGATTTTGAATATCAAAATACGATATGCGGTCCCAATTCGAATGTCAAAATAGGATTTTGAATATCAAAATACTATATTCTGCCCCAATTCGAATGTCAAAATAGGATTTTGAATATCAAAGTACGATATTCGGTCCCAATTCGAATGTCAAAATAGGATTTTGAATATCAAAAATACGATATTCGGTCCCAATTCGAATGTCAAAATAGGATTCTGAATATCAAAATACTATATTCAGCCCCAATTCGAATGTCAAAATAGGATTTTGAATATCAAAATACGACATTCGGGGCCATTTCGAATGTCAATATAGGATTTTGAATATCAAAGTACGATATTCGGTCCCAATTCGAATGTCAAAATAGGATTTTGAATATCAAAATACGATATTCGGTCCCAATTCGAATGTAAAAATAGGATTCAGAATATCAAAATACTATATTCTGCCCCAATTCGAATGTCAAAATAGGATTTTGAATATCAAAATACGATATGCGGTCCAAATTCGAATGTCAAAATAGGATTTTGAATATCAAAATACTATATTCTGCCCCAATTCGAATGTCAAAATAGGATTTTGAATATCAAAGTACGATATTCGGTCCCAATTCGAATGTCAAAATAGGATTTTGAATATCAAAATACGATATTCGGTCCCAATTCGAATGTCAAAATAGGATTCTGAGTATCAAAATACTATATTCTGCCCCAATTCGAATGTCAAAATAGGATTTTGAATATCAAAATACGATATGCGGTCCCAATTCGAATGTCAAAATAGGATTTTGAATATCAAAATACTATATTCTGCCCCAATTCGAATGTCAAAATAGGATTTTGAATATCAAAATACGATATTCGGGGCCATTTCGAATGTCAAAATAGGATTTTGAATATCAAAGTACGATATTCGGTCCCAATTCGAATGTCAAAATAGGATTTTGAATATCAAAATACGATATTCGGTCCCAATTCGAATGTCAAAATAGGATTCTGAATATCAAAATACTATATTCTGCCCCAATTCGAATGTCAAAATAGGATTTTGAATATCAAAATACGATATGCAGTCCCAATTCGAATGTCAGAATAGGATTTTGAATATCAAAATACTATATTCTGCCCCAATTCGAATGTCAAAATAGGATTTTGAATATCAAAGTACGATATTCGGTCCCAATTCGAATGTCAAAATAGGATTTTGAATATCAAAATACGATATTCGGTCCCAATTCGAATGTCAAAAATAGGATTTTGAATATCAAAATACTAATTCTGCCCAAATTCGAATGTCAAAATAGGATTTTGAATATCAAAATACGATATTCTGCCCCAATCCGAATGTCAAAATAGGATTTTGAATATCAAAATACTATATTCTGCCCCAATCCGAATGTCAAAATAGGATTTTGAATATCAAAATACGATATTCGGGGCCAATTCGAATGTCAAAATAGGATTTTGAATATCAAAATACTATATTCTGCCCCAATTCGAATGTCAAAATAGGATTTTGAATATCAAAATACGATATTCGGTCCCAATTCGAATGTCAAAATCAGATTTCGAATATCAAAATACGATATTCGGGGCCATTTCGAATGTCAAAATAGGATTTTGAATATCAAAATACGATATTCGGTCCAAATTTGAATGTCAAAATAGGATTTTGAATATCAAAATACGATATTCGGGGCCATTTCGAATGTCAAAATAGGATTTTGAATATCAAAATACTATATTCTGCCCCAATTCGAATGTCAAAATAGGATTTTGAATATCAAAATACGATATTCGGTCCCAATTCGAATGTCAAAATAGGATTTTGAATATCAAAATACTATATTCCGCCCCAATTCGAATGTCAAAATAGGATTTTGAATATCAAAATACGATATTCGGTCCCGATTCGAATGTCAAAATAGGATTTTGAATATCAAAATACTATATTCTGCCCCAATTCGAATGTCAAAATAGGTTTTTGAATATCAAAAAACGATATGTGGTCCCAATCCGAATGTCAAAATAGGATTTTGAATATCAAAATACGATATTCTGCCCCAATCCGAATGTCAAAATAGGATTTTGAATATCAAAATACTATATTCTGCCCCAATCCGAATGTCAAAATAGGATTTTGAATATCAAAATACGATATTCAGACCCAATTCGAATGTCAAAATAGGATTTTGAATATCAAAACACGATATTCAGACCCAATTCGAATGTCAAAATAGGATTTTGAATATCAAAATACGATATGCGGTCCCAATTCGAATGTCAAAATAGGATTTTGAATATCAAAATACGATATTCTGCCCCAATCCGAATGTCAAAATAGGATTTTGAATATCAAAATACTATTTTCTGCCCCAATCCGAATGTCAAAATAGGATTTTGAATATCAAAATACGATATTCAGTCCCTATTCGAATGTCAAAATAGGATTTTGAATATCAAAATACGATATTCAGTCCCAATTCGAATGTCAAAATAGGATTTTGAATATCAAAATACGATATTCGGGGCCAATTCGTATGTCAAAATAGGATTTTGAATATCAAAATACTATATTCTGCCCCAATCCGAACGTCAAAATAGGATTTTGAATATTAAAATACTATATTCTGCCCCAATTCGAATGTCAAAATAGGATTTTGAATATCAAAATAATATATTCAGTCCCTATTCGAATATCAAAATAGGATTTTGAATATCAAAATACGATTTTCGGGGCCAATTCGAATGTCAAAATAGGATTTTGAATATCAAAATACTATATTCTGCCCCAATTTGAATGTCAAAATAGGATTTTGAATATCAAAATACGATATTCGGTCCCAATTCGAATGTCAAAATAGGATTTTGAATATCAAAATACGATATCCTGCCCCAATCCGAATGTCAAAATGAATTTTGAATATCAAAATACGATATTCTTCCCCAATCCGAATGTCAAAATAGGATTTCGAATGTCAAAACGCGATATTCGGTCCCTATTCGAATATCAAAAAATAGGATTTCGAATGTTAAAATACGATATGCGGCTTCAAATCGAATAACGAAAAACGAATAACGAAAAACAAACTAACTTCACCTATCTTCGCCATAAAGTGAATATCGAAAAACGAAAAACGAAAAACAAACCAACTTCATTTTGCTCTCGAAACTGCCGTGGTAAACGAGCCATCGGTGTTCGAACCATCGAAGTTCTACTGTAGGTTTTGTTTGTTTGTGTTGAGGTTTTACGTCCTCGTCGGCATTGTTTAGATCATTATGAGGACCTTGCTTTCGATTTTGTGGGACTTTTACCCGACATTGAGATAAATTGGCACCTCCAGCCCTACCGCCCAAAGAGACCGCTAGGGTTTTTGGAGCGGTCCGACTCGCACCACTCGTGAGCAGGCTTAGACCTTAGAAGCGGTTTACCAGTACTCAAGTTCGGTCAGTTTCAGTTCTGCCCAGAAGCACCATGCCGCCCTGTCTATGTCTCCAAGCCCCGGAACATTGGCTGGTACACTTTTAAAATTTTACGCTTAAAATGAAGTGCACCCGTCATATTGTTTAATTTGATTACCCCTTTGAGCGATGAGCGAAAATTTCCAAAGGCAGAAGTTGGCTTTCTTAAAGAGAAAGGATAAATCGGGCATATTTTCGGCCATGGGTGGGGATGGGAGTTGGGGGCAAATTTCTGGTATTCATGTTTTCTTGTGAACTTCTACTCCTAAAGAGAAGAATTTTCTCCTGTAGTTGATGTAGAGTTGCCTCTCCTGAAGGTGTAACAATTTCCCATAAGTGCAATTCTTGAAGATGATACCTTGCAGGTAAATTGTAAATGGTTTGTCCTCCTTCCTTTCTGTTAACAGAAGTTATTAATCATTCCATTTGCCGTGTTTGTTTCCTTAACAATAAGAAATTGTACATATTCATATATTTACATAAACTTCTTAAATATGTTCTCTGGTGATTCATATACAATATGTTTGGACACAGCAAAGCCTACAAACTTGCATGTGTGAACAGCCAAGATTAAGATCAGCATGCGCATCCGCGTAGTCTGATCAAACTCCCATATATGATCTCTCCCATAGACCACGTGTCTCGTCAGGGAGCGAAGGACTGATCAGACTGCGGGAATGGACCATCCTTGGTACCCCCAGGTCCGTTTGTGGCCGCTTGACTCATGTAACTATTGTGGGTAAGCTGATCACTATCTCCTTGATTCGGAAGCAACTGATCTAATCTGATGTAAATTTCACACCAAACATTGGCTACTGTGATTATCATCATATTTCATACACGTACGAATCTTTTATGATTAAGCAGGCAATTAGTAACAGTGAAATTTATGTCCGGTACAGAGGATGAGGACAATATATAAAAGCCGCTTCAGCAGCTATTGTCGTATATATCGGATTTTACTGAAATGTTTTAGAGACTTATTTTAGTTAACATAAGCTATCATGTATTTTCAGTTGGTTCTTTCATTCTTGTTGCTGTCTTTGCCTGGAGTGATCTTGCAAGATGTTGATGGTACGTTATCTACAACTGAGCCGGGGAATAGAAAAAAAATCTGGGAGAAGACCTGTGAAACTATATGGGCCCCGTCAAGCGATTTTGGTACTTATCGCCTATGCGAGCAGCGAAGGTTCAGACGAGCCTGCGCATCCGCGCAGTCTCGCCAGAACCTTCGCTGCTCGCCCATACAAGCAGTGAATCAAAAGGAACCTTCAGACAGAAAGCCATATCCCTGGCCCTTCTGAATGGCTGGGCATGCGCAGTTAAAATTTGTGATGACGGAATGCTCGAAGACACAAATTCGCTTGGCGGGGCTCATATACCAAAATCTCAGATTAGCCTCCGCATCTCACAAGTCAGGCTGAATTCCCTGCTAGCATTCTACATAAATCTACAGCGGGCCGTTAGCGGCCCGTCAGGGTAGCTGACGGGCCGCTAACGGCCCGCTGTAGATTTATGTAGAATGCTTACTGGGAAGTTCTCTCTCGCTTATCGCTGAGACTATTGAAAACGCTTGCGAACAGCATAGACACAGATCTGCCTGCGCAAGTGCGCAGGCTGATCTGGGCCTTTGCTATTCGCCTAGGTCTTCTTCTGAGACTTCTCATGCCCCGGGTCATATGTTCTGACTGTGTTATATCTATATTTTTGCTGCGTACTTTCACCCCAAACGATTTTGAACACATAGAACATGTTCAAATAAAGTTTCTTTCTTTCTTTGCTTCTTTCTTTCTTTCTTTCTTTCTTTATTTATTTCTTTCTCAGTCTGTCTCTTTCTTTCTTTTTTCTTTCTTACACTCTAGTTAATGTTTCTTAAGTTGACATCAGTATAATTGGCATCATTAAGAACCTCAAGCTCGTTGTCATTATGAAACACGCCGAAGACTAAGGCTGACACGGTTACGTATAATCGATTAATCGATCGATAAATTCCACAAAAATGATTATTAATTTTGATTTGCTTTTAATCGATTACTTGATAGGTACAATTTGCTACCCAAAGTTATGCCTAAAATAGCTGGATGAGTGGCAAACGGTGCAGACCCTTATGAGACGTCTGCGGCGTCTCATCTGGGTCTACACTGTTTGCTCAGGCCTGTCTGTTCAAATATACATATGGTAACGTGCAACATATGGTAAGAGTCATGCTCTGACAGAAAGCCAGACAGGTAAAATTATGACAAAAACCTTAGCGGTTACTAATCGATTATCGATAGCAATAACATGACTGATAATCGATTATCTTTTCAGCTCCGATTAGCCAGCCCTACCGAAGACCCTTTTCGTAAAATTCATATGAACTGACCACTCGTATTAGAGCCTGGAAAATCAAGAATATACTTAAACCAACCAGTATATTTATTTATTATATTTACTATTAACAACCATGCCTATTTCTAACACAACACACCTATATGGAACTATGATATCACTTGGCGGAAGAGCAACCTCACTTTACATTAGACAGTGTAAGTCATTTTCCCGCATCAAAAACAAACGTGCATTCGATATGCACGTGTCAGAGACAATAGCATTGGTTGGTGTTCTTCTTACAATGGCGTAAAGTTGGGAGAATTTGAAGGAAACTAAAAAGTTTTGTTGATTCAATTTGTTAGAATCGAAACAGGTCAGCTCCAGAGTAGAAATTGAGTAGTAAATCACAGACTGTGGGCCAGTTGTAATTAAGTAGACAAATCCATCGCGCTTCGAGCACATTATCTGTACAACTGACATCCAAACAGTGATTTATTAGTAACCAAATCACTGCTGTTAGTGCTGATCTATTTCTTGAAAAAAAAATTGAACAGATAATAGAGAAAAATGACCATTTGTTTCGTTTCTCTAAATAACCTTTTCATTTTGGATCCATCTTGGATCGCTGGACGCATATGCTCGTGTTATATCGCAAACCGCGTTATACCGAACTGTATGGTGAAGAGGTTCATTTGTATACATAGCAAAAGATAAGCTTGGTAACTAAAGGATAGTTTTCTTAATTTCTTTATAATAAACCTATGTTGTGGGTATTCATTAGAACCGCCTCGTCGAGGCATATCTAATGAATACCTACAAAATAGGTTATCATTACGATAACACACCCGTAAGACATAGTGCATTTTTTCATATCTCCAAAATGGCTACTTCTAGGATGAAAATCAATGATATCTTTCTTATTTATACTGCAAACATAGGTTTTGGATGCTCGTTAGAACCGCCTCATTGAGGCGGTTCTAACGAGTACCCACAACCTATGTCTTGGAGTAAAAATAAGAAAAATAATGTTTACCCCCGTAAACCCCTGTTTTCTCTATATAAAATGGGGTGTAAGGGGGTGTTCATTTCACGGACTTGTTCACGTGATGTTATTGTGAATTGGCAAAAACTATCCTTCAGTTGTCACAATTGCTATGTTTGTATTACATATGGGTGTTTATATCAAAAGTATTTTTAGGTAAAAGAGAATACAAGAGAGTATGTTACTACACAAACTGGGCCCAGTATAGGCCAGATGGGGGCAAATTTACACCAGAAAATATCCAGCCAGACCTCTGCACGCATATTGTGTATGCATTTGCCAAGCTTGAAGCAAACAAGATAAAACATCTGGAATGGAATGACCTACAAATGTACGTATTTCAATGCATCGCGTCGCGACCCCCGCCCATCGGGGCTTGAAGAAATATATGGGCTGCATGATGCTTCCACGCAGAGCTGAGACCTACCCGCATACGAGTACTGGTAAACCGCTTAGAGGATCTAAGCCTGCCCAGGCAAAGCGGTGCGAGTCGGCCCGACCATGCTTATAAACCCTATTGGTTTTATTGGGCGGCAGGGTTTGAGATGTCATTTCATCTCAATGTCGGGTAAAAGTCACACAAAATTAGAAGCAACGTCTCCAAAATGACCTTTACAGTGTTGACGGGGACGTTAAACCTCAAATCAAACAAACAAATGCATCGCGTCAAGCGAAAGGGTGCCTCGAAGGCCTCCTATAAGGACGCTATTCAGTCTGCTTTTGTTTTGAGGTTTTACTTCCCCGTCAATACTATTAGGTCCTTTTTTGAGACGTTGCTTCCAACTTTGTGGGACTTTTACCCGACATTGAGAGGAAATGACATCTCAAGCCCTGCCATCCAAACAAACCAATATGGTTTATTATATGCAGGGACAGCCCGACTCGCGTCGCTTTTACTTGGAAGGCTTAGGCCCTCTAAGCGGTTACCGGTTCTCATGCCCGGTCGGTTTCAGCTCTTCTTAGAAGCATCATGCAGCCCATTCTATTTCTTTAAGTCCCGGTGGTTAGGGTCATATTCAGCCGGCGTACTAACTCAGTTATTAAACAGCCTTCTTAATCTCTCTAAAAGAACATTGTGAGCCCAACGGTATCCCTTTAGCGCTCAGCGAAGATTCAGATCAGCCTGCGCAGGCTGATATGAATCTTCACTGGGCGTGCATGCTGGGATACATCTTTTTGTTTGGCTTGGCCTTTTTCACTATCACCCTTTTTCCGAATGCCAATCAGTCCAAAATTGACAGCACTACAGGCCTTTGAATGCCTTTTCCAATATGATTTTCACTGACCGCGCAAACTAAAAGATTTCCTGTACTGTTTAATAAACAGAACGCAGGGAAATAACCCAAGGAGGCAATCGATCCACACGTGTTGTCAGTGCTTTGATTCCCTTTCTTAGTTTTACTTAAATATCGCTGTGTAGGTGTTCCTACTTACATCACCTTAACAAGTCCGTGTATTTAACGTCACCTTAAACCCCACATTATACAGACAAAATTGGGGTTTACAGAGACATATGTTATTTTTCTTATTTCTGTGCCAAGGTATAGGTTGTGGGTCCTCGTAACAACCTATGTTTCAAGTGTAAATAAGAATAATATCACAGATTTTCATCAGAAAATTTATCATTTTGGAGATATGAAAGAATGCTGTATGTCACGCGGATGTGTTATCGCCCGTGAACTAGCTTATGTGGGACGTAACGCACTTTTGCGCAATATTTATAATTATTCGCGCGCGAGCGTGCGTGCGAGCATGCGTGTGTGTGTGCTTTACGTCCCTGCAACAACTAAGGTCATACGGAAGCGGTAATTCGGTTTAAAGACTCATCCGAAAGTGGAGAAAACCGGTATCGACTCGCGACCCCTGGTTTATGCGGCAAGTAGTATAACCACTACACCACGGGGACTTCTGGCCTAAAATACTGCATACAAATAAAATGACAACACTTAGTTGAAATGAAGGTGGAGTGTTTAGAACATGTGTTTGACAATCATTACCAAATTTTTCTTCATCAGGTACAAAAGAATCAATGCATTGAAATCCAAATCAAAGACACTCAAAACACTTATTGCCATCGGTGGATGGAACGCCGGCAGTGCCGTATTTTCTCAGATGGCGCAATCTTCGGCGAACCGTAATACCTTCATCTTGTCCGTCATTCGATTCTGTCGGGCCCATGACTTCGATGGGTTTGACCTTGACTGGGAGTACCCGGGTAGAAGAGGAGGAAGTTCTGAAGATAAAAGAAATCTAGTTTCACTTCTGAAGGTACATGTATATTTTACTTATCACATGTATAGGCGCATCCCCAATTACTAACCAGCTTCTGTACATAAGAGAAGAGTTTATATCGAAGTGAGCAAGTTTCTTCCTCTAACACTAGACGGGGCTACATGGTCTTGAAAGAAAATTGCTGTTCCACAGGGACCAAGCTCTTGTCATGTAAGAACAGCCTTAATTTGAGATGAACACAGGAAAAACACCATTATGTTTCTTTTAGTATTTCATCGCATATCAGTTATTACATAATGATTAACATTGAACAAGGCAATGCTTTTCAATTGCTACAGACAACGGATCAGAAGGTCATGTGAACAATGTCATGTCCAGCCTTAATAGTTATTAAAGCCCGGTGAAGAAGCTCGCATTCATTCTAGTCTGCTTTGAATGCAATTTCGCGAGAAGGGTGTTTTGTTTTCAGAAAGTGGATCTACGTCACGTATATCCTGACTAACTTTCAAAACGGGTATGTTGTAGTTTATGAATGTATTATTCCCTTAACCTATGATATTTTTGCATTTATTTTATTAATCAAGTTCTTCGTGCATCTATTACTTCGCATCATCGCAAAATCCGTAGCTTACATCTTTTTATCAATTAAAATATAAACAGAAACAATACCAACGGTGTTCGTAACGCCACGTAATATGCGATGAGCGAATTGTTACAGGATTATCTTGATAAACTGAGTCTATGGGAAGCCACTGTATGAAATGTACATGGTGCGTCTCACTAAACACATTCGCGACCTTTCAGGGGAGGCAATTTTTGTGACTTGCTGTTCTGTATGAAAAGGGGTCTACTGTAAAAGAAATTCATTCCTTTTAGACTAGACTCCTATTTGCCAGATTTAGACAGTTATTTTATACTACACTTGTGATCGGAGTTGCGATGAACTTTGTGTTAAGCAAACTGAGTTGTCTATCATGAAAAGATTGGATCAAACCAAGTATCCTATTTTCAAATTCGAAAGCTAGATTTCAACGTATTTTTATGCACCACCTCCATCACAAAGTCCGTGCATACGTCTGTTTGTCACACATTATGGTACTGCTCGTGTCTCTGCAACTCTTACAGTTTACAAGATTATGTAGGTTGGGCATGTGCATTAATTTCAAAAACTCTGATCGGCATGTTACTTAGAGGGTTAACTCAAACTCAAACATTTAAGGCAACAGGTTAATTAACTCAGACATTTAGGTAACAGGGTATTCCTACCTTTAAGATATTTTCTAGTTTTAGAATATTTGTTCGAATTTGTATTAATCACACCCATTAACTGGATTTATTTTCAGGAAATGCGGACTGCATTTATGAGAGAGGCTATTGCCAAAAAACGAACACCCTTACTTCTGACGGCAGCGGTCCCGGCTGGAAAACCATCAATAGATGTTGGATATGATGTGCCCCAACTTTCAAAGTAAGTCTAGCTGGCCATATTTATGTAGCGTAATGGTGAAAAAAATCAAATATGAACTAAAAGATAATAAACTTGTACCGCGTAATGCCTTTCGTTACAAATTCCGCGAACACATCGGATCACGCCAAAAAATGGAATTAAAACATTCTTTTCGCATAACCGCGGGAAGAGAAACAATATAAATACGTACAAGAAGCAGTTTTTAGCTCGCCTTACGAAAGTAAGGGGGAGCTATTGTCCGGCGTCAGTGTCGGCGTCCGCATTCTGCAATGTTTTATAAATTTATTTCCAAATATAATTAACAATTAGTATTAAGCAATATTTTACATTATCTTTTGTACTTCCTTTTCCAAACTTTTTTGCTTAAATTGGACTTTTTTTAGATTGTAATCATTTGCTCTGCATTACCTCCCTCATTTCCTCTGGTTAAAGTAGAAGTAAAACAAAGTTCAGGAATTGATACAATTAACTTACTCCACCCATAAAAGACACCAAAGGGAAAGAAATACAAACATTAAGCGACCAGACCATAATGGAAACCTAAACAAAGGAAGGCCATAAGGACAGTTACTTTCCCACAAACTGGCCATATGGCCATCCAAAATAAAAAGACACAAGTGATACACACAGTAAGTAACAAACAACAACATAAATAAATCGCCACAGAAGAGCCGCCTTGGAACGGTCAGTGGAAGGTTTCAACTGGGGGGCTTTAATCGATTTTACGTGGCCACAATCCTCGCCCTTACTTCCGTCGCGATTTAGACAAATAATTTGTTCAGTCCGCATGAAGGCCTCCTAACTCATCAGTGCAACATCTCCGTGAACACAAAAATCAAAGATCCGCAGAGGTGAGACAACGGTGAGGACTCGACAGCAAGAAACCACTGAAATGCTGGAGCAAAAGAAAACCAACAGTTAAGACTCCGTTTTGTTTTGTAGACAGAATCTGTTTTGCAGTAGACAGAGCTCAGTACTCTGAATCAAAGAGTCATGAGTTCAAATCTCGGTGGAGGATTTTTTCTTTTTTTGTTTTGTTTCTAAAAACACATAAACAATTATTATTAAGTCGATACCCGATAGTATACATGGAACTATTCGGAAAATTAATATAGCCCAGTGTCAACATTTTCGGCTTTTACATAAAATGTATCTGTGCGCTTACATGAAAGCAGAGAGGCTCGATGCGGAAACTAATTATTGTCTAAACTGTAGGCACTTGTCCGAATTCATATTCTTCCTCATGTTATCCCAGTTATGAAGAAGGTAAATGATAAGATGGGCAAAATATATACAACAGAAAGGAAGTAACTAGAAGATTTTAATAAACTTACATGGTATAAAAAAAACGGAAAGAAAATAATGAGAATGTTTTAAAACCTTACATGGAAGTGAGTGGTGGATAGAAAATGATGCCGGACAGAAATCTCGAGATGACGGAGTTTTTAGCTCACCTGGGCCGAAGGCTCCAGGGGAGCTTATAGTATAGTGGGTCCTCCGTCGTCCGTCGTGCGTCCGTCCGTCCGTCGTCCGTCGTCCGTCCACACTTTTGGGCAGCTATATCTCTGTATCCTGCAGGCTGATCTCAATCATTTCTCATCTGTAGCATGCCTCTGGTGGGGCATTGATGACATAAACTTTTTTTCGAAATCGCTTTAAAACTTTGGTTCCTATGGTAACCACAAGGTCCCATAGACTTCCTATGGGAAAATGCTTGTCATCACCGTAGCGCCTTCAGTTTTGATCGGATCTTTCTGAAACTTATATGTAAGGTGACTGGGGACAAAAACTCGGATGAGTTCGAAAACCGGCCAAGTCGGCCCATTTGTCATAGAGTTACGTCCCTTTGATTGCTGAAAATGCCCATTTTGACCTTGTCATCACCGTAGCCCCTTCAGTTTTGATTGGATCTTTCTGAAACTTATATGTATGGTGGCTGGGGATAAAATCTTGGATGAGTTCGAAAACTGACCAAGTCGGCCCATTTATCTTAGACAAACGTCCCTTTGATTGCTGAAAATGCTGATTTTTGACCTTGTCATCACTGTAGCCCTTTCAGTTTTGATCGATTCTTTTTGAAACTTATATGTAAAGTGGCTGAGGATAAAATCTCGGATGAGTTCGAAAACCAGCAAAGTTGGTCCATTTATCACAGAGTAACGTCCCTTTGATTGCTGAAAATGCCGATTTTTGACCTTGTCATCACCGTAGCGCCTCCAGTTTTGATCGGATCTTTCTGAAACTTATATGTAAGGTGACTGGGGATAAAAACTCAGATGAGTTCGAAAACCGGCTAAGTCGGCCCAATTATCATAGAGTTACGTCCCTTTGATTGCTGAAAATACCAATTTTCGACCTTGTCATCACCGTAGCCCCTTCAGTTTTGATCGGATCTTTTTGAAACTTATATGTAATGTGGCTGGGGATAAAACCTCGGATGAGTTCGAAAACCGGCCAAGTCCGCCGATTTATCATAAAGTTACGTCCCTTTGATTGCTGAAAATGCCGATTTTCGACCTTGTCATCACCGTAGCCCCTTCAGTTTTGATCAGATCTTTCTGAAACTTATATGTAAGGTGGCTGGGGATAAAATCTCGGATGAGTTCGAAAACTGACCAAATCGGCCCATTTATCGTAGAGTAACGTCCCTTTGATTGCTGAAAATGCTGATTTTTGACCTTGTCATCACTGTAGCCCTTTCAGTTTTGATCGATTCTTTTTGAAACTTATATGTAAAGTGGCTGAGGATAAAATCTCGGATGTGTTCGAAAACCAGCAAAGTTGGTCCATTTATCACAGAGTAACGTCCCTTTGATTGCTGAAAATGCCGATTTTTGACCTTGTCATCACCGTAGCGCCTTCAGTTTTGATCGGATCCTTCTGAAACTTATATGTAAGGTGACTGGGGATAAAAACTCAGATGAGTTCGAAAACCGGCTAAGTCGGCCCAATTATCATAGAGTTACGTCCCTTTGATTGCTGAAAATGCCAATTTTCGACCTTGTCATCACCGTAGCCCCTTCAGTTTTGATCGGATCTTTTTGAAACTTATATGTAATGTGGCTGGGGATAAAACCTCGGATGAGTTCGAAAACTGGCCAAGTCCGCCGATTTATCATAGGGTTACGTCCCTTTGATTGCTGAAAATGCCGATTTTCGACCTTGTCATCACCGTAGCCCCTTCAGTTTTGATCAGATCTTTCTGAAACTTATATGTAAGGTGGCTGGGGATAAAATCTCGGATGAGTTCGAAAACTGACCAAATCGGCCCATTTATCGTAGAGTAACGTCCCTTTGATTGCTGAAAATGCTGATTTTTGACCTTGTCATCACTGTAGCCCTTTCAGTTTTGATCGATTCTTTTTGAAACTTATATGTAAAGTGGCTGAGGATAAAATCTCGGATGAGTTCGAAAACCAACAAAGTTGGTCCATTTATCACAGAGTAACGTCCCTTTGATTGCTGAAAATGCCGATTTTTGACCTTGTCATCACCGTAGCGCCTTCAGTTTTGATCAGATCCTTCTGAAACTTATATGTAAGGTGACTGGGGATAAAAACTCAGATGAGTTCGAAAACCGGCTAAGTCGGCCCAATTATCATAGAGTTACGTCCCTTTGATTGCTGAAAATGCCAATTTTCGACCTTGTCATCACCGTAGCCCCTTCAGTTTTGATCGGATCTTTTTGAAACTTATATGTAATGTGGCTGGGGATAAAACCTCGGATGAGTTCGAAAACCGGCCAAGTCCGCCGATTTATCATAGAGTTACGTCCCTTTGATTGCTGAAAATGCCGATTTTCGACCTTGTCATCACCGTAGCCCCTTCAGTTTTGATCAGATCTTTCTGAAACTTATATGTAAGGTGGCTGGGGATAAAATCTCGGATGAGTTCGAAAACTGACCAAATCGGCCCATTTATCGTAGAGTAACGTCCCTTTGACTGCTGAAAATGCTGATTTTTGACCTTGTCATCACTGTAGCCCTTTCAGTTTTGATCGATTCTTTTTTAAACTTATATGTAAAGTGGCTGAGGATAAAATCTCGGATGAGTTCGAAAACCAGCAAAGTTGGTCCATTTATCACAGAGTAACGTCCCTTTGATTGCTGAAAATGCCGATTTTTGACCTTGTTATCACCGTAGCGCCTTCAGTTTTGATCGGATCCTTCTGAAACTTATATGTAAGGTGACTGGGGATAAAAACTCAGACGAGTTCGAAAACCGGCTAAGTCGGCCCAATTATCATAGAGTTACGTCCCTTTGATTGCTGAAAATACCAATTTTCGACCTTGTCATCACCGTAGCCCCTTCAGTTTTGATCGGATCTTTTTGAAACTTATATGTAATGTGGCTGGGGATAAAACCTCGGATGAGTTCGAAAACCGGCCAAGTCCACCGATTTATCATAGAGTTACGTCCCTTTGATTGCTGAAAATGCCGATTTTCGACCTTGTCATCACCGTAGCCCCTTCAGTTTTGATCAGATCTTTCTGAAACTTATATGTAAGGTGGCTGGGGATAAAATCTCGGATGAGTTCGAAAACTGACCAAGTCGGCCCATTTATCGTAGAGTAACGTCCCTTTGATTGCTGAAAATGCTGATTTTTGACCTTGTCATCACTGTAGCCCTTTCAGTTTTGATTGAATCTTTCTGAAACTTATATGTAAAGTGGCTGAGGATAAAATCTCGGATGAGTTCGTAACCAGCAAAGTTGGTCCATTTATCACAGAGTAACGTCCCTTTGATTGCTGAAAATGCCGATTTTTGACCTTGTCATCACCGTAGCCCTTTCAGTTTTGATCGGAACTTCCTGAAACTTATATGCAAGTTGGCTGGGTATAAAACCTCGGATGAGTTCGCATACCAGCAAAGGTGGCCTATTTATCATAGAGTAAGGTCCCTTTGTTTGCTGAAAATGTTGATTTTGACCTTGTCATCACTGTAGCCCCTTCAGTTTTGATCGGATCTTTCTGAAACTTATATGTAAGGTGGCTGGGGATAAAACCTGGGATGAGTTCGAAAACCGGCCAAGTTGCCCCATTTACTATATAGTTATGTCCCTTTGATGGCTGAAAATGTTGATTCTTTACCTTGTCATCACCGAAGCTGCAGTTTTGATCTAATCTTTCTGAAACCTATATGTAAGGTGAATGGAGATAAAACCCAGGATGAGTTGGAATACCGGCCAAGTTGGCCCATTTATCATAGAGTTACGTCCCTTTGATTGCTGAAAATGCCGATTTTTGACCTTGTCATCACGGTAGCCCCTTCAGTTTTGATCGGATCTTTCTGAAACTTATATGTTAGGTGGCTGGTGATAAAATCTTGGATGAGTTCGAAAACAGGCCAAGTCACCCCATTTATCGTAGAGTTATGTCCCTTTGATGGCTGAAAATGTTGATTTTTGACCTTGTCAATACCGTAGCCCTTTCAGTTTTGATCAGATTTTTCTGAAACTTATATGTAAGGTGGCTGGGGATAAAACCTCGGATGAGTTCGAAAAGTGGCCAGGGCGGCTGATTTATTTTAGAGTAACATCCCTTTGATTGCTAAAAATGCCAAATTTTGACCTTGTCATCACCGTAGCCCCTTCAGTTTTGATCGGATTTTTCTGAAACTTATATGTAGGGTGGCTGGGAATAAAATCTTGGATGAGTTTGAATACTGGCCAAGTCTGATCGGATCTTTCTAAAACTTACATGTAAGGTGGCTGGGAATAAAACCTCAGGTGAGTTGGAATACCGGCCAAGTCGGCACATTTATAATTGAGTGACGTGCCTTTGATTGCTGAAAATGCCTATTTTCGACATTGTCATCACTGCTGCCCCTTTAGTTTTGAACGGATCTTGATGAAACTTACAAACAAGGAAGTCAGGCAGAAAGCTTGGAGGAGTTTGAAAACTTGTTTTTGAACTTGTCATCACCATAGCCACTTCAGTTTAGATTGGATCTTCTTAGCAAGTCAGGAATAAAAGCTTGAATGAGTTTGAAAACCGGTGAGGTCAGCCTGTTTATCATAGAGTTACATTCTACTTGATTTTCAGAAAATGCTTACCCTGTCATCACCATGTCCTCCTACAAAGCCTTCAGTAAAGGTTGGCACTTCCTTAAACTTTGAATCTGTTAGCTCAGGTGAGCGATACAGGACCAAGCTTGGTCCTCTTGTTTATCTATCCCTTACTCCAATGTAAGTCCTTTTTGCATACCTTTCGCAGTGCACATCACACACGTGAAATTCTCGATTTTTATCCTAAATAGTTGGTCTGTCATTACTGACAATGACCAATCTTAATCGCTTTTGTGAAATGTTACTGTTGTAAGTTCTAAGCTGGCTGATGAGACCAATTCATAACTTAGAACTGTCTGTTGCAGATAGGTCGACAGAGGTTAGAGGAAGACATCTCTATTGGTGATACCTCAGCTCTGGCTCTGCGCTATGCCCGTTTCTGCTCAGCTTCGCTGACTCTTTTTGCCTCATATTCACTAGCACCCCTTTTGATGAGGCCTCGCCACTTTATTTTGTCCTGTGCAATTTGTTCCCACGACTTTGTTGGTATGTTGAAGTCTTTGAGGGATTCTTTGAGGATGTCCTTGTAGCGCTTCTTCTGACCACCATGGGAGCATTTGCCCATTTCTAGTTCTCCATAGAGGATTTTCTTTGGCAGACGTTCCTCAGGCATCCTGGTAACTTGGCCTGTCCATCTTAACAGTGCTAATTTCAGATGAGTGTGTACACTTTGTATCCCTGCCCTTTTCAGGCCGACAAAGGTCATGTTTAGGTACATGTTCTCTTCCTGGCATTTCTGTTGAAGCTGTCTTGCTGTGAAGATCATGTCAATTGTTCCTCTTCTTTTCTGAGCCCACATTGGCTTTCTGGTAGAAGCCCTGACTGTTCAAAGTGTTCATTCAGTCGATTGACCAGTGCTCTAGCAAGGACCTTTCCAGCAATTTACAATATAGAGATGTCACGATGATTGTCACAGACCTGGGGGTTCCCTTTCCGTTTGAAAAGGTGGATTATTGACGCATCCTTAAATTCTTGAGGGATGGCTTCTTTTCTCCACATGTATGAAATAACTGTTTCTTTCTTTCAGTTTCGCCTTATCCCCAGACACAGACAATGTATATTAGATACACTCTAGTTTTTGCTGGACGAAAGCCTACAAGTAATCATGTAATTACGGTAGGGTTCTTTAACTGCACAGGGGATTGTTCTACCTGCACAGGGGGTGTGGATGTCCCGATCCGAAAATCGACGCAAATTATGACATTCATCCCTGCAAATAATGCCAATGGAGCGTGTTCGCAGCAATATGCTCTGTCATCTTAGCCACTGGAGTACCTCCTATTTTGTAGATCTCAGCAGCTATTGCATCTGATCCTCGAGGCTTTCCGGATGCCAGAAGTTTTATTACTTGAATTGTTTAAGTAACAGTTGGGAACTCGTCAGCAGATTACATTCAACCTGTGGTAGCCTGTTGATAGCATCATCTTTGACAGAGGATGGCCGATTAAGAACACTTTGCTCAACCCATCTTTTCAAGATAGCCTCTTTGTCAGTCAGAAGACTAGTTCCACCTGCACTGTGGAGAGGAATGGCTCCTGAGCTCTGGGTACCAAAGACTGTCTTAAGTGCATCAAAGAACTTCTTCATATCCTTTCTGTCTGCAAAGGACTGAATTCAATCAGCCTTATTGTCCAGCCAGGAGTATGGCATATCTAGTTTGGACTGTATTGCACATATCTGAAAAGGCCGCCTTGTTAGATACTGAGCTCGTATCACTGAGGTATGCCCTGTGGTTTTGGTGCTTCTCTTCGAGGAGTTCCTGAATTTCTTCATCATTCTCGTCAAACCAGACTTGATGTTTACGAGATACTGGTCCCTTTGCTGAAGAGCGAACTGTGTCTCTGAAGACTGTCCACTTCTCTTCCAGATCATATAAACTGAGTTCCATTGTATCAAGTCTATTGCAGATGTCATGGATGAAGGCCTGCCTCTTGCTGTCTTGTTTCAGCTTAGAGACAATCAGTCCTTCCCAGCTTTGTGGTCTGTGCAAACTCTAACATTGAAGTCTCCAAGGTAGATGAGTTTGTCTCCACGGGGTATAGCAGTAATCACAGAATCCAGATCATCATAGAACTTGTCTTTGACCTCCATTGGGTTGGTCATTGTGGGTGCATATGCACTTACAATAGTTGTATGCCTCTTACCAGATAATGGTAGTTTCAGCATCAGCAGATGGTCATTTGTCTGAGCTTGCTGACAAGGAGTGATTTGATGGCAAATCCTGCTCCTGCTTCACGCCGCTCTTCTGTTTTGCATCCAGAAGGAAGTGTATCCAGCACTAAAGTAGAAGTAAAACAAAGATCAGGAATTGATACAATTAACTTACTCCATCCCTAAAAGACACCAAAAGGAAAGAAATACAAACATTAAGCGACCAGACCATAATGGAAACCTAAACAAAGGAAGGCCATATGGACAGTTACTTTCCCACAAAATGGCCATATGGCCATCCAAAATTAAACGACACAAGTGATACACACAGTAAGTAACAAACAACAACATAAATAAATCGCCACAGAAGAGCCGCCTTGGAACGGTCAGTGGAAGATTTCCACTGGGGGGCTTAAATCGATTTTACGTGGCCACAATCCTCGCCCTTACTTCCGTCGCGATTTAGACAAATAATTTGTTCAGTCCGCATGAAGGCCTCCTAACTCATCAGTGCAACATCTCCGTGAACACAAAAAATCAAAGAACCACAGAGGTGGTATGGCCAATACCAACTCTAGTATGGCCAATGCGCAGTCGCGTTAATACTACATCCTCTTTCCTGGAAAATTGTGGAGGAGAGCATTTTGTTCCAACGACAGGTTTAATGGCATGGAGTTTGTTATTTATTTCAAGGTCCCATGCATCTTGCCATTCCGACAAGATGTATCTGTTGATAAATGGTTTAAAATTATTAAAAGGAATTTTAAAAACAGACGGATCAAGATTGAGCGATTTCTTTGCTTTCTTGTCAGCATATTCATGGCCCACAATGCCAATATGGCTCGGAAGCCAACAAAACAAGATTTGGTGCGTTTTAGAAATTTCATGATGTTTTTCGATCAATTTTTGTATTTGAGGATTTTTAGATGATGAATGGTCTAAAGCCTTAAGCACAGAAAGTGAATCAGAAAATATAATTGCTTTTTGAATTGTTGAGGAACTGACAACTTCTTTTATTTGCCATTCGTCTGCAAAATCTCGACTTAGTAACGATTTAGTTCTCTACCAACTAGAGCTGTTATTCGCTGTGGTCTGTCTGAGTCGGCCCCCGCCCACAGGGGCTTGAAGAAATATATGGGCTGCATGATGCTTCCACGCAGAGCTGAATCCGGCCCGCACACTAGTACTGGTAAACCACTTAGTGGATCTTAGCCTGTCCAGGAACCGTGTTGCGAGGCGGACCGTCCATGCTAATAAACCCTATTGGTTTCATTGGGCGACAGAGCTTGAGATGTCATTTTATCTCAATGTCGGGTAAAAGTCCCACAAAATTGGAAGCAACGTCTCCAAAATGACCTTTACAGTGTTTACGGGGACGTTAAACCTCAAATCAAACAAACAAATCTGTCTGAGTCAGCTCTGTCCATCAAGGCGCACACATTCCATGCGTCGATTTTCAAAGGTCTTCTTTCTTGCCCGACCACTAAATGGGATACCCGCTGATCGCGGTTAACCAGCCAAGGGTTTTGAAGCATTCATTTGTTCAGGACACCTTTTCTAGCCACTTCCTCCTGCTAAGTGGGTGAGCAGTGCGGTCCTAAAAAGGTCTGCTCAGTCACTCAGTTCCGCTACCGAATTCCACATACTGCTTCATTCTTAACGGAAGCGACCATATAAGCCGCCTGTGTGCAGGTCGCAACTACAGCTTCCAGTGTATCCTCAACTGCTGCTTCGCTACTCGCCTTTTTGAGTTGCTTGCGTATATGTGCCTGTAGTGACCGTGTGTATATATGAGTAAGATGACATGCGCTGTGAATTGGATTATAGTGAGGGAGAGGCGCGCAAAGTCAACTTCACTCTCTCTTCCTGACCTAGATGTATCCAGAGGCAAGTCAGTGTCGAGGCATCTGGAGCTAAGCTATAAAGCAGTTGATGCTCCACGACATGCTGCTGCATCGCCGTTTGGGCCGTTCCTCCGCCCCAGCTGCCGAAGCAGACAGTTCTTCTGTCGCTGTTTATTTTTGTCATGGTTTGTCTTTGAATGTGTGTATCGCTTATACTATTTTGTTTTGGATAGCCAATTGGCCATTTTTGGGAAAGTAACTGTCCTTTCGTCTTTCCGCTATTGATGTTTCCATTATTTGACCTAGGAGCAAAAGAATTTTGAAAGAGTCATGTCCCCTTCAGGTGTATCTGTTATCCTTAATTTATATTTTTCAGGTATCTGGATTTTATCAGCCTGATGGCTTATGATCTCCATGGTGGCTGGGAAAAATTCACGGGAGAAAATGCACCCCTTTACCCCCGAGGAGCTGAGCACGGGGCTCAAAGACAGCTGAATGTCGTAAGTATCAGTGGAAATGTTTGAATTTTTATCTGCCTGATGTATGGCATTAGAAAGCTCACAGCCATGTGAGAATTAGGATATCCTGCACGGTACAGAAAATATTTAATTTTGTACTATTGAAAAACTCGCGATATTTTGCTTACAACCTTGTAGACTGATGGTGCTCGTTAGAATCGCATCAGTGTGGGCTCATATTTGTATTGTCTCAAGAATGGGTTCGACTCTTTCATGGTACACGAGCCATCGGTGTTCGAGCCATCGAAGTTCTACTGAAGATCCCGATTGACATGAGAGATAAAAATAGTTTTGAAAGTGTTGCCTCCCCTGAAGGTGGAGCCATTCCCCTTTAAATTCATTTTTATCTTTATCTTACAGGAATGGGCAGCTAACTATTGGGTGAGCAAAGGAGCGCCCAAAGATAAGCTGATAATTGGGATGCCCACATATGGTCGAACGTTTACCCTCGCCGACCCCAGATATTATGGAATAGGAGCTAAGGCTCCGAGACCCGGACAGGCGGGAAGATATACAAGAGAAAATGGATTTTTATCATATTATGAGGTAAAATGAATGTATATTTGTTTTGATCCAAATGCATACAGCTGATAATCTGTGCATGCATGCGCGCGTGCGTGTGTATGTTGAGTTTTCACCCGGCCAACAGCTAAGGTCATAGGGAGATGGGACCTCGGTTCAGAAGCTCGTCCGAAAATTTGGGGAAGCACAACCCCCGGTTTATAGATGAGTTTAGGACGCCACCGGTCGCTAAGGAAATGCTATCCCACGATTCCGTATTTTGGCGCATGCGCAGTTTTGTGTGGCAAAAAAATAACTGTTGTTTAGACTGATCCGTTATAAATTTCTTTGAATTTGATAATTTTAAATAGAGCGCAAGGTAAAGGTGACGTATGTCTTGCGTCACTGTGGCGTCCAACTGGTATTGGCTGACAATTGGGTAAGACCTGCTATCCTTGCAGCAGGTAAGGGTAGAGGGGAGGGCTCTTATTCTTTCCGTTTCTACACTTCCATCCATTTTCCTCTTTCTCCTCTATCCCTTACTTTAACCTACGATCTCTTCCAAATTTGTTTCTCCCTTTCTCTGGGAGACGAGACAAAATTACCCACATGGGTTGACGTGCCGTTAAGCACAAAACAATTAATAATCGGATAATTAACTGACAATGGTCCCGTCATGTTGCGCTAATCGCAAGATAAACGATGCGACAGTGAAGATGATGGGTTGGTTGGTTGAATTGTGGTTTAGTGTCCCCGTCAACACTATTTAGGTCATTTTGGAGTCGTTGCTTCCAGTTTTGTGGGACTTTTACCCGACATTGAGATGAAATGACATCTCAAGCCCTGCCGCCTAATGGAACCAAAAGGCTTATATGCATTTGACGGTCTGACTCACATCACTTTGCCTTGGCAATATTAGTCCGTCTAAGCGGTTTACCAGTAACCATATGTGGTCAGTTTCAGCGCTGCGTGGAAGCACCATGCAGCCCAATCTATTTCTCCAAGCCCCGATGGGCGGGGGCGAGACAGTGAAGATGAATCGAAGGATTACCAACCTGACGGATTCAACACGTGGGTGATAAAGATCAATCGTTTACAACCAGTAATAGCGTTGTTTGAATATTGAAATTCACCGTCCCCGCGACCCCCGCCCGTCGAGGCTTAAAGAAATAGATGGGCTGCATGATGCTTCTACGCAAAGCTGAAACCAATGCACACGAGTACTGGCAAACCAATTAGAGGATCTAAGCCAGCCTAGGCAAAACGGTGCGAATCGGACCGTCCATGCTTATAAACCCTATTGGTTTCATTTGGCGACAGGGCTTGAGATGTCATTTCATCTCAATATCGGGTAAAAGTCCCACAGAATTGGTAGCAACGTCAGCAAAATGACCTATACATTGTTGACGGGGACGTTAAATCTCAAAACAAACAAACAAATCACCGTCCCCGTTAGCACTATTTGTGTAATTTTTGAGACGTTGCTTCCTATACCCACATTGAAATTACAAGCCTTGTCGCCAAATAAAAAAGATGTGGCTTAAAGTGGTTTACTAGTACGCATGTGTGGTCAGTTTTAACCCTGCGAACCCAGGGCCTCTCGTATACCGTACCGTGAAACACTCTACCGACTGAAATACCGAGCCACATCTTCGACCTTTTACATTAGACCCCCTGTCTAATGTGATTTGCCCCGAATCTCTAAGTGTTATCCAGTCTGGCTATGGTTCCTTCATGTTCAGGGTTATCAAAGTATCGCTTCTGAAACTCTGCCAGTAATGTGTTTGCTTAACTGCTCATTTTTTTCTTGCAAGTCAAGTCAGGTCAAAGATTTATTCAGGGCCCCCTTACTCAGGGTATGAGAATGAAATGACATCTCAAGCCCTGCCGCCCAATGAAAGCAATAGGGTTTCTAAGCACGGACCGTCCGACTCGCACCGCTTTGCCTGGGCAGGCTTAGATCCTCTAAGCGGTTTACCAGTACTCGTGTGCGGGTCGATTTCAGCTCTGCGTGGAAGCATCATGCAACCCATCTTCAGCCCCAATGGGCGGGGGCCGCTGAACTGCAGTATAAGTCTATGAATGTTGTTGATGAAATGACAAACACTACTATGCTTAAAAAATCTTATTTTTCTTTAGTTTACTTTACACACAGGGGCTCGACTGATTACTTTTTGCCACACAAGACTGCGCATGCGCAGCGTAACCAAGGAAGTTAATCAGCCTAAACTCATCTATAATGTGTTGGAAGAAAACATCTAATGGTTTGCATATGGAAAGCGCAACCATGTGTGTTTATGAAAATCTTCCACGAGTATGAGTTTGATATAGGCGTTTCCAAGCCCCAGGGTTGCCAAGATCAGTTGGAATCGAGGTTAAGCCGAGCTACAGGTTGACCCGTGCACCGCGAAGGTTAATAAATGTACTAATAGAATGTACAGTAAAAATCCTATATTAAGACCACATTTGGGACTGTTCAAAAGTGGTCTTTAAGACCACTTTTGAACAGTCTCATACGTGGTCCCTGACCAGAGGACATAGTGTGCAGAACACAGGCAGAAGGAATAATTGCGCCCTTCTTAATAAACTTTTTAAAGTAGAATTAGTCTTAATTTTAGGTGGTCTTAATAGCGAAGTTTCACTGATTACTTTTTATTTCTGTTTCAGATTTGTACACTTGAAGAAACTACGGGCGGTAAGACATACTGGGACAACGAAGGGATGGTGCCGTACTTTGTTAACCAAAACCTTTGGGTCGGGTTTGACAACGTTAAAAGTATACTAATGAAGGTGGGTTAAAAAAACACTTGTGTTGCCATGAAACACATCATTGTCTCATAGCGAGCCCAACATCTACTTGAATCAACAATCGACTCTCCAAGATATTGTTTTTTGTTTTCTTCTTGTTGTTACTTTGTTTTGTTTTTAGTTTTTGGTTTGAGGTGAAAAGTGAGAAATAGAGGAGTTTTGATTTAAGGGATATATGGCAAACTAGATATGCATTGCCCTAAACTTTGTTTAACCTTTAACTAAGCAGTAAGGATGTACGCCTGACTGGTGAACAGGCCAGGTCGCGGGTTCGATACCTGCCGGGTCGCCAACATTTTTGTACAGTTTGATTGTGAAATCTTTTCTACGGTCATTTTCTCCCTTCCACTGATTCAAGAAGGGTGGGGCAAGAATATGTGCTTTACTGGTTAAAACACTTGCATGTATGTTTTATGTTAGGTAAACTGACCACCTCGATATGATTTAAATAGTGTTGACTGGGTCGTTAGACTCCAAACAAATAAACAAACAGCTAAACAAACAAATATACAAAATTTGTAAGGTGTTATTTAATTTGCGGTATCGGAGTGTCGGATAAAGAGAGGGAGTTTTTGAATAAATTAATTTTGCCACGCCCATTCTCACTATCAACCAAACAAGTAACTTGATATGATGTTTTTGTTCAAATTAACAAACTGGGTGATAAACAAGGTAGATCATAAACAGATGACCTCTCAGAGGCCATTTGTTCTGGATCTTGCAAAATAGGGGTTGTCATTTAGCAGAGCAAGGATTAACAAGTCACTTGCTAACTGTTCTACCGGCCCCGATAGCTCAGTTGGTAGAGTGTCCGCTCCGGGGAACGGGAGGTCACGGGTTCGATCCCGGGCCGCGACATACCAAAGTCGTTAAAATGGTACTAGCTGCTCCTCGCTTGGCACTCAGATTTACGGGGTAGAGCTAGGACTGGTCGACCCAGTGTCAGGATAATGTGACTGGGTATGGTATCATGTAATGTGTCATTTATTTCTCCTCTCTAATACTTTCTGATCTCCAAAACTTTTGGAGATCAGAAAGTATTAGAGAGGAGAAATAAATGCATTGCTAATACAAAGGAGAAGATATTGGTTAAACTTTTGGACTGATTCCAGTCTATCACTCCCTTATCAGTAATACATTCAATTGATCAACTGCTTATATATAAGCCTGCCCAGAAAAATTGTGGTTAGGTAAACTGATCGGATAGAAATGACCTCAATGGTGTTGACTGTGCCGTTGAACTAAAATTGGGTGTAGAAAAGAAAAAGACAGAATCATCGAAACATTTTTAAATATTACATGCATTTTTAACGCAGAATTAGACCGAATTATGTCTGGTCTTAATAGTGGATTTTCACTGTATATGTATTTCAAGTAACTCATTCGAGTCGCCTCGAAAGGATTATCTAATGAGTACACATAATATACATTTTCATGATAAGATTTAAAAACAATTATTTAAATTATCACTGAATATTTGTGGAAAGACTTCTTTTAGACTACCTATTCAAGCATGGGTTCGAATTCAAGTACTATGGCAAATAAATTGTAGTAGTGATAGGTATAAAATACACTTGTACTGCTTTGCGAACAAGCCGGCTTTTATAGCGACGCGGTAGAGTGTTGGCCTGTCAGTCCGGCGGACCAGGTTCGATCCCCGGCCGGGTAAAGGTGATTAGCATTTTTTTCATCTGTTACATTTGGCGCCCAACGTAAATGACCCACAGAGACTCGGACCACATCCGTGTACCGGCGAGTTAGTTGGAAAGTTTGAGAGATCCGAGGACGAATCTTAAATAGTAGGGGGAATATGAAGTAGTGATAGTGTATAAAATACACTTGCACTGCCTTGCGGTACAAGCCGGCTTTTAAGGCGACGCAGTAGAGTGTTGGCCTGTCCCTCCGGCGGACCGGGTTCGATCCCCTGCCGGGTAAAGGTGATTAGCATTTTTTCATCTGTTACAAAACCATGTTACAACGCTAAGTGTTCACCGAACGCTTAGTGTCCATGTGAACACTAAGCGTTGCGACTCGTTGGACAATAAGCGTTGCAATCTATTGTCAGTTAGCAAAATGAAACCAAAGCATTGCAGTCGCTGAACACTAAGCGGCGTTACAAAGCCACCCATGTTCGAATCATTTAAGTACATTTATCTCTGTAATTTTCAGACTCAGTGGCTGATACAACAAGGTTTCGGTGGCGCCATGGTATGGTCCTTAGCCCTCGATGACTTTGGTAAGATGTGCAAATCCTCATCGCGCCCCTTCCCCCTGATCAGCACTATACGCGATGAGCTTAAGCAGGCTGAGAAAGGATTTACAGGCAACCCGACGACAAGGCTGACGACGAGGACCAAAATGCCGACGACGAAGAGTAGAACCACTTTTCCGACGACCACGACGCCACTTCCTCCTTACCCTGATGACGGTATGTGGGCAACGCCAAGCGAGAATATAAGAATCTTATATGGGTGTGATGGGTGGATGGAAAAATCCGTCCCGGGGGATACTGTCACGAGGCTTGCCCAGTGATGCCGGACAGTGATCCCGAGGGACGGATTTTTCTATCCACCCCTCACTCCCATATTGGATTCTTTTTCTTCCATACCTTCCATTTCTTAGCGCGGATTTTTAAAGGGGCTCTTACACTGTCACGACTTTGACCACGATTGTCCACGACTGTCCACGACAATTTGGGACCATGAAAATCGTGGCAAATCGGGGCATACACGGTTCCGATTTCGCTACCCTACGAATACTCACGACATTGCTACGACACTTCTACGAACAATCACGACTGCTGTACGATAATGGAGCCGATTTACAACGATCCTCTACGATCGACCACGATGTCTTACGATCCTCTAGGATTCTTCTACGACTGCACCACGATTGCTTCAAGATATCAGACGATCATACACGATTTCTCACGATCCCTGCAAGACTGCTCTACGACCAAGGCACGATGATCAAAGACTCAGTACGATCATGGAGGATTCGATACGATTTACTCACGATTAACCAAGACTTCTCCCGATTCGTCAGGATTTATAACGATCTGGGTATATAAAAATCAAATGCATAGTGTCATTCAGTTTCAACCATTTCTGTAGAGAGCATCTGACGAAAATGTTTTTGCAGCCAGGTCAAAAGCTTCTGTATCTTCAAAATTTAGTTCAGCTCGAACAAGACATGATCAAAAATGACATTGCAATGGCTGAACAACTGGAGGTGCAGAGGAACAGGAGGGACAGGTGACAGTTGACCATAGTTACTTGGGTAATTATATGTACAAAGTTACGTGGAGAAAGTACTGCGTTCGACGTAGTGTCGGGATAAATCGTGCTAGCGTCGTCATCAATCGTAGTGCATTCCTGGTGAATCTTGCATTGTCGTGAGCAGTCATCATGATATCGTAGTAGATCGTACGGCAGTCGCAACGGAATTGTAGAGGCGTCGTAGATGATCTTGTCTCGTCGTAGCACAATCGTGGTAGAATTCAGTCACGATTATTCACGATTAGCCAAGATTACCACGACGACGGCTCGCGACTGTGCTACGATTTCTCTACGACCGCTCTACGATTTGAAAAATGATGCCGACTCGTCACGAATGTTTTGAACTTGTCCAAAACAGTCGTGGTCACTCCCGACCTATCACGATCAACCACGATTCCTCAAGATCTCTGCCGACTTCTCTACGACGTTGTTCACGATTTACCACGATTTAAAAAATCGTGGTGAGTTGTGACCAAAATCGTGACAGTGTAAGAGCTCCTTAATGCTGCAGTCACTTCGGTAACCAACGTCTGCTATATTTTGTTGACACTGCGGGAATGTTTAAGGGGCTCTTACACTGTCACGAGTTCGGCCACGACTCACCACGATTTTTTAAATCGTGGTAAATCGTGAACAACGTCGTAGAGAAGTCGGCAGAGATCTTGAGGAATCGTGGTTGATCGTGATAGTTCGGGAGTGACCACGACTGTTTTGGACATGTTCAAAACATTCGTGACGAGTCGGCATCATTTTTCAAATCGTAGCTCATTCGTGAGTCGTCGTCGTGGTAATACTGGCCAATCGTGACTGAATTCTACCACGATTGAGCTACGACGAGACAAGACCATCTACGACGCCTCTACGATTCCGCTGCGACTGCCGTACGATCTACTACGATATCACGACGACTGCTCGCGACAGTGCAAGATTCATCAGGAATGCACTACGATTGATGACGACGCTAGCACGATTTATCCCGACGAACACTTTTATACACCCAGATCGTTATAAATCCTGACGAATCGGGAGAAGTCTTGGTTAATCGTGAGAAAATCGCATCGAATCCTCCATGATCGTACTGAGTCTTTGATCATCGTGCCTATATGGCCTTGGCCGTAGAGCAGTCTTGCAGGGGTCGTGAGAAATCGTGTATGATCGTCTGATATCTTGAAGCAATCGTGTTGCAGTCGTAGAAGAATCCTAGAGGAACGTAAGACATCGTAGAGGATCGTTGTAAATCGGCTCCATTATCGTACAGCAATCGTGATTGTTCGTAGAATATCGTGAGTATTCGTAGGGTAGTGAAATCGGAACCGTGTATGCCCCGATTTGCCACGATTTTCATGGTCCCCATTGGTCGTGGACATTCGTGGACAATCGTGGTCAAAGTCGTGACAGTGTAAGAGCCGCATTAGTGACATCACGTCGCGTGCTGTGATGTCAACCTTAACGACGGCACATATGAGGCCGTAATCAACCAGTGCATAAAGTTTATCAAAAACGTGATTATATTCGATTTAGGGTCGGAACACTAAGGTCAGAACATAAATTTCTATCCTGGGGTAAAATCACGGATTTCCTTGTCTGGTGTGCAAGAATGTGTTTTCCGACCTATGCGCCCAGTGAAGACTCAGATCAGCTTGCGCGGATGCACAGGGTGATCAGAGTCTTTACTGGACGCAACATGGCTACCCATCAACTCAAAGCCCCATTTAGGCAGACCGAGAAGCCTGTAACCGAATGTAGGTACACATGTTGCTCTTAGTCTTCGCTGAGAGCGCATTTCGGAGTTGAGGTTTAATGTCCCCTTCAACACTATTTAGGTAATTATGGGGACGTTGCTTCCAATTTTGTATTTCTATATATATAGCTAATGCAATATTACAGGAATGCATATTTTCCTGAAGAGGTCGATATTGTTGTTCGGTATTGTTGTACTGAGGTCGGTAAATGGGTCGCTATTCACGAGATGCCGAAAATTCACGAGAAGTTTACGAAAACAGACTCCTATAAGGTGATAACATTGACTAATTTATTCTTTGCATAGAGGTTGATCAGTCCCAAAGGAGTTTTACTGTAATTCGATTAGTTGATAGTCAAAAATAGGTGTAGTAAAATTAATTTATTAATTCAACAGAACAAGGGTTAAAAAAAACTGTTTAGCATGCAGTGATAGTCTCATTTACGAAAACAGGCATATTATCAAATATATTGATAATTTTACGACCAAAAATGAAATTGTTCAGATAAAATTACTGATAGTTTTCTTATTTCTGCTTAAAACATAGATTATGTGTACTAGTTAGAATCGCCTCGGCGAGGCGGTTCTAATGAGTACCCACTGTCTAGTGCCTATGGTTTTGAGCAGATATATACCCCGGTATACATAAAAGTGAGTTTTAAGAGGGTCAAAATTATATAGGTGTGTTTTTGTGATGATTTAAACGATTATAATGTTGTTACATAATGATGTGTAAAATGGCATTCATATTTGTCTCAATAGTTTCAAAGCTGTTCCTGATATTTATGAAGTAATGCTTATGTTTGTGAATGTATATCATATATGTACCGGTCATCAAGGAGAGGATACATATAGGCTGAGCCTACATCCAATCCTTTGATGCATATGTATGTACTGTCAAGTTCTGTTTTTCGGAAACAATTTTGTCTGCTAAAAACCCAGCATATAGAGCATTAAGTTGAAATCATCATATTGTTCTATTTCAGATTTCAGCTGTGTGGGACGCCGAACCGGGTTTTATCCCGACCCAAAGAGCTGTCGGGGCTACTACATCTGTAACTGGGGTACAGCCTCCCACTATATGTGTCCAGTCACCCTCAGGTTCAACCCAAAGCTAAATGTGTGTGACTGGCCCAAGAACGTGGATTGTCATATAAAATTCTGGCTTTAAACAGGATTAAAGCACAACTCTTAATCAGAATCTCATGTAAATACAGTGAAATTCCGCTATTAAAGCCACCTAAAACTAAGACTAATTCTGCTTTAAAAAGCTTATATTGAAGGATGCACTTAATCTGTCTTTGTTTTTTCTGCCCACAGTGTTCTCTGGTCAGGGACCACCTTTGGGACTGTTCAAAAGTGGTCTTAAAGACCACTTTTGAACAGTCCAAAAGGTGGTCTTAATATAGGAATTTTGCTGTATAATGGATATATGTCTTTCTAGAACTGTTTATCCTTCTTCTCATAGGAAAATCAATTTTTCAAGTGGAGTCCACACGATCTACGGAGCATATCTTTGACATTAGGAAGACATGCCTATAAAATTTTGATCCTCTTGAACCCCATTTTTATATTGTAAAACTGGGGTTTACAAGGGTGAACCTTATTTTTTTATTTCTGCTCTAAAATGTAGATTGTGGGCATTCGTTGGAACGGCCTCGAGGCGGTTCTAACGAATCAACAATCTATATTTTGAGCAGATATAAGAAAAATATCACACTTTTTCGTCTTAAAATTATCGCTTTTTGGCGGTAAAGTTTACAATGTATTTGTATAGGCGTGTTTTCGCAATGAGAAGAAATTTTCATATATACATTAATATTACATCTGCATATGAAATAAACATTTCTTTTTTTGTCTCTAAAACCACTCTTTTTAAGCCGGCCTCGGTAGCTCAGTCGAATGCGCGTCTGACTGGTAATCAGGAGATCACAGATTCGATACCTGCTTGAGTTGGTAACATTCTTTCTTAGAGATTTATCATGAAATATTTTCTAAGGTCACTCTCTCCGTTCCGCTGATTCAAGAAGGGTGGTTGTCAGTTTCTGGCGAAAGAATGTGCACTGTACTTGATAACTGCTTATGTTTAAGCTTGTCCAGAAGTGTTGTGACTGACTCGATATGACCTAAATAGTGTTCACTGGGCTGTAAAGCTTACAAAGAAAAAAATATGTTTGATGATTTTGCTTCTTATTTCTACTTCAAACATAGATAATGAGTTAGTACTGACGCTCATTGGATACCTACAATCCGGAAAGTGTGATATTACATTGGGACATTGGGTATTCATTTCACGTGATGTGCGTTGTCTCCCTGGAAAAGGGAAGAAATGGTGTCTCGTTGGAGAGATTAGTGCACAGTTTAAAATAAGAATGCGGCGAATTAAAAGGAACCACCAACACTTGTGACGCAAACAAATGTGGTTTCATTGATCATAGATGTTCTCGGTGAACACAAGAATCGTAACTCTGAGTTACCTACTTTTGGAGTTATCACCCTGGGCCCCGTCAAGCGATTTTGATACTTATCGCCTATGCGAGCAGCGAAGGTTCAGGCGAGCCTGCGCATCCGCGCAGTCTCGCCAGAACCTTCGCTTCTCGCTCATACAAGTAATGAATCAAGAGGAACCTTCAGACAGAAAGCCATATCCCTGGCCCTTCTGAATGGCTGGGCATGCGCAATTAAAATTTGTCATGACGGAATGCTCGAAGACACAAATTCGCTTGGCGGGGCTCTCCCTTTGAACATTGTAATCAGTGATCCTAGTCCTACACTTGTGCCATTTCTATAACATGAAAACGGTTCCAGAGATTTTCTTGAAGCCTTGCAAAAATGTAAAGCAATATGAGATGACATTCAGAACACAAGAACCATAAGTCTGGCTTAGCTAAGTTTTCAGTTGTGACTCTTTGAACATTAAGAATAACGGTTTTTGTGATATACTCTGTAAACAGAAAACTGTTTTGAGATACTTTCTGTAAACGTCTGCAGAAAACGAGAAATGTAACCAGTGCTTCAGCTGAAGTGCACGACCCGCCGGATGCTTTTAGCTTTATGGGTGTTACCATATATGGGTATGGCGGCCATTTTGGTCATGTGACCTGGACATAAAACGGTTCCCCCAATAAATGCGCCTTATCGTAAGGAGCAAAAATATATCTTATACTTTAGTACTGTATTCTGAATCGTTTGCAGGATAAAATCCAACACAAAAGCATATGTGTCAAAGTTTGACCTAGGCACAAAGAAGGTCAAGGTCAACCCAGGGTCACCATTTTAGCAATTTATGAAGGGCCTACGTTCCAGATGCTATTTATCATGTTTCGTGGAAATCTGCACAGTGGCTCTGGAGAAGACTATTTTTGAAGGGTTTTTACCAAATATTGCTTGGCGGCCATTTTGGTCATGTGACCTGGACCCCATGAGGAAATTTTGGTTACCCCCATCCCGTAGAGGCTCCATATGGAATTTGACTTCAATCGGCCCAACGATTTCCGAGGAGAAGCCGTTCGAAAATTTTCACATTTTTCGCCTCGGCGAGGCTGTACTAAATGGAATGTAATATTTCGCAAGTTCATTGATAAGATCTCATTGATATTTATCAGTATGCCAAAAATTGTTTAAATATTCCAAGCGGTTAAGTCACTATCACCAATTTTCACAAACGGGTTACGGACGGGCAGATAGACAGACCATATATGGCTTGGCGGCCATTTTGGTCATGTGTCCTGGACCCCATGAGCAAATTTTGGTTTCCCCCATCCCATAGAGGCTCCATATGAAATTTGATTTCAATCGGCCCAACTGTTTCCGAGGAGAAGCAGTTCGAAAATTTTCACATTTTTCGCCTCGGCGAAGCTATACTAAATGGAATGTAATATTTCGCAAGTTCATTGGTTAGATCTCATTGATATCTATCAGTATGCCAAAAATTGTTTAACTATTCCAAGCGGTTAAGTCACTATCACCAATTTTCACTTACGGGTTACGGACGGACAGACAGACAAACCATATATGCTTGGGGGCCATTTTGGTCATGTGACCTTGACCCCATGAGCATATTTTGGTTTCCCCCATCCCTTAGAGGCTCCATATGAAATTTGACTTCAATCGGCCCAACGGTTTCCGAGGAGAAGCAGTTCAAAAATGTTCGAAAAATTTCACATTTTTCACCTCGGCGAGGCTATACTAAATGGAATGTAATATTTCGTAAGTTCATTGGTTAGATCTCATTGATATCTATCAGTATGCCAAAAATTGTTTAAATATTCCAAGCAGTTAAGTCACTATCACCAATTTTCACAAACGGGTTACGGACGGACCCAAAGAAGGTCAAGGTCAACCCAGGGTCACCATTTTAGCAATTTATGATAGGCCTACATCCCAGATGCTGTTTATCAAGTTTCATGGAAATCTGCCCAGTGGTTCTGGAGAAGACTATTTTTGAAGGGTTTTTACCATATATGGCTTGGCGGCCATTTTGGTCATGTGACCTGGACCCCATGAGCAAATTTTGGTTTCCCTATCCCATAGAGGCTCCATATGAAATTTGACTTCAATCGGCCCAACGGTTTCCGAGGAGAAGCAGTTCGAAAATTTTCACATTTTTCGCCTCGGCGAGGCTATACTAAATGGAATGTAATATTTCGCAAGTTCATTGGTTAGATCTCATTGATATCTATCACTATGCCAATAATTGTTTAAATATTCCAAGCGGTTAAGTCACTATCACCAATTTTCACTTACGGGTTACGGACGGACAGACAGACAAACCATATATGGCTTGGCGGCCATTTTGGTCATGTGACCTTGACCCCATGAACAAATTTTGGTTTCCCCCATCCCATAGAGGCTCCATATGAAATTTGACTTCAATCGGCCCAACGGTTTCCGAGGAGAAGCAGTTCGAAAATGTTCGAAAATTTTCACATTTTTCGCCTCGGCGAGGCTATACTAAATGGAATGTAATATTTCGTAAGTTCATTGGTTAGATCTCATTGATATCTATCAGTATGCCAAAAATTGTTTAAATATTCCAAGCGGTTAAGTCACTATCACCAATTTTCACAAACGGGTTACGGACGGACAGACAGAATGACAGACTGACAGACTGACAGAATTACAGAATGACAGAATGACAGAATGACACGGTGATTTTAGGGCACTCTTAGAAAAAACCGACTTCAGTCGGTTGCTTTTTCTGCGGGTCGTGCAATTCTGGTTTTCTTACTTTTGGAGCTATGGCCGTTTGACTAACTTCTCAGACAACTTTATTTAGGTAAATACTACTGCACCCTCACATTGTATTCATTTTTAAGTGTTAAGTGTAGTGCAGTGCTGACAGCGCTTTTATTTTATTGTATACATATCAAGCACCTTATTTATTTTATTATAGCAAGCAACCAGTTATATTATATGAAAAAAATATGTTGTATGTTGTGGAAGTACAATGAATTACCGCTATTAATAAGACTACCTAAAATCAAGAGTAATTCCGCTTTAAAAACTAATTTAGTAGGTTGCAGTTATTCTTTTTTTTTAGTTTTCTGCACCTTTGGAACTTGTCAAAATGGTCTTAAAGACCACTTTTGAACAGTCTCAAAGATGGTCTTAATACATGAATTTTTCTGTAGATATCGAGTTGATTCTATTGAGTTCACATAAAACATGCTTTCTTAACGTAAGAAAATTCCCACTAAATCATTCCTTGATATTTGTTAACTGAATTTATGAGATTGCCCGAGGACTTCAGAGTTAGTTCGCATCAGCCATGGTAAATGAACCATCAGTGCTCGGGTCATTGAATTTTCACTGAATGTTCGAACTTTAATCACTCAAATATCTTTCTGACCATGGAATTTTATTCGAGATAGGGATAGTTCGAGCTGCTAAGGTTTAATCTTTGTGTCGGGCCATGAAGCACAATGAGCATAACAAAAATATATTTTGATATTCCATAAAATAAGGCATGTTGTGTGCACTCTTTAGAATCGCCACAACGAATACACACATCGTGCCTTTTCCTGATAAAAACTCAACAAAACTCCATCGATTATCCTGTATATGTGGATATCTGTAGCTATTTGACAAAATCTCTAGACAATCCAGAATGGGCTCGAATAAGTCATGGTAATCGAACCGTCAGTGTTCGAGTTATCGAAGTTTCACTGTATATGCCACTTTGATTAAAACCCGATCTAACCTGAACTATGTATGCCTAATCTTCTTTTGTTTGTTTAACGTCCCCGTCAAGACTGTAAAGGTCATTTTGGAGATGTAGCTTCCAGTTTTGTGGGACTTTTAACCCGACATTGAGATGAAATGACATCTCAAGCCCTGCCGCCCAATGAAACCAATAGGGTTTATAAGCATGGGCAGTCCGACTCGCACCGCTTTGCCAAATGGACCGAAAGCCGTGCTCAAACAGTAAAAACCATGTTCAACTCATGAAATTCGCGTGCTGTTTGAGTGAGTGAGTGTTTGAGTTTTACGTCCCAACAACAACTAAGGTCATACGGAGACGGGACCTCAGTTTAAAGACTCATCTGAAAGTCTGGAGAAGCCCGGGATCGATCCTGCGATCCCTGGTTAACAAGGCGAGTAGCGTAACTACTACACCACGGAGGCTTATACGTGCTGTTTGAATATGGATTTTGAGCTTTCGATATCACAAGACGGGCCTTGCTTTGTTACCTTGATCTAAGTTGAACTATGTACGCCTAAGGTCATATAGAGCAATCTGATTAAAACCCGATTTAAGCTGAACTATGTACGCCTAAGGTGCTCATATACAGCAGCTGATTAAAATCCGATCTAAGCTGAACTGTGTACGCCTAAGGTGCTCATACACAGCAGCTGATTAAAATCAGATTTAAGCTGAACTATATACGCCTAAGGTAGATCCAAGCTGAACTATATTCGCCTAAGGTGCTCATAGGCAGCAATCGAATTAAAATCCGATCTAGCCGCAGCTTCGATCGAATTTCAATCAGCTGCTGTATATCAGCGCCTTAGGCGTACATATTTCTCAGCTTAGATCGGGTTTTAATCAGATGGGATTTTAATCGGATTGCTGTATAGGCAGCGGCAAGATCGGATTTTAATCAGATTGCTGCACATGAGCCATTTAGAACCTCAACAGATTTCTTAGTGAAATGGAAAACGCTCGATAAAGTGGTACATAGTTTGCAAATGTATTCTTAGTTCCGTCTTGAATACATTTCATTACATTTCAGGCTATTTTTTTATAGGTGTGTATTTCTATATATATAGTGTGCTATAGTTTTGAATGGCCTATTCCTGTATTTATTAATTTCTCATTTTTACATGTTTATTAAATTGATACAAAAGACATTTAAATTGTTTGCCGTTATTCAAATCAGAAAAACAGTATGAAAAACTACTACTTTTAATAATAAATTTAGAAAGAAAATAATCCGGGTTTAAAATGCTTCTGCCAGAGGAACAAGAGACTCTTAGCGGAGGTGATTTCGGCTCATATAAATGCTCGCAAACGTGTTTCATAAAATAACACTTCTGTTACATACTCGTACAATACGACACATGGGGCAGCGAAGCCCGTCTTATTGATAAAACTATGCTTCGATACCGGTCTTTCAAAAACTTGGCTACAGAAAAACCTGCATGTAGACCTATGTGAAGACTAAAGTTAGCCTTCGCATCTACCTTACATAGCCTAGAGAAGGCTCGTGCAGGCAGTTAAGAGTCTGCTCAGTATTTCTTATCTTATAATATGCTAAGTAGGTGCTTTTTGAATGGTCTATGTGTTGTTATCCTTGCTTCCAAGGGATTACCTTTATACAGAACATTTAGATCTTTCTACATGGTTCAGCATATAATCAGCGCACCTAAAGGGGAATGGAAACACCTTAAAGGCAGGTAACTCCTGCAAACGTATTTTTGCTTCCCATGTCAACAGGGGTCAACTCTTAAAGGAAAGAATTGGCTCCTAAGGAGCCAAATGGTCGGTCGACGAGTTAAAATAATGCCCTCCTTTAGCGTGTATGGCATAAACCCATTCTTTGAACGCCTTCTTCTTTTAGAAGAATAAACAACTTTTTATGCCCCCAACTTCGCCCCCCCCCCCCCCAATTCCACCATTAGGAAATGCGGGATGGGGGTGGTGGTGTGGAGGTGTGGGGTCGGGACGATATAGTGCTGCGTTGCCTTTGTTAACTTCAAACAAACAAAAATTTGATCGGATTATCCAAACCAAAATAAAAACTTGCATGCATAAAATTCACATTCGCCCACATGTAACAATCAAAACACTGGGGGTACTGGTTGGTCGATTGGCTGAAAAAAAATGGTCCTGAAAGGAGACTTAGACTATTTCGTTTAACACTACAATTCCTGCACTGTAAGCAAACAGTCTATACTCTGATCAGACGCCACGTTTGGGTCTACATTGTTTGCCAACCCAACACATAATTCCAGTCCAGATTCTATAGATAACCCTTTTCCGCAACACTCTGATCTAACAGTGGCTATTTTCTGACTTGTACGTTACCTGAATTTCCTTCAAATAGTCACGTGAACACCAACGACGAAAAGCTACTGTGCTTAGTAACTTTGGGTCGACTGACAAATAATTGACCCCAAAACCATAAATTGTGCCCTGACCTAGTTGGTACGCAGGCATTTTGGCGCCTTCACCGTTCATACATGGCCAAAAAAATTGGCCCCGCCCATCGGGGCTTGGAGAAATAGATTGGACTGCATGGTGCTTCAACGCAGAGCTGGAACCAAGCACGCTTGAGTACTGGTAAACCGCTTTGAAGGCCTAAGCTTGTCCAGGCAAAGTGGTGTAAGTCGGACTGTCCATGCATGTAAATCCTATTGGTTTCTCTGGGCGGTAGGGCTTGAGATGTCATTTCATCTCAGTGTCGGGTAAAGGTCCCACAAATTGGAAACAAAGTCCATAAATAGTGTTGTCGGGGACGTTAAACCTCAAATCAAACAAAACAAAACGTGGCCATCACACATCTCTATTCTCACGGTCCAAATGAAATGAAAGCCCAGAACGCACTGATGAGTCGATTGTCTCTGAGAGTGGGATGAAATAAATTGTCCTTTACGGTAATTCGACTGTTTCGATGAACCCATAATTTCTTGCACCTTAAGCAAAAATGCAGCTGAGGCGTCTGATCTGGGCATTCGCTGCTTGTTCAAACAAACAGTTCAGGGCCTGTGTCCCACGCCGCGTTGTGCGCCGTCTGAACTAGGCCATCACTTTTTGCCTATGTCGCAGCACATGAACCCAGTCCAGGGCTTTCATGATCGTAAGTATTTGGACAGATATGACTAAGCAATCAGTGCAGACCCAGATCAGACTGCTCCCACTGATCAGGGTCTACACTGTTTGACATTCCGTCTGCCGGATCATGAAACAAATTTGTTAACATTTTAGGAGAATTACAGCAAGTTCTTAAGGTGTCACAATTTTTAAGATTTTTACGGTATGCGAATGCAACAATGGTCCTAATAAGCATAGACCAGTGAAAGGTCGCGCATGTCAAAATACAGCTTTTATTGTGTGTGCCTCGATTATAAAAAACAGCGACCATACGAGCTAAGTAGGTCAGATTAGCATCTTTTGGATATAATTCAGAATTTTACAAGTCTATCACATTTTTTGTCATTTATGAACATTTTAGGAGAGGTATCTAACAATTATACTGACACATTCATTAGAATATACGAGAAGTCCCTTACCTTTGTCAGATTTGTTCTATATGCTTTCGTACTGTCAGCGTTCTACTGTCCCTTATAGTCCAGTGAGAGGTCACAAAGACTTGATGTTCTGTCTCTTGTCGGCCCCATCGGAGTCTAAATGTTGGTCTTCTTTTGTTCCAGCATTGCAGTGGTTTATTGCTGTCGAGTCCTCACCGTTGTTTCATCTCTGTGGTTGTTTGATTTTTGTGTTCACGGAGAACACTGATGGGTTAGGAGGCCTTCGTGCGGACTGAACAAATTATTTGTCTAAATCGCAACGGAAATAAGGGCGAGGATTGTGGCAACGTAAAATCGATTTAAGCCCCCAAGTGGAATTCGTTTCACTGACCGTTCAAAGGCGGTTCTTCTGTCGCGGTTTATATTTATTATGGTTTGCCTTTGAGCGTGTGTATCGCTTATATTATTTTGTTTTGGATAGCCAATTGGCCATTTTGTGGGAAAGTAACTGTCTTTTTGGCTTTCCGCTATCTATGTTTCCATTAGGGTCTGTTGTTTCATGTGTGTGTTTCTTTCCCTTTGGTGTCTCTGATGGGAGCTGTGGGTTAATTGTATCGATTCCTGATCATTGCCTTCACTTCTGTTTTGTTGTGCCAGTCCACCCAGCAGGCACACGTCGGTATGGCAACGTCAAATCAACGTCGGTGCAACGTCACGACGTTGCACCGACATTGATGTGACGTTGCACCGAGGTTGATATGACGTCACAATTACGCCATGTGCCTGCAGGGCAGTAGGCTACGAGCTTCGGGAAGGAATCCCCATTATGCCCCATGGCACGGCGCCGTGATTAACCCTCAGTAAGTCAAACTATTTGTATCTCGAACACATTTTCATGGTCCCAAAGGTGTTCGAGTTATTGATTTGTTTGTTTCTCTTGGAGTTTAACGGCCCAGTCAACACTATTTAGGTTATTTTTGAGCCGGTCAGTTTACCTATAAATACTTTTCCTTGGTAAGCTTATACATAAGCGGTTTACCAGTACAGTGCACATTCTTTCGCCAGAAATTGACAACTGCCATTCTTGAATCAGCGGAAGGGAGAGAATGACCGTAGAAAGGATGTCATAATCATTCTCCGCGAAAGAATGTTGCCGACCCCGGCTCGAGTTATTGAAGTTCTTTTGTAGTTGACAGTTTATCTACGAAATAAGGTGACCTTTACATGTTAACCTGAAATTTCAAAAGACATTTTATTCATTCCAGCCTATAGAGTGATAAAAAGTATCAAAATTGAAATGGTTAACCACGAAAATGAGCAGCAATAATAGCTTTGGTTTAAACACACCTTCACCATTACAACATGCGACAAGTGAATAATCAATTTGGGATTAGAACGAAAGCACAGGTACTTATATAGTTCTTCTCCCAACAATAGCTTTAACTAGAGCGAGCAGTCGATGGCAAGGCATCGCAAATCCCTACGTTTTTGCCACATAGTAGACGTGACCTTTTGACCCCTTGAGATGGTCCCTTTGGGAGGAGCCAACTATAATATCCCTCTCGCACGCCCTCACCATGTAAGGAAGTCATGTAGAAAATATGGTTGCATCCAGCCAGTGGTTAAGGGGGAGATAGCGTGACGGACGGACGGACAGACGGACGGAGGCGTTCACAATATCCCCAACGCGTTCTTTAAAAGCGTGGGGATAATTACATCTTGAGCATTGCAGGACAGCCTTAAGGATATGACTTTTGCTCCGGAAGCATCTAAGAAAAGGTCATGACTGGTTGAATGTTAGTTTCTATTATTTCATCCATGTTATTGTCTATGCCCCAGTAGACTACCTAACCGTGGGCCTTGGCTACCTAAGGTTCCTTTCCTCTGGAAGCATTTAAAAAAAAGTCATGACTGGTTGAATACGATATTCTATTGACTGGTCCTCAGTGTTATTTTGTCACAGTGAATGAAAACCGGGATTGACCGGGAATGCTTCCGTAAGTTTATCACGTCCTCTTCGCTTACAAAATAAATATGTTTCCTGGGTTCACATGATATTGACTTTCCTCCCATGCTGCAGTACAACTATTTTTGTTTATTTTCACCAAAAGAAGCTAGATGTATCTGTTCTACTTATTTTTCGTTTCCTAAGTACGAGTGGTTGTTATAGTAAAAGATTGGTAGCTTTATTTATGTCTGAAACTGGAGTCAACTTTTAGAATCTTTGGCTATTATACAAGTTTCCATATTTACTGGCACACTAATACAGCATGCACATGAACAGCTTTGTCATTTGACGTTCCAGTCATATGACTACACATTTGAAGAAATATATGGGCTGCATGATGCTTCCACGCAGAGCTGAATCCGGCCCGCACACTAGTACTGGTAAACCGCTTAGAGGATCTAAGCCTGTCCAGGAACCGCGGTGCGAGGCGGACCGTCCATGCTTATAAACCCTCTTGGTTTCATTGGGCGACAGGGCTTGAAATGTCATTTCATCTCACTGTCGGGTAAAAGTCCCACAAAATTGGAAGCAACGTCTCCAAAATGACCTTTACAGTGTTGACGTGGACGTTAAACCTCAAATCAAACAAACGAACAAACACATATTAATGTGTACTAAGAGCAGACTCAAGCTTTTTGCAAAAGCTTATATTTGTGTTTATTAGATTTAGCAAAATGGAATTGTCCAACATATAGCAATGGAAGAGTTCACTAGCATACATTGGGTTAAAATAAATTTCTTAACCCATGTCCAACTGATCACGGCAACCCCTAACTTTGCCAACAGTGTATATGCGTAATCACAGTTTGTCCCTAAATGCGTTATACTGTCCAAGAATATTGACCAATCAGATGTAGTTTTGTACATGCGCGTCGCCGATGATGACCTGTATACACGTATTATGATTAATCACCCGCTAAATTCAAATGTCTAGATGCGAGAGAACAACTCTTAGCTTGGACTTCCGGGAACTTATTAATTTATTTCCAGGTAGAATGAAAGAGAAGTGTGCCTATTCGGAAACTGGGGCTATCATTCGCGAAACATTGTTTTTTGGAGCGTAGCTCCAGTGAAATGAGAAGTGATTTCGGCACTACTTTCGGTGTTAATGCATATGACCCAATCACCAGTGAGAACATAGTACCCCGTGTTAAGATAGTAGATTATTGCGCCATGCGGTATCTTCTTATAGACTACTTCACAAACCACCTAATTCAAACGGAATAGATGAATATTTTAATAGATGAACTGAGTAGCAGTCTAATCTTTTATAGTTCAGTTAATATAACCCAGCTTACAGCCCATTTGTACAATAAAATCCCAAACCTTGCAACTTGCAAACAGGACAAACCCAGATCAGATACCACAGAACGCGGAGTCTCATTATGACCTTCACTGCAGACTTACAAAAAGGTTCAGCCATTTTTGCCAAATATTTCGTGGAAGCCACAATCTGATATCCCTGATTTTAAAATGAACTCATTCCATACTGATATTAGGTGTTGAGGATTCCATTCGTTTAAAATGGGTTAAAAGTACGCAGTGTGGGTCGATAATGTATTATCAAAATAAGACAGTTGGAATGAGTTTGGACAGATGCACGTCAAGGCTTATATTGTAGGCAGTAAATTTTGCAGTTTAGACACAGATGAGACGCCACTTGTTGTAGCGTCTGATCTGGGTCTGTTCTGTTTGTCCCTAAAAAGGCTGCTAGGCATATACTCAGAGTATGGGTTAATGTGTGTGTGTGTGTGGGGGGGGGCAATGTTACTTTTTTAAAGCGACCGGTCCGGTCTGCGTCCTAGGCATGTGACCATAAATTAAGCAAATTATCAGCTCAGGCGCAAGTTCGGTACCTGCAACATTCTTTCCAGGAGATTGATCGTGAAATCTGTTCCACGGTGATTCTATCCCTTTCGCTGATTCAAGAAGAGCAGTTGTTGGTTTCCGGTAAAAGACTGTGCACTGTGCTGTATTGGCAATATCTAACCAACAGAGTATAATGTTCAAACCTCTCTGAATATTCCGATCATTTTTGGCATTCGGATTGATATTGACAATACCTAGCCCATGAGGCTGTTTTATGCAAGATAACTTTATGAATCGCCTCGCCGAGGCAAAATAATATAAAAAAAAATGAATACGGAGTATAATATCTAAACCCAGCTTTGATCATTTTCGGCATACAGGTTGATATTGACAATACATAACCCGCAAACTTTGATTGCATTATGCCAAATAACTTTACAAACGGCCTCGCCTAGGCAAACTGAAAAATTATTTCGGAATGTAACTTCTAATCTACTTGGAATATTTTTGTCAACTGTTAGCATACAGATAGATAATGTACAGATCTAACCAATGCGATTCCTGAATGCCCAATTTCTTTATTTTAGCCTCGGCAAGGTAAAAAAATCACCCACTGACACGGTCGTATAACTTCCAAACCGACAGGTATATTTTTATAATGTTTTGCATGCAGATGTAAATTGACAAGATCAAGCTAATGATATTGTCTAATGCCAGATAGCTTTATAAACAGCCTCACCGAGACAATTTTTGAAGACTGATTACGGATGTATAACTTATACACTGCTGGAAAATTATGATCCTTTTTCACATGAAAATAAATGTCATCAAGACATAACCAAAGAGAATTACATAAAATAACTTTAAAGCCGCCAAAAAATTGCCCAAGCCGCAGTTAATGCACGAACTATAGCTCAGCAGAAATCTTCAAGTAAACTGTAGAACTGCATGGTTGCTGTATTGCTCAAAATCATTGATTGTGGGTACTTGATAAAACTGCCTCGTCAAGGCGGTTCAATCAAGTCCCCGCAATCAATGTTTTGAGCAGAGATAAGAAAATATCACAATTTTGCTTCTTAAAATTTCCATTATTTTTTTTTTTTGCCGAAAAATTGACAATGTATTTGTACATGCTTGTTTTTGTGATGGTTGTTGCGGGGTCTATACCTTAGCGTGAGTTAATTTCAATATAGGTTTTGTTGCTTTAACACGACTTCCGGCCCAGAATAGCTTCAAACAGCTATGTTCATTGGATCAATATGGGCCTGAATTAAAATACCAATCAACGGGCCTCCGTGGCCTAGTGGATAAGAGCGCTGACTCTTAGTCATTAGGTCTCTCACCGCCGTAGGTTCGAGCCTCGCTCGGGCCACGTGTGAGACGCCAAGTTCTGCAACGGAAGGTCAGGTGGTTTTTCTCCGGGTAATCCGGTTTTCGCCCACCTCTGAATAACGATCGGCTCGATATGAGTGAAATAATCTTGAAAGGGCCGTAACCCCCCCCCCCCCCCCCAAAAAAAAATACCAATCAGACGCTAAATCAAATTATCAAAGCTATGCTCCATCAGCACTCTCAGTGCTTTGATTTTTTCAGTTGCTACTGATGTTCGTTCGCAGTCGTCGAGTTTGTGAAAGCTATACTGACTGCTCTGAATTTCCGTCCTAAAATTACTTCAATAACACACAATGATAGAGCAAGTGTTGCGCGTGGTAACTCGGTTTACTGGAGCTTTCTGCAATGCATAGCCGTCTTGCTTATCTTCTCAGAATCAGAATCAGAATTGTTACTGGTGACACGTCAAATGACATTCATTCACCAGGACCTGTGATATGTTGCTCTCACCAAAGAGGTTAACTTAGCTACACGATCCTCAGCACCTTCAGTTGTCGAAATACTTGAATCGGGAAGGTCATCTGTGCAGTCTGATCAATCTTCTCTGATTTATGGATTCAAAATAGAAGTGAAGGCAATTATCATGAATCAATACAATTAACCCACAGCTCCCATCAGAGACACCAAAGGGAAAGAAACATAAACATGAAACAACTAGACCCTAATGGAAACATCAATAGCGGAAAGCCAAAAGGACAGTTACTTTCCCACAAAATGGCCAATTGGCTATCCAAAACAAAATAGTATAAGCGACACATATACTCAAAGACAATACAAAGCAAAATTAACCACGACAGAAGAACCGCCTTGGAACGGTCAGTTAAACGAATTCCACTGGGTGTGTGTGTGTGTGTGTGGGGGGGGTGCTTAAATCGATTTAACGTGACCACAATCCTCGCCATTATTTCCGTCGTGATTTAGACAAATAAAGCCTTCTTGTGGACAGAAAAGACTGTATTCTGAATGGTTAAACCACTGCTAAGGGTATTTTAGGTTTAAGAGGAAGAAGATCTAGAATAAAAAGAAATTCTTTTATCAATTATATTAAAAATTAAGCTTCCACTCAGATCAAGCATTAGACTCATCATGTTCTCGTTTACACCAGCGTATACAAAAATCCTGCAAAGCTCCAACCCTATATTTCCGTGCGCTGGCACGACAAAACTTACAATAAGACATGTGCGATAACGTAGACTCAAATCAGCCTGCGCATCCGCGCAGCCTGATCAGAGTCTTCGTTGTGTCCTCTAAGGATAGCTAAGGGCCCATTGCTTCTTCATGCAGCAAGAGAAGTCTCTGGTTAGACTATATGGATGCACAGGCTAGTCTGATTCTTCGCTGGGTGCACATGTAAGTTGTAGGAAATGCTATGCCCAGGCTCAATTATAATCGGAAATGAGTTTTAGATCACCAGTTATGACATGCCCGGCTGGTTCAAACAATACTTGGACTCCTTACATTAACATGAATTAGGAGTACTATGACTCGCTTCTACTGTCAAACTGGTCTTTGGGTCAAGCCTCAGATTCTATAACGGTTCCACCGTGAAGACTTATGGAGAATTAGAAATTACTTAAGTCTACTGACATATTCATTAGAATATACGGGGTAGTAAAATCAAAGCACTGAGAGTACTGGTGGGTCGATTGTCTCTGAGTGTAGGTTGGGAAAATAGTCCTGAACTGAGAATCGAACTGTTCGTTTAACCCTTAAATTCCAGTATTTTAAGCAATTGCACAGAATTTCTGATCAGAAAGTTATGCGGCGTCTGATTAGGTATCACTGTTTGCTAATGCCCAATTTTACGAGCACAGTCCAGAATTTACTTTTTACGCAGCGCTCTGACGTCTTAGGCAGGCGACTATCGACGTTATAACTAGATCGGCGGCATTCAGATGGTCAGTGATAATTACGCGGACAATAGCAAGCTTTATAACGTAGACTGTGAGTACTTGTTAAAACGCTTCATTTAATATAAGAAAAGTATTCAGTACAGTTTTTGTCTGAAAAAAATTATGGTCAAAGTTTTCCAAATTATTTACTTGTCACTTGATAATGTGTTAATTATTTCCTTTCTGTATACACGTACATTCAACCAGCACAACATATTCATCTTTTTGAATTTACAATATTTCACTGATAACGCATAACCTCATATGCAACACAATCTGTGCCGGAAAACTTATTACATGTTTACCATTATATCCAGCTGCAAACAGTGTAGATCCATTGATGGCTTCTGATCAGAACCTACACAAAGTTTGTCATAATTTCAACTCTTTCTCTTCTCCTCGCTCAGTCCCACCACTGCATCCCAGCACTTGAATAACAGTGATCAGAAACAGAGCCCCTTCAGCGATTTGTTTAAAAAAATAGTTCATTCTACCTGTTGATGCAGGCCCGCACACAGGGTTGGGAGGGGTGCAAACGCACCCATCCAACCCATTTGTTGGAAAATTCTCAAATTCAGGCAGTTTTTCACCCTTTGCAAAATACCTGAAATTCAATCCCTCTCCCCTTTTTTCAAAGTCTGCCTACGGCCTGAATCATGTTCAAAACGTATATATATGGCGAACAGTATCGACCCTGATCAGAAGGAATGCACTGTCTATCTGATGTGGGTCTACGCTGTATGTCTAATAACGATACCATCTTTAAAAGTCTGGGCTGCTTTTTTTGCTCGAAAACAAATTTAAGTTCTTAGCAGAAGTGCTAAAATGTTGTAAATTCGTCTCTAGCTAACAGTTTTATGAATGGAATGTTCCGAAAGTCGTCAAGTGATGGCGTAGCCTAGATTAAGATATTGTTATTGTTTTTCTTTCATTACGTGAGCAACCTGGCTTTCTTATACTATTTCATTTAACCCTTAAATGCCACTATTTAAGCAAACATTGTAGTCCCTGTGCAACCGACTGAGCACACTCCACATTCCGCGGCGTCTGTTCTGGGTACTCGGTGTTTGCCAAAGCCAACACACGATTCCTGTCCGGACTCTATAAATAGCTCTGACCTGCATGAAACATCGATAGAAATAGCGAGACTTTTTCTATTAATAACCTTAATATTGTAGGTCACGTGGACAACAGCATGATTTCGGAATTTTCCATTTAGTAAATAAGGGTCGACGATCCCAAAAACATGTAATATGGTATTGCGAAAAAGTGTATGAAAGAAATGCTTTTAGTCATTGAATCAGAGAAGACTGATCAGACTGCACAGATGCCCTTCCCGATTCGAGTAGTTCGACAGCTGAAGGTGCTGAGGATTGTGTAGCTAAGTTAACCTCTTTGATGAGAGCAACAGGCTAACTTCCCATATCACAGGTCCTGATGTATGAATGTCATTTGACGTTTCAACAGTAAAAATTTTGATTCTGAGCAAGACGGCTATGCATTGCAGAAAGATCTAGCAAACCGGGTGACTACGCGTTTCACTTGCTCTGTCATTTTATCATGTAGACCGGACGGAAATTTAGACCACCTAAAATTAAGACTAAATCTGCTTTTAAAAGCTTATTGAGATGGTTTCAGATATTCTTTCTTTGTGTGTTCTACATCCAGTGTCTCCTATTAAGAGACCGCCTTTGGGGCTGTTTAAAAGTGACTTAAATTAATTAGAAATTAATTTTATGTAATGTTGGTTAGTGCCTGATGCTCTGTCTCTTGTCGGGCCAATCGGAGGCTAACTGTTGGTTTTGTTTTGCTCCAGCATTTCATTTCACTGACCGTTCAAATGCGGCTCTTCTGTCGCGGTTTATTTTTGCTATGGTTTGTCTTTGAGTGTGTGTGTGTATCGATTATATTTTTTTGTTTTGGATAGCCACCTCCAATAATGTACATGTATATTATTGTAAATCTCCTTATTCGCCTTAAAAAGTTTGATTGCAAAGGTCACAAATCATTTTATTGACTTATTGTAAACGTGATGTTGAAAATAAAAGTTAAAACACGTGGGCGAAACATCTTTCTCCGCAAAAATCAGGTATCTGTATAAAACCTAACAAGCCCGCTTGTCATTTTTTATTCAAATGGTCATTTATAAACAACAGATCTCTTGTTATCTGTCGAAGAAAACAATTACCTACATAGTTTTATTTGCTTGATTGACAGCTTTATTGTGGGGCATGTGCGACCTGCGAAGACAAAACCGCAGAGCAGCTTGCACGCCTACATAGTTTTATTCTCCCTTTAAAATTTGTTTAAATCCTTCACGTATAGTAATATTCCTATATCAAGACCACCTTTGGGAGTGTTCAAAAGTGGTTTCTTTAAGACCACATTTGACCAATCTCAAAGGTGGTCTATTACCAGAGGACACCGGGTGTAGAAAATAGAATCAAATATGCTTTTAAAACAAAAAAATAGTCTTAATTTTAGCTGGTCTTAATAGCGGAATTTTACCGTATATGTATAGCATTTTTTACTGTAAATGACATGAATAGCATTTTTTTTATTGTAAATGTTAGTATTTTCCCTTACGCAAACGTCTTACATAGACTACTATTAGATAACACGTATACGAGGCAATTCTGTGCTAGAGTACTGCCCGTGGGCCTCTGTCTTGTGTGAAAGTTTATACTTAGTATTGGTCGCTTTTTCTTCTTGTGAAAGCTTATACTTGTTATCGCATATAAATATAAATGTCAATGTGCATTCAGGATTGACTCTCAGTAAGAACAAATTCTTTCAGTTATACCCCCGACCCTGCCGGAAAAAAAGTTTTTTTAATTGCACGACCCGCAGAAAAAGCAACCGACTGAAGTCGGTTTTTTCTAAGAGTGCCCTAAAATCACCGTGTCATTCTGTCATTCTGTCAGTCTGTCATTCTGTCAGTCTGTCATTCTGTCTGTCCGTCCGTAACCCCTTTGTGAAAATTGGTGATAGTGACTTAACCGCTTGGAATATTTAAACAATTTTTGGCATACTGATAGATATCAATGAGATCTAACCAATGAACTTAAGAAATATTACATTCCATTTAGTATAGCCTCGCCGAGGCGAAAAATGTGAAACTTTTCGAACATTTTTGAACTGCTTCTCCTCGGAAACCGTTGGGCCGATTGAAGTCAAATTTCATATGGAGCCTCTATGGGATGGGGGAAACCAAAATTTGCTCATGGGGTCAAGGTCACATGACCAAAATGGCCGCCAAGCCATATATGGTTTGTCTGTCTGTCCGTCCGTAACCCGTAAGTGAAAATTGGTGATAGTGACTTAACCGCTTGGAATATTTAAACAATTTTTGGCATACTGATAGATATCAATGAGATCTAACCAATGCACTTGCGAAATATAACATTCCATTTAGTATAGCCTCGCCGGGGCGAAAAATGTGAAAATTTTCGAACTGCTGCTCCTCGGAAACCGTTGGGCCGATTGAAGTCCAATTTCATATGGAGCCTCTATGGGATAGGGAAACCAAAATTTGCTCATGGGGTCCAGGTCACATGACCAAAATGGCCGCCAAGCCATATATGGTAAAAACCCTTCAAAAATAGTCTTCTCCAGAACCACTGGGCAGATTTCCACGAAACTTGATAAATAGCATTTGGGATGTAGGCCTATCATAAATTGCTAAAATGGTGACCCTGGGTTGACCTTGACCTTCTTTGGGTCCGTCCGTAACCCGTTTGTGAAAATTGGTGATAGTGACTTAACCGCTTGGAATATTTAAACAATTTTTGGCATACTGATAGATATCAATGAGATCTAACCAATGAACTTACGAAATATTACATTCCATTTAGTATAGCCTCGCCGAGGCGAAAAATGTGAAAATTTTCGAACATTTTTGAACTGCTTCTCCTCGGAAACCGATGGGCCGATTGAAGTCAAATTTCATATGGAGCCTCTATGGGATGGGGGAAACCAAAATTTGCTCATGGGGTCAAGGTCACATGACCAAAATGGCCGCCAAGCCATATATGGTTTGTCTGTCTGTCCGTCCGTAACCCGTTTGTGAAAATTGGTGATAGTGACTGAACCGCTTGGAATATTTAAACAATTTTTGGCATACTGATAGATATCAATGAGATCTAACCAATGAACTTGCGAAATATTACATTCCATTTAGTATAGCTTCGCCGAGGCGAAATATGTGAAAATTTTCGAACTGCTTCTCCTCGGAAACCGTTGGGCCGATTGAAATCAAATTTCATATGGAGCCTCTATGGGATGGGGGAAACCAAAAATTGCTCATGGGGTCCAGGACACATGACCAAAATGGCCGCCAAGCCATATATGGTCTGTCTATCTGTCCGTCCGTAACCCGTTTGTGAAAATTGGTGATAGTGACTTAACCGCTTGGAATATTTAAACAATTTTTGGCATACTGATAGATATCAATGAGATCTAACCAATGAACTTGCGAAATATTACATTCCATTTAGTATAGCTTCGCCGAGGCGAAAAATGTGAAAATTTTCGAACATTTTTGAACTGCTTCTCCTCGGAAACCGTTGGGCCGATTGAAGTCAAATTTCATATGGAGCCTCTATGGGATGGGGGAAACCAAAATTTGCTCATGGGTTCAAGGTCACATGGCCAAAATGGCCGCAAAGCCATATATGGTTTGTCTGTCTGTCAGTCCGTAACCCGTTTGTGAAAATTGGTGATAGTGACTGAACCGCTTGGCATATTTAAACAATTTTTGGCATACTGATAGATATCAATGAGATCTAACCAATGAACTTGCGAAATATTACATTCCATTTAGTATAGCTTCGCCGAGGCGAAATATGTGAAAATTTTCGAACTGCTTCTCCTCGGACACCGTTAGGCCGATTGAAATTAAATTTCATATGGAGCCTCTATGGGATGGGGGAAACCAAAAATTGCTCATGGGGTCCAGGACAAATGACCAAAATGGCCGCCAAGCCATATATGGTCTGTCTATCTGTCCGTCCGTAACCCGTTTGTGAAAATTGGTGATAGTGACTTAACCGCTTGGAATATTTAAACAATTTTTGGCATACTGATAAATATCAATGAGATCTTATCAATGAACTTGCGAAATAATACATTCCATTTAGTACAGCCTCGCCGAGACGAAACATGTGAAAATTTTCGAACTGCTTCTCCTCGGAAATCGTTGGGCCGATTGAAGTCAAATTTCATATGGAGCCTCTACGGGATTGGGGAAACCAAAATTTCCTCATGGGGTTCAGGTCACATGACCAAAATGGCCGCCAAGCAATATTTGGTAAAAACCCTTCAAAAATAGTCTTCTCCAGAACCACTGTGCAGATTTCAACGAAACTTGATAAATAGCATCTGGAACGTACGCCCATCATAAATTGCTAAAATGGTGACCCTGGGTTGACCTTGACCTTCTTTGTGCCTAGGTCAAACTTTGACACATATGCTTTTGTGTTGGATTTTATCCTGCAAACGATTCAGAATACAGTACTAAAGTATAAGATATATTTTTGCTCCTTACGATAAGGCGCATTAATTGGGGGAACCGTTTTATGTCCAGGTCACATGACCAAAATGGCCGCCATACCCATATATGGTAACACTCATAAAGCTAAAAGCATCCGGCGGGTCGTGCACTTCAGCTGAAGCACTGGTTATTTACTTTAAATCCTCCTGCGTAGTGCGTATCGACATTTTCTGCCTATAACGAAAAAATAAATCTCGGTTGCCGCCCCACCCATCGGGGTTTGGAGAAATAGAGTGGGCTGCATGATACTTCCATGACTCAGAGTTGAAACCTACCGCACACGAGTACTGGTAACCCGCTTAGAAGGGCTTAGCCTGGCCAGGCACAGTGGTGCGAGTCGGCCCGTCCATGCATATAAACCCTATTGGTTTAATTGGGCGGCAGGGATTGAGATGACATTTCAATGTCGAGTAAACGTCCCACAAAATTGGAAGCAACGTCTTCAAAATGACCTAAATAGTGTTGATGGAGACGTTAAACCTCAAATCAAACAAATAAATAAATCTCGGTTAAATCATGGCTATTTACCAACATCGCACTTAGCGTTTGTTTGTGTTTAGGTCATTTTGGAGAAAGTTGCAAGCCAGATCTAAGGTGCAGACAGAGGTGCTAAACGAGTTCCCAGGCTCTGCTGACATGGCAAAGAATGCTCCGACAGAAGAGAAGATAAAGGTGTAGATCAAACATCTGACTCCTGTGACAGTTACGCTTAAAAATCAACCAGAACCTGGCAAACCTTACAAGGAGCCCAGCATTACAGTTTGCAAGTGGAACACAAGTTCACCTACCTTGGAAGCATATTGTCAAGAGTCGTGCTCATTGATGATGAATTGCCAAAGCTAGTGCAGCATGTGGCAAGTGGTAGATAAGTTCACCTACTTAAGGAGCACACTGTCAACCACAGTGAAAAATGAGCAAAATAAGGACAAATACGCAATGCGAATTTACACCAATACATACTGATACACTGGCAATACAGTACGTATTTACGTCCGTCTTGTGCGCAAATACGGAAATAATAAGCAACTGGTGTGACAAAGTTTACGCAACAAAACGCGTGCGTATTGGAGAACGTATTTTTGAAAAATACAGAAGAAATAAGCAGCGGATGCAACAAATGTTACGCAGCAAAATGTGTATGTATTGAAGGACGTATTGTTTAAAAATACAGAAAAAATATGCAGCTTGTGCGGCAAACCTTGCGCAAAAAAACGCATGCATATTGGTTTATATACATTTGAAAAATACGGAAAAATACGCTGGTGGTTTGACAAAGAATTCGGTTCGTGTTGACATGTGTATTTATGACAGAATAGAAAAGATAAACTAGCCTGTCAGTTTCACGTTGTGCAGCTATTCGCATGCGTATTGTTTATATGGATCAAAGAAAGTAACTATACATGCATATTGTCCTAGCCTAGGCTGGCAATATTGCACTTTTAGGCCAAGATTTTGCAGAAACGTACATATTTTGTATATTATTTAAATACAATGCATGTCCGACAAGAATTTCACAGCAATATGATCATAGTCTACATGTAGACAAGGAACACCCAAAGATTCTTGGTTCATTTTGATTCAACATTACATCACGAAAACACGCCTATATGATTCTTACCCCCATGAATCCTCCTTTTATAAAATAAAACTGTGGTTTACAGGGGGTAAACCTTATTTTTCTTATTTCTGCTCTGAATTATAGATTGTCGGTAATCGTCAGAACCGCCTCATTGCGGTGGTTCTAACATTGCGGCGGTTCTAACGTGTACTCACAATCTATATTTTGAGCAAAAATAGGGAAAATATCACAATTTTTCATTTAAAATTTTCGTTTTTAGATGGTAAAATTCACAATGTATTTGTACAGGCATGTTTGCGTAATGAATTCCAGAGTCAGGCCTACTAATGAAGCTGAAGCTATTAAACAACAAGAAGCAACCTCTAGCCCTTTCTTTGTATGCGCAGCTTAGAAACGCCCCGTCAAGGAAGTTAACTTTGTTGTTGTCGACATTCTATTGTTAGGTTAGCTTGTCTAAGATTTCGGCGGTTAGCAATCGCCAACAAACGATCGAACTATTGGCTTGAAAACCTGTCAATCAATTCTGGCGCAGGACTAAATAGGCCCACTCCGGTTATAGCTGATAAGACAGGGGTGCAGATTGCCTGCGGTCAAAAATCTTCAAGTTTCAGAGCCAATACACTATATCTGGCATGGGGTTACATTGAGGTTAACTGCATTTATTACATATTAAAATCCATTCCTGAAGTGAAAATGAAATTGTGCAGATTTGGTGTGTAAAATGCTTTAACAATGGTTACAAAAGATAGGTCTGGAGAAAATGTTGAAGTGACAATAATATGCCACATATGCAGGGTGTGACCTTCATTCTTTTCCCAGAGCCAAGTGTAGACTATGAAAATTGTAGGTTTAAAAGATTAAATAATGGAATAGTCTGTACTGTTTCGACTGATAGATTAAAATGACAATTTGATATAGTATCAACATTTTTCATCACTTTACAACCAATCTTTGATCAACGTCGAACTAACATCGATTCGATGTTCAGTTTGTTTGTTTGATTTGAAGTTTAACGTCCCTGTCAACACTGTAAATGTCATTTTGAAGACGTTGCTTCCAATTTTGTGGGACTTTTACCCGACATTAAGATGAAATGACATCTCAAGCCCTGCCGCCCAATAAAACCAATAGGGTTTATAAGCATGGACGGGCCGACTCGCACCGCGTTGTCTAGGCAGGCATAGATCCTCTAAGCGGTTTACCAGTACTCGTGTGCGGGCTGGTTTCAGCTCTGCTTGGAAGCATCACATCACGTGAATAAGTGAATCCACCTAACCCCCACTATATATAGAGAAAACTGGGGTTTACGGGGTATACATTATTTTTTTCTTGTTTCTGATACAAGACATAGGTTGTGGGTACTCGTTAGAACCACCTCATTGACCGCCGAAGCGGTTCTAACGAGCACCCACAACCTATGTTTGCAATTTAACTACCATGATACGCGCCGGAATTTGGAAGAAACGCCTGTAAAATGACCTACATAATGTTTGCAGGGGTGTTAAATATCAAACCAAACAACAGAAAAAAGAAAAATAGTGTATACCCGCTTGAAGAGTGACCCCATTCTTCCAGGGTGAATATCAGACAGACACATAAATTACTCTCCGAACGGTATGCACACCTCCCATGAGACTCATTGCTGGCCATAATTTACCTGCAAATGCCTGAGTTGTAACAATTAACTCCACCACTTGTGTTATCTTCTAGGTTTTCAGAAAGTCAAAGGGGAACTTGAATACAATTTGCCTACTCTGTATAGCTACCATTTTCTTATTGATAACTTGAAGTGCAATGTCATTCCTTGATAATCATATGACTATGTGTTACACACACACACACACACACACGCACGCACGCACGCACGCACATGCACGCAGATGGAGTGAGAGTGTCTTGAAATTAAAAGAAAAATATAAACTAGAGGCAATATACAATCTAATCAGCAAAAACAACAAGGGTGCTGATCAGACTGCATGGATGTTCAGGTTGATCTTCAACTTTTTTGGCGTTGAAACCACAAAAGCCTTTTTATATTTAGGTTATTATTCTATCACCTATGTAACATAGTGGTTAAAAATCCTTTCAAACATAAATTGTAAGCGCTCGTCAAAACTGCGTAAACGAGGCGGTTGTCATGGGTACCCACAATCTAGGATTCCAAAACTCTTCGTAAATTTGGGCATAGGTACATTGTATGATTGGTGATGCATAGCATATCTTTAGAGCAATGTATGCTATTTTTTTTTTAAGTTTATATATGGAATAGATGACATGTGTATTTTTTTTTCTCTCTCTCTCTCTCTCTCTCTCTCTCTCTCTCTCTCTCTCTCTCTCTCTCTCTCTCTCTCTCTCTCTCTCTATCTGATTATGTCCCTTTCATGAGATATGGCCCTTGTGAAATTTTTTGATGAAATCTCGTCGGCAATATAACTAAAAAAGTATCAAAGCTGCGCCTTGAAAGTTGACGAATGGATCTCACTTTAGCCATGTGAAGCAATACCTTTTCAACTAGGAGCAAGCAGTGTTGGGGGCATAGTGTTTCATAAACACCAGCTCTAGTTTCTCTTATTTCGACCCGAGGTGTGCAAAAACCGGAGTATTCGGAGAAAAACCATCTGACCTTCCATTGCAGAACTTAGCGTCTCATGATTGGATTGGAAGTGATGGGTAGACATTACGCTAACACATCCATGCGACATAGTGCATTTTTCACATCTCCAAAATGGCTAGTTTTCAGATGAAAATCCCTGATATTTTTCTTCGTATCTATACTGCAAATTTCTCTAAAATAAAGTGGGGTTTATTGGGGTGGGGTAGGTGTTCACGTGATGTTGACATTGTAGGTACCGATCCGAGTCTTGAACACATCGTTTCATGATAGTTAACATTTCTGCCAAGTAATTTCAAAATTCATTCAGGAATAACAAAGTTGTTAACTAACCATTTTTAAACTTTGACCTCTACGTATGACCTTGGACCTCAATGTACTGACTGAGTCTTGTGCGCGAAACATCGTCTCATGATGGTTAACATTTCTGCAAAGTGATCCGGGAATAAATCAAAGCACTGAGAGTTCTGGTGGGTCGATCGTCTCTGAGTGTAGGTTGGGAAAATAGTCCTGAGCTGAGAATCGAACTGTTCGTTTAACTTGAGCTAGCACAGTAGATCTGATCAGACATCGCGTTATTTGGCGTCTGGTTATGTAGATTCTGTTTGCCAATGCCCAAGTGCACGAGCACAGTCCACCCGCGCCCGCCTATCGGGGATTGAATAAATAGATTGGCTGTATGATGCTTCCACGCAGAGCTGACAGTCCCGTTACATTGGAAGTGACGTCTCCAAATGACCTATACATTCTTGACGGGGACGATAAACCTTAAATCAAACAAACGAGCACAGTCCAGAATTTTCTTCTTACGCTGCGCTCTGACCTCTTAGGGTAGTACTTGGGTTTTGTTCAACAGAGTGGGGAGGGTGCAAACGCAGCCCCACCCATCTTTTGGAAATTATCTCAGATTCATGCAGTTTTTCACCCTCTGCAAAATACCTGAAATTCGCATCCTCAACCTGCCCCTTTTCAGAGTCTGCGTACGGCCCTGAATCATGTTTAAAACTGTTATTGCATACATACATGGCGAACAGTGCCGACCCTGATCAGAAGCAATATACTCTAAAGCCGATCTTGGTCTACGCTGTATGTCTAAAAACGGTACCACCTATAAAGTCTGCGCGACTCATTTTTGCCATTAAACATTTCAGGGACGGGCCTCCGTGGCCTAGCGGTAAAGAGCGCTGACTCTTGATCATTAGGTCTCTCACCGCTTTGGTTCGAGCCTCGCTCGGGTCATATGGGAGACGCCAAGTTCTGCAACTGAAGGCCAGGTGGTTTTTCTCCGGGTACTCCGGTTTTCGCCCACCTCTGATTAACGATTGTCTCGATATGAGTGAAATAATCTTGAAAGGGCCGTAAAAACAAACCCCCCCCCCCCAAAAAAAAAACATTTCGGGGCTCTAAAATTAAGTTCTTAGCAGAAGTGCGAAAAGTTTATTTTTACTCGACTTGGCATACATTTGTGTAACAGTTTAAAAATGGAGTTTCCGAAAGACGTCACGTGACAGTGTGGCCTGGATTAAGTTATTGTTTTTCTCTCATTACGAGAGCAAACTGGCAATTTATACTATTTCGTTTTACCCTCAAATGCCACTATTTAAGCAAACAGTGTAGTCCCTGTGCAACCGGCTGAGCAAACGCCACATTCCGCGGCGTCTGATCTGAGTATTATCCAGCACACGATTCCTGTCAAGACTATAGATAGCTCTTGTTATAGCCTAGCCACTAGGTGTTAAATGAATAATATGGAATTGAAATCATATTTTGCATTAAAATGAATAGTGTATAAAAGTGTAGCTAGTCTAGTTTCTCTGGCTCAATTTTAACCTAAGATTTGAGACTCTACCAAATAGACTTGCCATTACTAAGAAGGTGATAAATTTTTAAACCAACAAAAAAATACCAACAAAAATGATCAGACTTTTATTATCAAACTAGTAGCTAGTCTACTCTTGTTACATCGATAAAAATAGCGCAACGTTTAAAGTTCTATTAATAAAACATAATATTGGTTTTCCCAAATCAGTGATGGTCACGTGGACAACTGCATAAATACCGTTTGCCATTTAGTAAATTTGGGCCGATCGTAAACCGATCGTTCCAAAAAGCTATTGACTGAACACGAAAAATGACCTTTTTTGACATTTGACCACTGTGACCTTGACCATGGAGGTACCGACCTGGGTCTTGCGTGCGACAAATTGTCTCATGATGGTCAATATTGCTGCCAAGCTATTTTCAAATCCATCCAGGAATAACAAAGGTATTGACAGGACACAAGGAAATATACTTTTCTTTACCTTTCACCTCTATGACCTTGACCTCGGGGGTACCGACCTGGGTCTTGCATACGACACATTCTCTCATGATGGTTAACATTTCAGCCAAGGAATTTCCAAGTCCATCAAGAATAACAAAGATATTGACGGACGGACGGACGGGCAGTCGGACGGACAGCGCAATGTCATAATACATGTACTTCCTTTTTTCCATTTGTCGATTGATTTGATTGATTGATTCGAGGTATAACGTCCTCGTCGACACTGTAAATGTCATTTTGGAGACGTTGCTTCCAATTTTGTGGGACTTTTACCCGTCCTTGAGATGAAATGACATCTCAAGCCCTGTCGCCAAGTGAAACCAATAGGGTGTTTAAGCATGGACGGACCGACTCGCGCCGCTTTGCCTGGGCAGGCTTAGCGGTTTACCAGTATTCGTGTGCGGGTCGGATTCAGCTCTGCGTGGAAGCATCATGCAGCCCATCTATTTCTTCAAGCCCCGATGGGCGGGGGCCATATTGTCGATTGTATTGGAGTTTAACGCCCAATCAACACTGTTTTAGGTAATTTCGGAGCTGGTCCGTTTACCTATCCACCTTTTTCCTGGACAGGCTTAAACGAAAGTGGTTAACCAGTACGGTGCATATTCTTGCGGCCCTTCTTGAATCAGCAGAAAGGAGAGAATGGCCGTAGAAAAGATTCCATGATCAGTCCCTCGAAAGAATGTTGCCAACCGTGGCAGGTATCGAACCCGCGTCCTCCTGATCACCAGTCAGACGCGCATCCGACTGAGCTACCGAGGCCGGTTTTTTTTTTTTTTTCAAAACTGGCGTATAAAAATCAAAGCACTGAGAAATCTGGTTGGTCGATTGTCCCTGAGTGTAGGTCGGAGAGATAGTCCTGGACTGTGATTTAAATTGTTTCATTTAACCCTGAAATTCTCGATTTTAAGCAATTAGTGTCTATCTTGATCAGATGCCGCTTTCTGTTGCGTCTGGTCTGGGTCAATGTTTGCCAAGTCAAACCTATGATTCTTAGATAACCCTCTTTCGCAACCCTCTGATCTCAAGGCGGCTACTGTAAAACCTGGTATAGTGGCCACCTCTATTTAACAAGCAAACCTGTCTTAAGCAAGCATACCCTCGGTTCCCAAAATAGGAAAATGCATTAAAATTCACCTGTATTACGCAAGCACCTGTCCTAAGCAAGCACATTCTGATCATCTCTTTGGTGATCTCTCTCTCTCTCTCTCTCTCTCTCTCTCTCTCTCTCTCTCTCTCTCTCTCGTGACAATAGGATGAAAAATCCTGGCGACAATATGCATTCTTTCATATTTCCAAAACGGTTTCTTTACTGATTAAATACTGAGGCACTTTCCTTTACTCGTACAGATGTTTTGGGTTCTCGTACGAACCGCCTCATTGAGTGTTCACCATTGTGATACGGTTGATAGAAAAAGAAAATGCACACTCACTCAGTAAAATGTCATTTATACGAACCTGTTAACGTTCTCTCTCTCTCTCTCTCTCTCTCTCTCTCTCTCTCTCTCTCTCTCTCTCTCTCTCTCTCTCTCTCTCTCTCTCTCTCTCTCTCTGTTCGAGAAATCTAGAAATACTGTAAGACCAGGGAGGAAACCATTCTCACTAAAGCTGGGATCAGTCTGGATGATCATAATCTCCTTTCGCATAAAGTATAGCTATTTAAGGGTTCGACGAAAGGCGTTCAAGCTTAGGATCCCTTTTCGAGCCTAAACGCAGAGACAATCAGCCATCCCATGCGTTTAGTATTTTGACTTCAAAAGCTGGGAAGAAGAAGAAGAAGAAGAAGAAGAAGAAGAAGAAGAAGAAGAAGAAGAAGAAGAAGAAGAAGAAGAAGAAGAAGGCAGAGCTGCAAATTTGATATTGCGAGAAACCAGTTGTGTGTTACTCTATCTGCCATAGAGAGTTTAATAATTGAGAGCCCCCGCCCATCGGGGCTTGAAGAAATAGATTTGGCTGCATGATGCTTCCACACAGAGTTGAAACATAATGCATATATGAGTACTGGTAAACCATTAAGGTCTAAGCCTGCCGAGGCAAAGTGGTGCGAGCTGGCCCGTCCATGCACATATAATTTATTGGTTTGATTGGACGGCAAGGATTGAGATGTCATTTCATCTCAATATCGGGTAAAAATCCCACAAAATTGGAAACATCGTCTCCGAAATGACTTTAATAGTGTTGACTGGGACGCTTAACCTCAAATCAAACAAAGCAAACATGCAAAGACTGAAAGTTTGTTAGATTAATTTTCATTGCACATTGAACTGATCATTACGGTAACACATCTGCGCGGCATTTTCCACATCTCCAAAATGGCCACTTTTGATGAAAACCCATGATATTTTTCTGCAAACATATAATAACGAGTACCCACACCCAATTACAGAAATACGAGAACATAATAATGTTTATCCTTGTAAACCCCAGCAGGTGCCGGTCCCGGTAGCTCAGTCGGATGCGCGTCGGCAGCATTCTTTTCATGGAGATTGATCATGAAATCTTTTCTACGGTCATTCTCTCCCTTCCGCTGATTCAAGAAGGGCAGTTGTCAGTTTCTGGTGAAAGAATGTGCAAAGTAATGTGTAACTTTAAAATCTGGACTGGACTTGTGTACTTAGACATTGTTCAAGCCTAGGAAACTGATTAGAGGTTCTAAGCCTGCCCAGGAAAAGTGGCGCGAGTTGCCTTGTCCATGCATATAAACCCTTTTGGTTTTATTTGGGCTTGAGATGATGTCATTTCATCTCAATGTCGGGTAAAACCCCTACAAAAATGGCCTATGAAGTGTTAACAGAGAATTTAAATCTCAATTCAAACGAACAAATTGTTCAAGCCTACTCTCAGAATCAATTGCAGTTACATCATACATTTGGTTTAGAAGCCTCCGTGATGTAGTGGTTACACTACCCGCCTTGTAAACAAGGGGTCGCAGGATCGATCCCGGGCTGCTCCAGACTTTCGGATGAGTCCTTAAACCGAGGTCCCGTCTCCTATGACCTTAGCTGATGGTGGGACGTAAGACTCAAACACTCACTCACTGATTTGAGGTTTAACATCCCCGTCAACACTGTATAGGTCATTTTGGAGACGTTGCTTCTAATTTTGTGGGACATTTACCAGACACTGAAATAAAATATCTCAAGCCCGGTCGCCCAAAGAAACCAATAGGGTTTACAAGCATGGACATTCGGACCCGCACCGCTTTGCCTGGGCAGGCTTAGATCTTCTAAGTAGTTTACCAGTATTCGTGTGCGGTCGGTTTCAGCACAGCATGGAAGCATTATGCAGCCCATCCATTTCCTCAAGCCAAGATGGGCCAGGGCCGGTTACATCACAGAACCCTAAAAAGTGTAAACAAGTCGAAAATAATGTTAGCGAGCCGATGGGTGGGTAGGTTCCACTAGGAACAAGATTGAAATAAAGAATTTATGAGCATTAAAACACAAAATAGGAACCCGGAAGTAACTTTTATTGTTGCATTCCTCATGTTAGTTTTACGTCCACCAACAGCTAAGTCATACGGCGACGGGCTCGGTTTAAAGACTCATCCGTATTACGAAAACACGCCTATAAAAATACATTGCAAACTTTACCGACGAAAAAACGGATATATTAAGAAGAACAAGATGTGTTTGTGAAACACGAATATGTCCCAGGGCATGGTCATTTTTTCTTCGAAGCTGATCACGGGTCAAGATCAAGGTCACAGGTCAAGATCAAGGTCACATGTCAAGATCAAGGTCACAGGTCAAGATTTTTTGTTTGGGTAGGAAGACATTGTCACAAGGAGCCTACATGCTCAATATAAAGTTTCGAACTCAACAGGGTCAAAAGATATGACCAATAATACTTTTATCTTTTGGTTGGATGTTGTCGGTCGTCGTCGTCGTCTGACGTCGTATGTCTTCTGACGTCAACACTTTCAAACGACATCTTCAAATGACAACTCCTCCCGTACCCTTTGCCCAATTTCATTCAAACTTCACAGGAATGTTGGCTAGGTGACTCCCTACCAAAATAGCTAAAATTGTCCAGATGGTCCCCAGAGCTAAAAATAGAAAAAAAATTCAAACGACAACTCCTCCTGTACCCTATTCCCAATTTCATTCCAACTCCATAGGAATGTTGCTTTGGTAAAAGTCTACCAAAATAGCTTAAACGATCCCGCTTCAATGAACAAAATGACCACCAGCGCTAAAAACTAGAGAAACTATCAATAAAGGTGATGATTAATACCCCCGCCTCAATACTTGACACAGAAAGCAAACACAAACAGTGTCCACTGAGTCCATTCAGGGGCAATAACTCCATATTTGTTGGACAGATTCTCCTGAAATTTGCGTCTTGCACATCTACTTATCCTAGTGAATAAGTATGTCAAGTATCCATTGAATCCGACTAATAGTGAAGGAGGAGTTCAGCGGACAAATTTTTGCAGCAACCACTTTTCAGTGATTCATGGGCAATAACTCCATAATTTTTGGACAGATTCTCCTGAAATTTGCGTCTTGCACATCTACTTATCCTAGTGAATAAGTATGCCAAGTATCCATTGAATCCGACTGATAGTGAATGAGGAGTTCAGTGGACAAGATGTTTGCAAGCAAATCGGGGTCAAGAAAGTATGTTTCAAATTGATTCAGGGGCCATAACTTCGTAAATATAAAATTTGCGTCTTACAAATATACCCCTCCTTGTGAACAATTATGGCAGGTATAAATTGAATCCGACTCATAGTGAAGGAGGAGTTGAGCGGACAACGTTTTTTAGCACATTTTTTAGCAAATCAAGGGCCATAACTCCGTAATTATGGGACAAACTTTAGTGAAATTTGCGCCTTGCACATCTACCACTCCTGGTGAACAATTATGGCAAGTTTCAATTGAATCCGACTGATAGTGAAGGAGGAGTTGAGCGGACAATGTTTTTAGCACATTTTTTTCAGCAAATCAAGGGCCATAACTCCGTAATTATGGGACAAACTTTAGTGAAATTTGTGTCTTGCACATCTACCCTTCCTGGTGAATAATTATGGTAAGTATCAATTGAATCCAACTGATAGTGAAGGAGGAGTTGAGCGGACACAAAATTTTGCAGACAGACCACCCGACCGCCCGACAAACCAACCGACAGGCTGATTCCAGTATACCCCCTTCAAACTTCGCTTGCGGGGGTATAAAAAGAAAATCATCGTAAATTTGCTTCAAACGCGAACTCCTCCTAAAGCCTTAAGCCAATGTGATTCAAACTTCATAGGAACGTTGCCTAGGTGACTCTCTATCAAAATAGCTAAACTCGTTCCGCTCTGACAAACAAGATGACCACCAGAACTAAAAATAGAAAAATCTTGAAACGACAACTCTTCCTTTACCCTTGGGCCGATTTCATTCAAACTAATGCTAAGATGACCATCTACTGAAATAGCTAAAACGATTTTGCTCGGATGAACAAAATGACTGCAAGAGCTAATCAAAGCACTGAGAGTGCTGATGGAGCGTAGCTTTGATAATTTGTGTTTGGCAAATTTAGCGTCTGATTGGTATTTTAAATCAGGCTCATATAGATCCAATGAACATAGCTGTTTAAAGCTATTCTGGGCCAGAAGTCGTGTTAAAGCAACAAGACCTATATTGAAATTAACTCGCGCTAAGGTGTATTCCCCGCAACAACCATCACGAAAACCGCCTGTACAAATACATTGTCAATTTTTCGGCCAAAAAAAAAAAAAAAAAAAATGGAAATTTTAAGATACCAAATTGTGATATTTTCTTATCTCTGCTCAAAACATTGATTGCGGGGACTTGATTGAACCGCCTTGACGAGGCAGTTTTATCAAGCACCCACAACCAATAATTTTAGAAATATAGCAACTATGCAGTTCTGCAGTTTACTTGAAGATTTCTGCTGAGCTATAGTTCGTGCAATAACTGCGGGTTGCGCAATTGTTTGGCGGCTTAAACGTTATTTTATATAATCAGTTGTCTAAATCGCGACGGAAGTAAGGGCGAGGATTGTGGCCACGTAAAATCGATTTAAGCCACACCCCCCCCCCCCCCCTCCCATGCAGTGGAAATCTCTCCCCAATGGAAATCTTTTCACTGACCGTTCCAAGGCGGTTCTTCTGTGGCGGTTTATTTATGTTGTTGTTTGTTACTTTCTTTGTGTATCGCTTGTTTCTTTTTATTTTGGATGGCCATATGGCCATTTTGTGGGAAAGTAACTGTCCTTATGGCCTTCCTTTGTTTAGGTTTCCATTATGGTCTGGTCGCTTCATGATTGTGGTTCTTTCCCTTTGGTGTCTTTGATGGGTGGGGTAAGTTAATTGTCTCGATTCCTGATCTTTGTTTTACTTCTACTTTGAAAAATTACCTTAGGGAGGTTATTTTTCTTGCTTTGGACATTATCCTTCGTTACGTCTTGATGACGTTTATCTTCATGTGAAAAGTTTTCATAATTTTCCCAGCAATTTATAAGTTATACATCCGTAATCAGTCTTTAAAAATTGCCCCGGCGAGGCTGTTTATAAAGCTATCTGGTATTAGACAATATCATTAGCTTGATCTTGTCAATTTACATCTGCATGCAAAACATTATAAAAATATACCCGTCGGTTTGATGTTATACGACCGTGTCAGTGGGTGAATTTTTAACCTTGCCGAGGCTAAAATAAAGAAATTGGGCATTTAGGAATTTCATCGGTTAGATCTGTACATTATCTATCTGCATGCTAACAGTTGTCAAAATATTCCAAGTAGATTAGAAGTTACACTTCGAAATAATTTTTCAAACAGTTTGCCTAGGCGAGGCCGTTTGTAAAGTAATTTGCCATAAGGCAATTTTGCGGGTTATGTATTGTCAATATCAACCTGTATGCCGAAAATGATCAAAGCCGGTGTCACAGGGTTGGAAAAAGAACATGACTCGACCGGGACTCGAACCCAGGGCCTTTCGCATACCGTGCGAACACTCTACCGACTGAGCTACCGAGCCACGCGGTCGACCTGCTACATTTCCCCCCTGCTTAATTAGATTCGTCCCGAATCTCTTCTCATGAGATTCGTCCCGAATCTCTAAGTCCTATCCAGTCCGGCTGCGAGACTTATTTTCATACTCTTTCATGCCCTCAGACGCGGTGCTGGACCTACACTGGCCACCAAATGTCACAGGGTTGATTTATTATTTCGGCTGTGGCCACGGTGATTGGATGATGGATGTTGATGATGGGTCACATGATGTTGATGAAACGACCACAGCTGGTCCTGTCCCACTATCTCGAGGGGGTTCGGGGTTCACTTAGACGACAACCATAGTAGCTATTTTCATATTTAGTTGATGAAACCTTCTCCTTCTCGACCTCGTCATTCTGATAAATATATAAATATCCTTAGTAATAAGGAACAATATATATATGGTGTCCGTCAGGTGGTCGTGAGACCTACCTTCGCCAGGGACAAAGAAAGACTGACCCCGAGGTCGAGAGATCGAAATGGCAAGATATGAATATTCATGAAATAATGACAATTATGATAATTTACAAATGTTCAACAAGATAATGAAATAAAGTAAACGCATACCTGAATAATATTATATAAACATCCTTAGTAATAAGGAACAATATAAATATGGTGTCCGTCAGGTGGTCGTGAGACCTACCTTCGCCAGGGACAAAAAAAGACTGACAAAGGCTGAGGTAAGAGTGTGCGCATGCGGTGTTAATCAGTGAAGTGAAAAGCGCGCGAAACTTACATAAGGACACCGGAAATTGATATACGCTACTCAGGAATGCTTAATGCTTAATGAAATATGAAATATATGAGTATATGAAGTATGAAAAACGACGACCAATAGGGGAAAATAACTGGAGACGACTAGAAAGTCCTAAACGCAAGCGCTCCTCCAGTTTCCATAATTTCACTCTGTGACATTCTCCCCCTCTTCGGGAAATGTCGTCCCGACATTTAACTTACTCAACAAATTACTTGCATGAGTTTAAAAATAGTTTAACTACACATTTTCATTTATTTATATAAATTTACCAGATGTATATTATGTTTAGAGATATCAATCTGGTAATAAAATAGGAGCCGAAGCTATTGCTTCAAATGTTTGTCGAGCTAGCGAAGTTAACATATCTAACACTTTACCAGGTAAACCCTTATCAAAATGCGCTGTCATAAATGCTGCACAGTATGCACAGCGCAAAAGATAAAACTTTATATACAGAACTTAGACAAAACATATTTTATTGATAGCGCGTAATAGGACACTCCTTACTGGTTTAGCTTCAAACGGCTAAACATTAAAACCAGGCTAAAATTGCTTATCCTAAAACACAGCCAAAATGGAAGTGTCATATAAAAATACATTATTTACGCGCTGGACTGGAGAGAGGAAATATAACAGAACTATTCAATTCTTACGAAATTATTCACCCTTCCACGAAAGCACAAGCCAGAAGCACGAACCGGCCACGGTCTGATTGGGATAGCCCCCACCTAGGTTGTAACCAACCCATGTCCAAGCAAGCGCGAAATCATGTCAAGGCGAAATTTTTAATTTTTAGAACATTCTTACCAGTTTGCAGTCAAGTGCACCACGTATCAACGGCACTCTAACAACACACAGGCTCTCTAGAGACGCCATGATAAATCATGCACCGTCAACTAACTGCAACCCAGCAGAAGACGAAATTTTCGAAAACAATGGGTCACCAGAATTGCAGGCCAGCGCACCACCCGCCAACGACACTCTGACAACATACAAGCTCTCCAGAGACGCCATGACAAGCCATGCATCGTCACTCGACTGCAACCCAGCAACCCGTTTAAATGAAAACTTTTTGTTTCGAAGCCTCTCTCCAGAATATATTTAGCGTAATTGTCACACGCTCCCCTCCCCCTCTGTGAAAAAATGTCGTCTCGACATTTCAAATAAAAAAAATAAAACACACCCACAGGAAACCAGGAAACCATGTCAGCTGTTAAGTTAGTTAAAAACATTCGAAATTTAAAATAACCAGTCCCCTCCTGCCTGCCACCTTGGTTTCTGCCTATGCATTGTAGGACGTGTTTGAGGTCGCAATTCTGGTTGAGACCCCGGAGCAGGACTGAAGGGTTTCGCCAAAGGATCCAATGACGACCTCTCTGGGGGTATCACCACACTAGGGGATACCGGTGCATCCAGCATGTCTGCACTATCTGTATCTGCAGAGTCTGGCGCAGGTGAGGCTGCACGACCTGCAGCTCCACTTGGAACATTGATATCACCGGCAGTTGTATCCTCAACCGGTAACGGTTGAGAACTGCTATTTGGTGATATATCTGTATCCAAGGAGCGTGGTTTGGATGCTGGAAGGGCCATAAATGGAAGAAGGAGGTTCCTATGCAGCATCCGTCGGATGCCCTTCCCATGTTCACGTTTTACAACGTACACGGGAACCTCAGTATTTGGCTGTTCAACAACCAAATACACATCTTTCTCCCATTTATCCGCCAACTTGCATTTTCCCCTCAGTCCGACGTTGCGAATCAGCACACGGTCACCGGGCAAAAGCTGGGCATCCCGAGCTTTGAGGTCATAAGTTTCCTTATGCCTTCTGCCCTGGCGACGGGCCTCCGTGGTGGCTGTTTTGTATGCAAAGTCGAGCCTCTTTTTGAGATCGGCTGCAAACTTTGTCTGGTCAGCATGCCTACCCTCTGGATTTATGCCTAGAAAAGCATCGACTGCCAATCTAGGATGTCGCCCAAACATTAGATAGTGGGGCGAAAATCCAGTGGTCTCATGACGAGTTGAGTTGTAGGCATGAACCAAGGGCGCAACGTATGACTTCCAGTTTGACTTCTGGTCATCTTCCAAAGTACCCAACATATTGAGCAGAGTCTGGTTAAAGCGCTCGGGCATTCCATTACCCATGGGATGGTAGGGGGTAGTCCTAGACTTGTCAACGTTAGCAACGGAACACAGCTCTTTAATAACCTGGCTCTCAAAATTGCGGCCCTGGTCACTATGTAAGCGGGATGGAAATCCATAGTGACAAATGAAGTTTTCAAAGAGAACTTTGGCTGTTGTCTTGGCCGTTTGATTCTTGGTTGGTATGGCCTGAGCATAGCGGGTGAAATGGTCTGTGATTACTAAGATGTTTTCGTAACCACCCGCTGATGTCTCAAGAGACAGAAAATCCATGCAGACCAAATCCATGGGAAAAGTGGACTCTACAGTCACAAGTTTCGCTGGAGCCCTCTCTCGAGATTTCCTTCGGATGCATCTGGGACAGTTTCTGACTTTCTTTTCAATGTCACCATCCATCCCAGGCCAGTAAAACCGAGACTTTACCAGGGACATAGTGCGGTCTCTACCTTGATGGCCGGCTTCATCATGGAGACCATTGAGTGCAATCTCCCGGAAAACCTCAGGCAATACCAGCTGGTTTACAGAGGTGCCATGTAAAGAATGACGACGGTAAAGTACCTCGTCTTTGAAAAATAGACTGTCCCAATCCTTCAAGATTTTCTGACATTCTGTCTCCTCAAGAGCAATCTGTCTCTTGGTAGGTTTGTGTCCAGAGGCAAGAATGGTTTTCACTCTGCTCAACGTGCCGTCAATGGTTTGTTCAGCACGCCAGTCAACTTGACTGAAATCTGAACCAGAGTCAGAGCCAACCTCTTCACCAGTGAGGTCAAAATGCTGTGCAACCAATACACATTCAACTGCCGGCGCCTCCTCTGGAGGGGCTAATACCGCCTGGCAGATGGCCTTAATAGCGTCATTAAACAGGACCCCTTTATCAGTAGATGGTAATCTACTGAGGGCATCGGCATCTTGGTTTTTCTTGCCGGACCTGTAAATGAGCTTGAAATTGTAACTGGACAGTGCGGCTAGCCAACGATGGCCTGTGGCATCTAGCTTAGCCGTTGTTAGGACATACGTCAATGGATTGTTGTCTGTTCTAACAGTGAATTTATTTCCATACAAGTAATCATGGAATTTATCACACACTGCCCATTTCAAGGCCAAAAATTCAAGTTTATGTGAGGGTAATTGCACTCACTGGCTCTAAGACCTCTGCTAGCATAGGCTATGACACGTTCTATACCATCTTGTTCTTGGTATAGAACAGCACCTAGCCCATCACCACTAGCATCGATGTTCAAAATGAACTCTTTGCTATAGTCTGAATATGCCAAAACTGGTGGTGATGTAAGCTTTTCGATTATTGTATCGAAAGCTGTTTGTTGATCAGGCCCCCAAGACCAAGGAACTGCAGACTTAGATCGCTTGGCTTTCTTGGTTGTTGGGTGTCCTACTAACAGGTCATTGAGAGGCTTCGCAATTTTGGAGTAATTACAGACAAAGCGCCTGTAATAACCCGCAAAACCGAGAAAACTACGCAATTCCTGTATATTGGAAGGGGCAGGCCATTCTTTTAACGCTGCAATTTTGTCAGGATCTGTCTGGACACCCTTATCACTGACAATGTGGCCTAAGTACTGCACTTGGGTCTTGAAAAACTCACACTTGGAGGCTTTGAGCTTTAAGCCGTGCTGCTCAAGCTGTTTGAACACGTTTTGCAGCCTGGTGATGTGTTCATCGAATGTCTTACTGAAGATGATTATATCATCTAAGTAAATGAGACATTCCTTCAAGTGTAGGTCCCCCATACAGCGCTCCATAAGCCTCTGAAATGTGCTAGGTGCATTGGTAAGACCGAAGGCCATCCTATTACATTCAAAGAAGCCTAGGGGGCCGGCAGAGAATGCAGTCTTATGTTTATCCCCTTCTTTGATTCCAACCTGCCAGTAGCCAGACCTAAGATCAAGTTTGGAGAAATATTTCGAGCCAGACAATGTGTCAATGGTCTCTTCTATTCTTGGCAAGGCATAGGCATCCTTAATTGTCTTGTTGTTCAGTTTCCGGAAATCAATACAAAAGCGTAAGCTATTGTCTTTTTTCCGGACCAGAACAATGTTGGAAGAAAAAGGGCTTTGGGAATCTCGTATAGCCCCTGCGTCCAACATTTCTTTTAAATGTTGGCGCACCTCCTCAAACATTGCAGGAGGTATACGCCTGTATGGATCCTTAAATGGAGTAGGATCACTTAAGTTGATCTCGTGTTCCACCAGATTGGTGAAACCAAGATCTGTAGGCCCAGTGGAAAAAATATGCTTCCACTGGCTAAGTAAATCCGAAGCCTGGGTATGCTGTTGAGGAGTTAAGTTCTCCGCTGACAAATCTACTTTGATTTCCTCAGCATGACTATCACTAGTACTAGCCCGCTGAGAAAATGAAGTAGAAAACGGATTTACATTTTCAATAACTTTTACCTCATGTAAATCACATAATTGGCTTCTAGGTTTTATTGTAATAGGCCTGGCTGAAAGATTACTTATTCTAACAGGGACTCTAGCTGTCTTTGCATTGGGCTTTACAGAAACCAAACGAGGACAAACATTAAAATCAGAAGTTAAAATATTGTTTTCTGTGACAGCATTTTCCATGGTGGAAGTATTTCTAACTAAACCCGTTAATGTTCGGGTTTCATTGGGTTTTAAAATAACTGGTGTTTTGTTGGTAGATTTAACAAACCTTGTTCGGGAATATGAAAAGCGGAAAATGCATTATTCCATGCAGACGAAATATTTGGGTCCGATGCAACACCTTCCCTGAGTGAACCAATAATATTTGTACCAACTATCAGAGGAACTTGGCCAGAGTATCTGGTAGTCGGCACAACTAGAACTGGAACAACCAAAGGAATATGTTCTACGTCAGGAATTTTTATTTCCGCTTCAATATATCCCGAATATGGTATTTTTGAGCCACTTGCTCCACTAATATTCAAATTAAAATCAGCAATGTCTTTCAGCTCAGGCCTTGGATCCATTTGTTGATAAAAATCATCACAAATTGTTGTGATCATGGATCCAGAATCAATAAGGGCTAAACAAGACTGACCATTAATAAAAATCTCTGATTCATTTGTTGAACCAACCATACGTGAAAATAAGGTTGGATCAGTGTTGGAGCTATCAGAGTTCAAAGGGGAGTCCTTATTTTGCTCCGCAATAAAGACCCCTTCTAGTTTGAATGATTCAAACCAGAGTCAGTCTGTGTATCAGCACTTTTAAAATTGTGCTGATTAGCCCCTGGTTGTTGGTATTGGCCTCTACCATAAGAGCCTCTTCCCCTTGGGAAAGAAGAGCCCCTACCACGAGGAAAAGATCCCCGATTGGCAGAGTATCCACGATTTGAAAAAGAACCACGTTGGGCAGGAGGGGTTGGTGTGGTATTGTTACCAAGTGGAAGAGTGGATGGGCCTGGTGAATGAGAAGCAAGACAGGCCTCACTGAATTTCTTTTCAAGCCCATCCATCCTTTCCCTAAGCATTTTTATCTGGTTGGCAATGTTGTCCAACTTTTGACCAGTGTTGTCAAAAGAGGACTGTGCCATCTGCTTTGATGGTTTGTCAACTTTGACATTTTGACTGTCACCGACAGATGTCAAAGTTGTCATCTGCTTTGTAACTGCAGATGTATTTAGATCTTGCTCTATGGATCTAATGGACTTCCGCAGGCTGTTGAAGTCTTTATCGACTTCAAACTTGTACCTACTAGAATTCTTTAACAAAGGGTCCTTAAGCCCATTCCAAAGTTTGGAACAAAGCATTTCATTTTTAATATGATTGTCAATAAATCTGTTTTGAGTTGCTCTCCGCAACAGATTTTCAATTCTAACACTGTAATCAGCAACTGACTCATCTGACAGTTGTGACTCCAGGTAGAATTGTTGCAATAAAACTTCACATGAAGAAACATTGCCATAGATACCCTCAAGTTTGATTAAAATATCTGTTGGTGAAGCAGTTTCACCAACTGTGAGTAAAATATCTCTGGCTTTGCCTTTGAGAGATTTTCTCACAGCTTGTAAAATAAAAGAATCAGGGTAAACGGATTCTCTTATGAGGCAGCTGAGTTCAAACTTCCAGACTTCAAAGGAAACATCCCCTTTCTGATTTTCACCAGAAAAGAATGGAAGTTGTGGAACCCGCATGTCTGCTAATAAAGAATTATTAAGGGTACTATTAAAAGAATCTTGACCCTGTAATGAATAACTTGAGGGTGGCAAAGTATTTAAAGAAGGAACATAATTCTGGTTTGACAATGGTTCCTGTTTTATTTCCACTGGGGGAGGTCGTGTAACATTGCAGCTTTGTCCTGAATTTCTATTTTGTTGCACCTTTTTAGCTATTGAGGATTTTAAAGGGGTGCAAATGTTTGGAGAAGAAATATTTTGTTCCTCCTTCACCATTCGTGTATGAGGGGCATCATTATAAGCTTCCCTACTTGAATGGTGAAAGGGAAACTCAGGACTAAAAGTCACTCTGTGGCCCTGCTTTTTATACCTAATAGGCACATCACGGAGGGGATTGGAAGGGGTTTTGTTCAAATTATGAACAATTTCTGGCTGAAAGTATGAGCCAGGTCCACCACGGGCGTGTGAATCCCTTAAACAGGGGTCAGAGTCATACTCCTGTTTGATATTAACAGGATTATGGAGTAAACCTAAAGAGTCTGGTGTATGCACCAGATGTTTAAATTCTTTAGGGTATGGGGTCTTGGAGGTGGACTTGGTGAGCCTCTTTCATATAAAGGGTCTTGATTTGACTCCAAGGGTCTAAGTGGGGATTCTTGGGATAGGGCTTGGGTAACTGGGGTCATTGGTTTGGGAACCGGAGACATTTGGTTGAGCGGGGGTGGAGTGTGGGACCTATGTATGGGTGTGGGTGGGGGAACAACTCTAAATTGGGGCTGGGTGGTAAAAGCAGGACCCA
>OY757011.1:102841744-103089744 GCA_963580285.1 Lucinisca nassula
GACCTTTGTTTTTTTTTTCTATCTACAACATACAGTTTAGAGCTAGAATCGGTCTAATCAGTCATCTTAGAACACACAAACTGTAACATTTCTCGCACGTGATTAATTAGTGTCCCATTTTCGGGTTTCACACTAGCTTTTCAGAATAAAAATCTGAAACCGTTTTTTTTTTTTTTTTTCGGGGGTGTGGGGTGGGGGGTTGTATTTTTTTTTTTTTTTTTTTTTTTTGTTTCATTTAAGGGTACTTAATCATGTTCTCATTTTGTTGTTGGTTGACTACAAAAAGGTGCTGAACGATGGACGGTTGCTTATTAATTAACGTTAATTAGTTGCGTTTATTTAAAAAGAAAAAATGACATTTTTTTTCAAGCCTGTCAACATCTGACAAAAAGGCTAAGTACATTTGTTAGAAAACCTTCGTTCACCAACATCACTGAATTTCACAAAGAGGATATATCTCGAAAATACAGGTGCAGCTATACATATAATGCCCGTATAGCGCATTTTTGACATTTTCTGTATACAGTACCTTTTAAAACATTCAGGCTCACGAAGATAGTGCCGGCCTCGGTAGCTTAGTCGGATGCGCGTCTGACTGGTAATCAGGAGGACGCGGATTCGATCGGCAGGGGAATGATCATGAAATCTTTTCTACGGTCATTATCTCCCTTCCGCTGATTCAAGAAGGGCAGTTATCAGTTTCTGGCGAAAGAATGTGCACTGTACTGGTTAACCAGTACTGAGTCTGCACAAGAAAAGTGTGAATAGGTAAACTGACCCAGCTCAAAATGACCTAAAATAGTGCTGAGTGGGCAAATAAACTCCGATACAAACAAATAAACACGAAGACAGTTAATTATCAAGCTTTCACTGTGTTAAATTGTAATCAAGTGATCTGTAAAACGGTAATCCTTTGGAAGCAACGACTGCGAAACAGCGTTGAAAACCATGGATTTCCGGGCCAGACTAGCTAGTTTCGGCCAATTAGGCCTCATCCGAGTGACCCTCAGATAATTCCCAATATTCAAGAGTGGAATCAATGATCCAAAAGGACCAACACTATGATGAAGGACAGGGAGACTCATTTTATAGAAGTGGTGGTCTCTATACTATATACAGGGGAACTTTGATGGCTCGAAATCCAATGGCTCATTCGTTCTCAAGTCTGCAGAAAAAAAAAAAAAAAAAAAAAAAAACATAAATGCAGATATTTAAATAATTGGGTTATTTTTCTCAATTTGTCATGATCTTGAAAATGAATGCTGTGTATACTCATTAGAATCGCCTCGATGAGGCGATTCTAATGAGTACACACGACATACATTGTTTTAAAGAAAATCGAAAAGATATCTCTATTATGGCTTCTGGTCTGTCGCTGTGACTAATCGGCCCCGCCCATCGGGGCTTGAAGAAATAGATGGGCTGCGTGATGCTTTCACGCAGAGCTGAAACCGACCGCACACGAGTAATGGTTAACCGCTTATGGGATCTAAGCCAGGTAAAGCGGTGCGAGTCGGACCGTGCTTATAAACCTATTGGTTTCATTGGGAGACAGGGCTTGAGATGTCATTTCATCTCAATGTCGGGTAAAAGTCCCACAAAATTGGAAGATAGTCTCCAAAATGACCTATAAAGTGGTGACGGGTAAACCTTAAATCAAACAAAAAACCATGACTAACATTGAGCGCATGGTTAAAACCACTCCACTCTCTCAAAAATGTAAATGGTGCCTGAGGTGTCTGATCCAGTCTGGTCCGATTAAGTGGTTCCAACCCAGCACGAAACAGCGAAACAGCGGGCCAACGCCGGGACGTTATCACGTAGTATCTCTGTCGGCCCGACGTTGACCCGGACATTCTTGCATAAAAACCTATGCGCATGGCTGTTTGAAGCCGTTGTCAAATGGACCGAAAGCCGTGCTCAAACAGCAAAAACCATGTTCAAATCATGAAATTCGCGTGCTGTTTGAACATGGATGTTGAACTTTTGATATCACAAGACGGGCCTTGCTTTGTTTACGTTACGTTGGGCGACGTAACATTATCGCCCTGAGCGTAGCGTTTTAGGGCTCTATGATGACCACACTGGACAACGACATTGTAAACAACAGTCTGAACTGGCCGCCATTTTGGTCTGGCTGTCGCATTTGAAGAGTTTATATGGAATTTATATGGAGCTTTTGGGCGTTTTCGTCAAAATTTGCTGTCGGATTCGTTATGCAAGAACAACGATCATCCATGGTTTTTTCATTGCATGTGCCGGTTCCCTCGGAAGATATTTGAACATTCGGCCTAGCGGCCTCATGTTCAAACAGCTTCCTCGGGATCCGGCAAATGTTAATGCATAAAAAACAATGGTTGATCCCTATATTCCTTGCTGACTTAGCTGTTTGCATGTGTTGAGCTTTTACGTCCTCATCAACACTATTTAGGTCATTTTGGGACCTTTACCCGAAATTGATAAGCTTAACCGTTCAAAGAAACCGATAGGGTTTAAGGAGCGGTCCAACTCGCACCACTTTTACTGGGCGAGCTCACGATTAAATGTACCTTATCCCAAGCGTCCCAAAAATGGGACAGCGACAAAAAGTTTGACCCATACCATTCATTGGTGTCTGATCACGGTCTGCACTTTATGCAGGTACGACAAGAAGGCTCTCTCTCTCTCTCTCTTTCTCTCTTTCTTTCTCTCTCTCTCTCTCTCTCTCTCTCTCTCTCTCTCTCTCTCTCTCTCTCTCTCTCTCTCTCTCTCTCTCTCTCTCTCTCTCTCTCTCTCTCTCCTGAAATGCCATCTGACATCCCGTTGCAAAACACAGTGGTGAGAGATGTAATTATTAAAAAATTGCGCCACGGATGCCAGGAGAGATGTACAAAATCTGGAGTTCTTACATGCAACGGGATATATTTATCCCACATCTGTCAATGATGTGTAATTTTTACAATCTCTTCGTGTCATTTTACAATCTCTTCAAAAATAATGCATGTCTCTTAATTCTTTGTGTTTAGCCATTAATGACAGCCTTTTGCAAAACTTTGACTGAATACTGGCCCTTGACCAAACTTTCTGTCGTTTTTTTTTTTTTTTTTTTTTTTTTACTTTCGATTCGGTCACGCGCCCATTTCTGTTTCTCTTTTTTCCCCGCAGTCCGACATAAATTTACAGGTCCTTTATCTCACACGTCCATACATAAAGCGAGATCTCGGACGAGCAAAAAATGCCTTTAGGCACGTGCGCAAACGGAAGACACAGACCTTCCTGCGCATACACCATATCTGAAAACAACCTTCCTTTGATGCCTATAGCAATTTTTGGAAAAGACCTTCCCATAATTCGCTCAGTGAAGACTCTGATCATCCTTTGCGGAGCGCAGGGATGATCAGAGCAATCGCTGGGCGCACTTGTACAAAGGCGCATTTAGCATCGACGAGGCTCGGTTTGCTTGACGGACACCAATGATTATTTGGCCTGGTTAACCAACTTATAGCGACGTTAACGTTACACCTCTATACCTGTGGAGTACGTTATAATGAATATCGCGCGATTTGATGGCATTGAAGACGGTCTAGTGTGACAGTTTTTAAATGGCCAAATAATGAAATGCGGTCATTATGGCTAATAAAAATATTCGCCTGAGATTTCGGATTTTATTTTTTATCGGAATAATCTTGAATGTCAATGGACAAGGTATGTCATTTGGTTAAAATATAATATTTATTTTCAATTAATTTCAATATTTTCTAAGTTTCTACAACATTGTATAAAAAAACTGCAATCACTTATTCATTGGGACTGGAAGCTGCTGTCCAATTTTTTTATCACAAAGTTAAAAAGTCCATGTAATTAACCCCTGGAACTCTCAGTTTTACAGACAGAAGTAGGCGTATCTAGGCTCGAAACACAGATTCTTAATTGGTACTTGTTCGAACCGCCTCAACGAGACTGTTCTAAGGAATTCCCCAAGTCTATTCTGTTATCAATTATCAGTTTCCAGCCAAAGCAGACGACTGCAAATTATTTAAAACCTGCTGTATATTAAAAGTTTTATGATTATGATTATTATTATTTCACACGTATATGTTTTATATTATCACGCTGACTAATCCGTGTAATAAATAACCTACATAAGCTTGTAAATTTTAAGGGGAAAGGGAACACCTGGCAGATGTGTCCGCCATTTTTCAAAGGGAGACAACTTTCCGGACTTCCTGTTCGCTTTTCTATAAGCCCTGTATCACTGAAAAAAGGAGTCTACTCTTTAAGGAAAGAATTTGCTCCTTAGGAGCAAATTCTTTTCTTTAAGAGTTGACCCGTATTGACATGCGAGACAAAAATACTTTTGCAGGAGTTGCCTCCCCTGTCCCCTTAAATGAAGCTGACAGGGGTATAAATTATCTTTTTCCTTATTTCTGTTCAAAACATAGAATGTGGGTGCTCATGAAATTCACATTGAGGCAATTCTAACGAGCGCCCACAATTTATATACGTAGCAGAATCGATCATGTGTTTTTTCTATCAGAAGTCGGCCATATTAACCTCCCACCGCGAAGCGGAGCAGGGATTATATGAATGGCCTTCGTCTGTCCGCCTGTCCGTCTGTCTGTTCGTAACACTTTATTGTCCGCTCAATATATCATGAACGCTTTTATAGATTTACATTAAACTTTGGTCAATATTCCCCTTAGTGAGCTGATGTGTGGTCAAGGTCACAGTTGAAGGTCACAAGTTTAAGCTTTATTTTTTGTCCATTCTATATCTTCTTTACCCCTGGAATGATGTTCACTAAACTTTGTTTGCCTAAGTGAGGTGGTGTGCAGAACCCTTTTTCAACCATGTGTACTGAAAGGTGAAGGCACGAGTTTGACCCATCTGTCTGTAACACTTTTTTGTCTGCTCCATATCTCACCAACCAATTAATAGTTTTTCATTAAACTCTGGTCAAATATTCGGCCCAGTATTTTGATGTGCAGAATTCATAAATAAACCAAGTAGTCTCAAGGTGACGGCCACAGTTGAAGGTCACAAGTTTGTGCATTGATTTTTTTTTTTTTTTTTTTTTTTTTTTTTGTCCTTTCCATATCTCCTTTACCCCTGGAAAGATTTTAATTACACTTTGGTCGAATGTTTGCCAAAGTGAGATCATGTACAAAACCCATTATTCAACCATGTCGACTCAAGGTGAAGGTCACAGTTAAAGGTCACGAGTTTGAGCCTCGAATTTCATGCCCGCTCTATATTTGTTTTACCCCTGGAAAGATTTTAATTAACCCATTCTGTATCGGAAAACCCCAAAGTGGTAATTGACAAACAGTGCAGCCCCAGATCAGACGCCGCAGAATGTGACGTCTGATCAGGGCCTACACTGTTTGCAAAATGTTCAGTCATTTTCCAAATAAGTTTTGAAGTTGTTTGAAAACAACCTGACACCCCTAAATTTTGAAATGGACTCCTGCTATATATAAGAATGAAGATTCCATTTGGTACAAAAAGGGTTAAACCTTGGTCAAATATTTGCCCCTGTGTGCTGATGTGCAGAGCCCGTAACTACACCATGCAGACTGTACAACCAGTCGACTCAAGGTGAAGGTCACAACTGAAGGTCACGTTCATTTAACTTTGGTCAAATATTCGCCCCAGTGTGCTGATGTGCAGAGCCCGTAACTGCACCATGCAGACTATTCAACTATGTCGACTCAAGGTAAAGATCACAGTTGAAGGACACGAGTTTGAAGGTCACGTTCATTAAACTTTGGTCAAATATTCGCCGCAGTGTGCTGATGTGCAGAACCCGTAACTAGTCCATGCGGAATATGAACCATAAAGTTTTTGTCATTCTTTTACCCCTGGAAGGATTTTCATGAAACTTTGGTCAAATGTTGGCCTAAGTGACATGATGTGTAGAAACCATAATCCACCCATACTTAGGAGAACCATGCCAGCAATCGTATGTTTTTATTTTCGGCAAAATTAAAATAACGCTTCTTTTTGTAAACACCGCTTTACGAACAATGTGTGTTTTTTTTTAGCAAAAATTAGTGTTCTAACACAGCGCGCCTATATAGGCAATGGAAAATAACTGTAACAGTTTTATTCTACAACAAATCACGGCCAGGAAGAGCGTGACGAGTGACGTCATCTAAAAACTGCCAATTTATGACGTCACTAGTCTATTCTCTTGGCGTTAGACGGTGTAACGTCATATTCTCGCATCGAAAACGTTAGAAAAGCATATAAATGCATGTGTTTCGGTCGATAATTTTAGCGGGATTTCTTCTAACAATGGCGAAAAGTTGTGAGATTTTGAAGGAAACCACATCATTATTGCCGATTTTCAGCCTGTTAGAATCGAAATAGATCAGCTCTAGTTTGTGATTTGTTGAGTAATAAATCACAGTTTGTCGGTCAGTTGTAAGTTGAAAATCACGCGCGCTATGCGCTCGTGATTTGATCTACTTTACAACTGACCTCCAAACTGTGATTTATTACTCAACAAATCACAGCTAGCGCTGATCTATTTCTTAAATATACTGTACTCTCCCCTCTCCCTACTTGTTGTTGTTAATTGTAATTTTAAGGGGCCAAAAATTAAAAAAAAAAGCAATACAATCACTGCATCAAACTCCACTACTGCACTTACATCAAGCAAGTGTCATAACTCTGTCAGAAATGAATTCAAGGGGAAGGCAATTAGTCTTTTCATAACTGAGGTTACTCAGATGACTTTTTAATCTTCAAAAGTAAGTTAACAACAATTACAGTTCTCGTTTTCTGCAGATCCCCTCATGGTGCTTCACATTCGTACGAAGTTTACCGAACATATCTCAAAACAGTTTTCTATTTACAGAGTAGATACAAGTTCATGTATATCATAGAAACTGTTACTTTCAATGGTAAAAGAGGCATAACAAAAAATAGTCAAGCCACTTAAAACAAGACTTATGATTCTTGTCTTCTACATGTCATCTTATGTTGCTTTACATTTTTGCAAAGCTTCAAGAAAATCCCTGCAACCGTTTTCGAACAAGTATATAACTAGGATCACTTTTTACAATGTTCAAAGGGCGATAACTCCAAAAGGAGTAGGTGATCCATAGTTATGTGTCTTTTATTCTACACGTCATATCATGGAAATATATAATAGCATAAAATATGCTCTGCAAAATATGTATCCTTTGGAAGCAAGGAATACGCTACACAACTGAAAAGTATGGAGTGTACAAGTTTTTTTTTTCTGGAAAAGTTTCAAGAAAATACCTCAAACAGTTCACAAGTTACAGATTGGACACAAATATATTACAGAATTCACTATTTTCAATGTTCGAAGGGCCATAACTTTAGAAGTAGGTTAACCAGAGTTGCGGTTCTTGTGTTCTGCACCTCATCTCATGCTGCTTTCATTTGTGTGAAGTTTCGTCAAAATATCGGAGATGGTTTCCAACGTACAGAGCGGAGACGTGTGCATGGTAGAAATGTCAATTTTCAAAACTTACTATGTTCAAAGGTCTTGTGTTCTGTATGTTGTCTCATGGTGTTTTGCATCTGTGAGAAATTTCATGAAAATATCTGAAGCGATTTTCAACTTACAGAGCGGACATGAGTATATGGTAGAAACGGCGATGTTCAATTTTCAAAGGACAATAACTCCGAAAGTAGGCAAACCAGAGTTATTGTTAATGTGTTCATAATGCTTCACACTTGTATGGAGTTTCGTGAAAATATCACTAATGGCGTCAGTGTTATGGAGCGGATACGAGTATAAATCTTACATGAGTGCTCGTGAGCACGGAAGCAAGATTCTATTTATTATAATATATTTAAAACGCATTTTATTCACAATTTTTGTACAAAAAAAAATGTCAATATTCAGCCATTAGTAACCGCGACGTTGTTAAGGACGTCGTGCATGTAACGTTACGGGGGTGGGTTATCTAATTAATTTAGTGGTTTACCAAATTTATTACATGGCTTTATTACACCTTCAGACGCGACGTCATATGATAAATGGATATGTTCAATGTTCAAAGTCCAATAACTCCAAAATCAAAGTTATGGTTCATGTATTCTGCACGTCGCCTCATGGTACTTTACCTTTTTGCGAAGCTTCGTAAAAATATATTGTTTTGTTTGGTTTGAGGTTTAACGTCCCCGCCGACACTGTATAGGTCATTTTGCGACGTTGCTTCCAATTTTGTTTGACTTTTACCCGACATAGAGATAAAATGACTTCTCAAGCCCTGTCGCCCAGTGAAACCCACAGGGTTTATAGGCATGGACGGTCCGACTCGCACCGCTTTGCCTGGGCAGGTATCAGAGTTATGTAACGGACACTAAATAATGAAGCACTGACGGATGGGCGGCTGGACAGACACTCAAAATTTCGAAGGGTATAACATAATTGTGGCGGGGGAATAAAAAACTGATATCTGACCAGAAAATTAATAGGACATGTTACATGTCTAACTCAAGCTTATTAATCAACTAATTATCTGACTGAATGCATTTCATGCACGACAAACAATATTTTATAGGCAAACAAGGAATTTTTTACAGGTTGACATATAACACTTGGGTAACTTGTAACTTGGACATTGCTACAAGGAAAATCTTGTAAAATACACAGTAACGAGAGACCTTATAGTGATTTTTGTTTTTATTATTATTGGTTTTTAATGTTGTTCCTTTTTCATTGATTTGTCTTCTTGTCTTTTATTATTTTTTATCTTCAGTAAATTGCAGAATCTTGCTATTTTTTTCACTTGCAAAGAACTCAAGGAATGATAGCATACCAAAACAGTGTTATAAGTTTTTCGTGGGCAAACCGGCCCCCGCCCATCGGGCTTAAAGAAATAAATGAACTGCATGATGCTTCCTGGCAGAGCTGAATCCGACCGCACACGAGTACTGGTAAACCGCTTAGAGGATCTAAGCAAGCCCAGGCAATGCGGTGCGAGTCGGACCGTCCATGCTTATAAACCCTATTGGTTTCATTGGGCGACAGGGCTTGAGAAGTCATTTCAACTCAATGTCGGGTAATAGTTCCACAAAATTGGAAACGACGTCTCCAAAATGACCTATATAGTGTTGACGGGGACGTTAATCATCAAATCAAACAAACAAATCATGGGCAAACATGTATTAACTTAAATATAGATGTTTTCAACCCGAGTACAGGTACCTTTAGGTACGGGCATCCCAGGAGTTGAAAGATCTTTTTTCTACTGTTTTTGTGTTGATATGGGGCGCCGTTTTACTATTTAATCCGTGTTTATAGATATCCATAATTATTTATGGATATCCATAATTCGAATTATGGATATCCATAATTCGAATTATTGATATCAAAAATCGAACTGAATTAATGATATCCATAAATCGAATATTGGCTATCCACTATTCGATTTATTGATATCCATAAATCGAATTATGGATATCCATTATTTGGCTGATTATTGGATATCCATAAATCAAATTTTGGATATCCATAAATCGAATTATGGATATCCATAAATCAATTTATGGATATCATTAATTTAGATCGAAATATGGATATCCATAAATCGAATTATGGATATCCATAAATCGATCTGAATTATGGATATCCATAATCGAATTATTGATATCCATAATTCTATTTATGGATATCCTTAATTCGAATTATGGATATCCATTATTTGGCTGATTTATGGATATCCATAAATCGAATTATGGATATCCATAATTCGATTTATGGATATCTATAAATACGGATTAAATAGAAAAAAGGCGCCCCATATGTTGACGCATTCTTTCTTTATTTTTTTTTCTATCATTACTCGTACTACGGAAGCGCAAACGTCTCATTAGATCACGATATATATGTCATCATCCCAGGAAATTATATATTGAGATAAAGATTTATTTGTCAGAAGTGAAGAGAAATATCTTCACTTATTAACTTGTTTCTGCATATTTGTTGTTAGATGATCTCTAGATGTATATTTATTATAAGTATGTATGGAAACGACAATTTAACATAGTAAGTATTTATTGCATTTGAATTAAGAAAAACATTTAATAGCTAAATAAATAATGTTGAGATACACATTTTTGTCATCTTCTTTCAAAAATATATTTTGACAAGGCATTATATTCCTCAAGATCTTTTGGAATTTATCTTATGTTATCTATAAATCAGTACGGAAGCGTAAACGTCTCATTAGATCACGACATATATGTCATCATCCCAGGAAATTTTATATTGAGATACAGATTTATTTGTCAGAGTGAAGAGAAATATCTTCACTTATAAACTTGTTTCTGTGTATTTGTTGTTAGGTGTACGTATATGTCATCTTTTTCCAAATATGTATTTTGACATGACATTATGTTTCTGTAGATCTTTTGAAAATTTATCTCATGTTTTCTTTATATATGTGGTCATTCTAGAAAGACTAAATTATTATCCTGGAACTTAAATTAAAAGCAAAGCACAACCCGGCAATGTACTGAAGACAAGAACCATAACTCTTTACTATTTTCGGAATTATGGCTCTTGGTACAATGAAAACAAAAGGTACAGACATGCAAAATGATGTGCAGAATCAGAATCAGAATCAGAATTGTTACTGGTGACACGTCAAATGACATTCATACACCAGGACCTGTGATATGGGAAGTTAGTCCCTAGCTCTAACCAAAGATGTAAACTTAGCTACACAATCCTCAGCACCTTCAGTCGTCGAAATAATAGAATCGGGAAGGGCATTCCAATCTCTAATTGTTCGGGGGAAGAACGATTGTTTATAAATATCCGTTCTTACAGCAAGGGTCTGAAACGTCATTGAATGGTGCTTTCTACAGTGCCTAGCCGGGGGAACAAGGCCATCTGTTGGGATGCTGGCAGCACCCTTTAGACCTTTGTATAAGAGTATGAGCCTACTGTCTCTTCTCCTTTTCTTGAGAGACTCCCATCTTAATTTTCCTAGGATTCCAGTCATGCTCCCAGCTTCAAAGCAGTAATTTCCAGTTACAAATCTAGCAGCTCTATTCTGAACTTTTTCAATTTCTTCATTTAGGACCACTCCGCTTGGGTCCCAGATGCAACTACCATATTCAAAGATTGGGCGAACAAGTCTCCTGTATGCTGTCTCTTTCACATCCTGAGGACACTGGTGAAGAAAACAAGGACCATAACGTCTTTTGAAAATATGACCCTTTGAAAAACAAAAACAGTGGTTTTAGTTATTCCTTGGGTTACTTTATAACCGTCTCATACATTTTCAAGAAAATGTACAGGGCTGAAAAAAACACTATATGATTACATGTGTAATATGTGTACTTGGTTGCTTGGTTTTGTGGTCATGGCCTTCTGAATATTGAATACAGTGCTCTTGTTGTTTTTTTTTGTTTCATGCACTTGTATACGCCCTGTTCTGTTTGTTTAAATTGCGGTTTAACGTACCCGTCAACACTATAATAGGTCATTTTGGAGACGTTGCTTCCAATTTTGTGGGACTTTTACCCGATATTGTGATGAAATGTCATCTCGAGCCCTGTCACCCAGTGAAACCAGTAGGGTTTATAAGCATGAACGGTCCAACTCGCACCGCTTTGCCTTGGCAGGCTTACGAGATGGAAGTAAGGGCGAGGATTGTGGCCACGTAAAATCGATTTAAGCCCCCAGTGGAATTCGTTTCCGCTGACCGTTCCAAGGCGGTTCTTCTGTCGCGGTTTATTTTTGTTATGGTTTGTCTTTGGGTGTTTGTGTCGCTTGTATTATTTTATTTTGGCTGGCCTATTGGCCATTTTATGCGAAAGTAACTGTCCTTTTGGCTTTCCCCTATTGATGTTTCAATTAGGGTATGTTGTTTCAAGTTTGTGCTTCTTTCCCTTTGTTGTCTCTGATGGGAGCTGTGGGTTGATTGTATCGATTCCTGATCATTGCCTCCACTTCTATTTTAGATCCTTTAAGCGGTTACCAGTACCAGTTACTGTGCAGCCGGTTTCAGCTCTGCGTGGAAGCATCATGTAACCTATCTATTTCTTCAAGCCCCGGTGGGCGGGGGCCTTCGTAAACGCCCTGTAACTTGAAAACGAGTTGATATGTTTAATGAAACTTTGCCGAAATGTAAAGCCTCCTGAGACGATGTACAAAAACAAGAACCATTAATCTGGGTTTTACTACTTTTGAAATGAAAATCTCAAAGTACAGAACAGCATTGGGAAATGACAAAATTAAACATTTAAAAGTGCTCAAAGGGCCATGACTCACGAAATGAGGAAATATTAACTATGGTTCCTGAATTCCTGAATTCTGCATCTCGTCTTAAGGTGCTTTGATTTCTGTAAATGGTCATAAAATATCCAAAAAATACTTTCAAATTACATATGAGGCATAAGTATATATTTAACAAATCCACTATTTTCGATGTTAAATGGGCCATAATTCCAGAAGTAGTGAAGTCAGAGTGTTCTTGTCTTTTGCACATCTACTTTGTCCTATGATGACTTTCAGTTCTGTAAAGTTTGATGAAAATATATCAAAGAATTTTAAAGTTACATGAAAGTCACAGGGAATAACGGAAACCACAGTTTCATTGTCCAAAGTACGCCAAAAGAAGTTATGCCAGAGTTATGGCCCTTGTCTTCTTCAAATTGCTTAATTATGCTTAGCATGTCTGGAAAAAAATAAGATAACTGAAACATAACGGAATCACTTAAAACTATCGCTTTCTGTGTCAAAGGGCCATAATTCAGGAAGTAGTAAAGCCACAGTTATGGTTCTTGTCTCTTGCACGTCGCTTAATAACGCTTGAAATTTATTTGAAATTATTAAGGATAATTGGTATTTTATTTTAAAATGACCGCTGATATTCGAAGCGCAAACGTCTCATTAGATCACGATATAAGAAACAGTAATAATTTAGTTATGAAAAATGTGAGTAACTTTTGCAGATGCAAAAGGTACGTACATTTTTCTTTTCAGTAAAAATATCCATGCAGATCAGATCATGTACTTGCTAGAACAGGTAAAATTTGGCCTTTAAAAGAATTTGTTAAACTAACGATGCTTTGAATTGAAAAACTGGCCCTGACTTTTTTCGACTCCAAGTTATTTTTATTATTTTCGGCTTCTGTCTCGACTTTGTCAACCGGGTCACGGCGCGGCGCGGACGTACGCATGAGGTATAAGTTGTGGGTTGCACAGCACAAATTCGGACAAATTTGCAACCCAGAATGTTGTCCATCATGGACACATTGGTACAGACCCTACTACCGGGGTTTGTGCAACTCAGAACTCGATTCCGTACGTTCAGCCCCACAAGTGATGGTCAACCATGGACATTATGTCCGAACTTGTGCGAATATGATGTTAGGGAATGACACCTATACCCCCCCTCTACCCCCTGGAGGTAATTAGAAAATATCGACTTATGTGGTGCAACTCACAAGTCGATTTTTCCCCACAAGTCCGGCCAGTACATATGAATCAACTCACAACTACCCTCTCATGGGAGCGTGCATACTGTTCCAAAGACAAGTTGTCCACGTCCTGAGAAAATGTTTTAGTCCCATGCGAACAACAAAGGAGCACACCAGCCTGCGCATACGCGCAGTCTGGTCTGCTCCTTTGTGTTCGCTGTATGGAGGGAACCATAACTCTAGTACATAGAACATTCGATAACTCGAACACGAATGACTCGTTTACCATGGCTCTGGACTCGGAATCCCTGGAGATTATTGTCATAGTTCCAGATATCCATGTATTTAGGATAAGATGTTTGTGGGATTTTGTCTTGCAAAGGTATGTTGTGTGTACTCATTAGAATCGCCTCTTTGAGGCGATTCTAATGAGTACACGCAACATACAAAAGGTATATCGTGTGTACTCGTTGGAATCACATCAATTAGGCGACGCAATATTTATTTTTTTTTTAAATCGAAAACAAAAACTGAAGTCATCCCCCTTAATGCCTCATGGCCTGTGTGTATCAGTTACGCTGAGTGATACGAACAAACGCTATCTAGAAAAAAAACATTTCATGGTCCCGAAGGTATTCGAGGTATTGAAGTTCAACTGTATAAAAGTTCAAGGCACGTGCTGTCTGTGTTGCTGAGTAGGCGGGTTGCGTCCTACCCGGTCAAAAAATCCGGAGTATTTTCTCGTGACGAGTATCATTGTTTTGTTTGTTTGAATAGAGGTTTACTTCCCGTTCAACACTATTCAGGTCACTTTGGTATACCCCCGTAAACCACATTTTTCTCTATATAAAGTGGGGTTTACAGGGGTGTTGATTTCACGGACTTGTTAACGTGATGGATGCACTTTCCACTTTCATTAACCCTTATCTTGCTGTTCACGACAACCCCCATCTTTGCCAACAGTGTAGATCCAGATCAGATGGCTTCTGATGAATTTGTAGCAATAAATTACATCAAGTAATTTGATTGGTTGAGAGACAGAAATGGGTGTGGCTTAAATGAATACTCAGCAAGAGAAGGGTTAATGGATTGTAAGATGGGCATGGAAATTAGAATGTTCGTTATGTCAGTGGTAGTCACGTGGACACCAGCAGTACAAGAGCTTTGTACAAATAATTTTGGGTCGACCCAAAAAGCTAACCGTATTCATTATAATAGCAAACCGCATTCATTATAATGGGCATTGGCAAACCATTTTCATTGGAGCACTGTGGTGCAGTGGTAAAGCATCAGATTTGAAATCGAGAGGTTTCCGGTTCGATTCCCGCAGGCGCCAAGTGTAGTTTCCTTGAGCAAGAAACTTTGCTAAGTACTGGTTTCTACCCCGGAAAAGAGGGCCACGTGGAAGATGAGTACTAAATGTGTTACCCTCTATAAATAAGGTCGATTATTATTATTATTATTATTATTATTATTATTATTATTATTATTATTATAATGGCAATGTGGCTTTTCGTAATACGGTAACTTATATTTGGTTCGCAGCTTTGTTGTTTCTTACGTTCAAATGTGATAAATTTATGGATAGCTATTTCTGTCCGAGTCGGCCCCCGCCCATCGGGGCTTGAAGAAATAGATGGGCTGCACGATGCTTCCCCGCAGAGCTGAAACCGACAGCACACGAGAACTGGTAAACCGCTTAGAGGATCTAAGCCTGCCCAGGCAAAGCGGTGCGAGTCGGTCCGTCCATGCTTACAAACCCTATTGGTTTCATTGGGCGACAGGACTTGAGATGTCATTTCATCTCAATGTCGGGTAAAAGTCCCACAAAATTGGAAGCAACGTCTCCAAAATGACCTACACACTGTTGACGGGGACGTTAAACCTCAAATCAAACAAAATTTCTGTCCTAGCCATCAGTTTTCAAGATTCAGAAAATATTTCACTTTTTTAGCAATAAATAAACACATTTAATATATGACCTTTGTCCAGCAATAAATGTCCCGGTGTTGAGGCCGTCATTCCTTAAGGATGTCATTTCTCAACCTTGCATACGACATATTAGCGACACTTATACAGATTCTCAGATAGCAGTGTTAAAACAAGGTAATACGCCTGTCAACAAACCTGAAAATACTAATTTATTTTGAAATAATAATAAGTAATTAATTACGTCTGCAGTAAATGATATCCCCGTTAACCCTTCAAGCGTCAAAGAAACTTTTAGAGCAGCCGTCAATTTCATTTTATTTTATTTATTTACTTGTTTGATTTTTTACAGAGAAAATAAGGCATGACATTACATGTGAATCGTCTTCCGACGATTCACATGTAATGTCGAGCCTTATTTTGCCTAAAAAATAGAAAAAAAAAACAAACATGAACATTTCGTGACGTAATGGAATAAAAAAAGACATATTTAAGTAATCTGCTTAAAACCTCAACCTTTAAGTCAAAAATATCACCTACCAGCAAGTAGGATGGAAACGGTTCAATTAACCCGTAAGAGGTGTATAAGAATGGATGCAGATGACAATAGTTATTATTATTATAATAATTATTTATCACCTTGTTAGTAATGGCAAGTCTATTTTGTAGAATCTCCAAACTTAGAATTATCATTGAGGCAGAGAGACTAGACCACACTTTTATACAATGTTAGTTTTAGTGCAAAAGATGATTTTAATTCCATATTACTCATTTTAATGCCTAGTGGCTAGGCTACGATGGAGGTTAAACAATCCGATAAAGAAACGAGTGCGAAGCACGAGTTTCTTTAACTCATTGTTTTACTTCCCGAGGTTTATAAATACAATATTTCAAATAGGAGAAATGATCAATTCTCTGTATATTACATGCACTTGCCATCACGAAAACACGCCTATATAATTTTGACCCCATTGAACCCCATTTTTATATAGTAAAACTGGGATTTCCGGGGGTATACATTATTTTTTTTTTATTTCTGCTCTAAAATATAGATTGTGGGTACTCCGGTTAGAACCGCCTCGATGAGGCGGTTCTAACGAGTGCCCACAATCTATATTGTGAGCAGAAATAAGAAAAATATCACAATTTTTCATCATAAAATTTTCATTTTTCGGCGATAAAGGTGGCAATGTATTTGTATAGGCGTGTTTGCGTAATGAAAGACTTTTAGGACAGTTTGATCTTGAGTTTTGGATCTGAATTCCCGCTCAGTTGACTGTTTACACCTCATGTTAATGATTCAATTAGCGGAAAGCATTTAGCTACATTATAACCAGTCATATTCCCTCTCATTTCTTTCAGGTGAAAGAGTTGTCCAAATCCACGAAGACTGTCGCCTCCATGAGCTATGCCCTCTCAACTGTGTACGCTGTGACACTGTGCCCCAGTGCTATGACATGTCCGATGAATTTGGATGTGGTAAAAATCTAATAATTTATTACATTGCCCGACTTGTCCGTTAAGGGTTATGCTTTTATAAAAGTATAATGATTATATTTAACCTTAATAACCAAAAGTAACTAGATAACTCATTTTTATTTATTTATGTTTTATTCAAACCGTCTTTGGGAGAATGATATATGTACTTGTAAAAGCCAGAACATCATGTACAAGAAACATACATCTGAATAAGAATATAAATGATTTCATAGGACATGTCTAAGCCCAACAGTTTAAGTTTAATAAGACTGCAGGTACTCTCTCTCTCTCTCTCTCTCCCTCTCTCTCTCTCTCTCTCTCTCTCTCTCTCTCTCTCTCTCTCTCTCTCTCTCTCTCTCTCTCTCTCTCTCTCTCTCTCTCTCTCTCTCATGTTTTGCTCACTCACTAAGGTCAACTATTATGAATATTAATTTTTTCTCGCCTCTTAAAACTTAAATACTTGAGCTGTCAGAACCCGATACAGAGCTTTATCAGAGAAGAAGCGAACTTTCAAATTAAAAAGCGGAGAGAAGAAGCGAACTTTCAAATTAAAAAGCGGGAATGTAAAAAGTCGAAAAAATAAAAGAAAATGCTTCAAAGGGCGTATCAGTCCCCTTGGTGAGAAAACTTTACTACCAGAAAAGTAACAAACTGGCATGATTAGCAAGCATCTTGAAAGTTCAGATATAGAAACTAGAGGTATTGCACTGCCCAAGCAGCGGATGCGCAGGATTACGATAACATACCCATGTGACATAGAGCACTGTTTCATATCTCCAAAATGGTTACTTTTCTGTTAAATAAAATGTGATATTTTTTTTTATTTATAATCAAACATAGGTTTTGGGTGCTCTTTAGAACCGCCTCAACGAGGCGGTTCTAACGAGCACCCTCAACCTATGTCAAGGATCAGAAATAAGAAAACTAATGTATACCCTGTAAACCCCAATTTTCTCTATATAAAGTGGGGTTAAGATGGGTTTTCATTACACAGGCTTGTTTACATGATGGGCTGATCTACATCGTTGTTATTTACAATGGGCAAAACAGTTTTTCTTGTGTGTGGCTCATAATAAAAAAAAAACATCTGTACATGTCCATTTCATATACAAGGCAGGTTAGTGCAACACCTTGACCATCGGGGCTTTGAAAAATAGATTGGGCTGCATTGTACTTCCGCGCAGAGCTGAAATCGATCTGGTAAACCGCTTAGAAGGTCTAAGCATGACCAGGCAAAGTGGTGCGAGTCTAAAGACCCTAGCGGTTTGTTTGACTGTGGGCTTGAGATGTCATTTCATTTCAGTGTCGGGTAAAAGTCGGAGGCAACGTCTCCGAAATGGCCTAAACAGTGGGGCTCTTACACTGTCACGATTTTGGCCACGACTCACCACGATTTTGTAAATCGTGGTAAATCGTGAACAACGTCGTAGAGAAGTCGGCAGAGATCTTGAGGAATCGTGGTTGATCGTGATAGTTCGGGAGTGACCACGACTGTTTTGGACATGTTCAAAACATTCGTGACGAGTCGGCATCATTTTTCAAATCGTAGAGTGGTCGTAGATAAATCGTAGATCAGTCGTGAGCCGTCGTCGTGGTAATCGTGGCCAATCGTGAATAACCGTGACTGAATTCTACCACGATTGAGCTACGATGGGACAAGATCATCTACGACACCTCTACGATTCCGTTGCGACTGCCGTACGATCTACTACGATATCACGACGACTGCTCACGACAATGCAAGATTCACCAGGAATGCACTACGATTGATGACGACGCTAGCACGATTTATCCCGACGCTACATCGAACGCACTACTTTTTCCACGTGACTTTGTACATATAATTACCCAAGTAACTATGGTCAACTGTCACTAACTCGTGAAGAGCACATCGATTATGCTCTCTACAGAAATGGTTGAAACTTAATGACACTGTGCATTTGATGAACACTTTTATATACCCAGATCGTTATAAATCCTGACGAATCGGAAGAAGTCTTGGTTAATCGTGAGTAAATCGTATCGAATCCTCCATGATCGTACTGAGTCTTTGATCATCGTGCCAATTCGGCCTTGGTCGTAGAACAGTCTTGCAGGGATCGTGAGAAATCGTGTATGATCGTCTGATATCTTGAAGCAATCGTGGTGCAGTCGTAGAAGAATCCTAGAGGATCGTAAGACATCGTGGTCGATCGTCGAGGATCGTTGTAAATCGGCTCCATTATCGTACAGCAATCGTGATTGTTCGTAGAAGTGTCGTAGCAATGTCGTGAGTATTCGTAGGGTAGTGAAATCGGAACCGTGTATGCCCCGATCTGCCACGATTTTCATGGTCCCCAATGGTCGTGGGCAATCGTGGTCAAAGTCGTGACAGTGTAAGAGGGGCTTAAGGGGAACGGGAACACCTGGCAGATTTTTCCGCCATAATTCAAAGGGAGACAACTTTCAGAACTTCCTGTTCGCTTTTCTATAAGCTCTGTCCCACAGAAAAAGGGATCAACTCTTTAAGGAAAGAATTTGCTCCTCCTTAGGAGCAAATTCTTTCCTTTAAGAGTTGACCCTTATTGACATGGGAGACAAAAATACTTTTGTAGGAGTTGCTTCCCCTGAAGGTTTATTCATTCCCCTTAAGGCTCATTTCATATGAAATGACCATAAGTATAAGATTATGATTATCAACTAACCATTTTAGGGGAATGGGAACACCTTCAGGGGAGGCTATTCCTGCATAAGTATTTTTGTCTCCCATGTCAACAGGGGTCAACACTTAAAGGAAAGAATTTGCTCCTGAGGAGAAAATTCTTTCCTTTAAGAGTAGACCCCATTTTCAGTTGGACAGGGCTTATTAAAAAGCGAACAGGAAGTCTCGAAAGTTGTTTCCCTAAAAATGGCGGAAAAGATCTGCCAGGTGTTCCCATTCCCCTCAAATTAGAGAATTTCAAACGAATTTCAGTAGAAAACATATGGTTGCCACGGACGGCGTCATGTCGTAAAGTACCAGGAACCATATGTGTTATCATTAAACGTACACAATAAACCATACTTTTGATGGCCGGTTGTAAATTAGATCAAATCACGAGCGCGGTGCGCGAGAGATTTGTCTACTTACAGCTGTGATTTATTACTCCACAAGTCACATACTAGAGCTCGTCCTTTTCGAGTCTATCACACTGAAAATCAGCAATAATTTTTCCGTCAAATTCTCCCAACCTTTCGACATTTGTTAGAAGAAATCAAGCCAACTGTTTTACTGTAGCACATGCATTTCAGACCTTTTTGTAACTATCTCGATGCTAGACCGTCAAAAACATCAAAGAATCTGGGACTGACGTCATAAAACGGCGTCTGTTCAAGTCACACTCTTCTTCCGTTTTTTTTTTTTTTTTTTTTTTAACTTTTTTCATGCTCAACTTAACTGAGCACTAAATTTATAATGCTCGTAAAAACAAAATATAAACTAATGAGACTATTTGCCTCCTCAGGTATATGGGCTGCATGATGCTTCCACGCAGAGCTGAATCCGGCCCGCACACTAGTACTGGTAAACCGCTTACAGGATCTAAGCCTGTCCAGGAACCGCGGTGCGAGGCGGATCGTCCATGCTAATAAACCCTATTGGTTTCATTGGGCGACAGGGCTTGAGATGTCATTTCATCTCAATGTCGGGTAAAAGTCACACAAAATTGGAAGCAATGTCTCCAAAATGACCTTTACAGTGTTGACGGGGACGTTAAACCTCAAATCAAACAAACAAACAAATTTGCCTCCTCAGGTCAGCAGAGAATGTTATGTGTTTTGGCATTTAAAAATTTGTAAACAGGACATATTTCATGCTTAAGAGAGTAAAGCATGAAAACATTTCTAACCTCTGGCCTTGGGCAGTTCCGTTGCATTACATGTATAGGCGTGCTATGTTAAAATCACTTAATAACAGCAACGTTTTAAATGTATTTATATATATATATATATGATATACAGTAAGCTTTCGCTATTTAGACCACCTAAAATTAAGACCAAATCTGCTATAAAAAGGTTTTCTACACCTAATGTCTCCTTTTTAGAGACACCTTTATAACTATTCAAAAGTGGTCTTAAAGAACACTTTGAAAGTCCCAAAGGTGATCTTAATATAAGAATGTTACTGTATGTGTTTATACTTTTTCCAATTGTAGATTTTTTCCGATAAGGGAATAATAAAAACTATTTTTGTTTTCTACGTTAACATTTACAATCGAACTTCAATAACTCGAATACCTTTGGGACCATGAAATTTGTTCAAGATAGGGTTAATTCCAACTACTAATGTTTAAATTTTCAGTGAAATCAAAGTTTGTTATGTGTACTCATTAGAATCGCCTCATTGAGGCGATTCTAATGAGTACACACAACATACCTTTTAAGGATAAAATCAGGATAAAATACGACCTAAAATGTCTAAATATATGACTATCTGGAGCTGTTTAGTTCGAATTAACCCAGGTAAACTAGATACCCGTGTTCGAGATATTGCAGTTACACTACTGACTTGAATTTGCCTCAACTTTGATATATTTTCAGGTCATGGCATCGATGTATTCCATAAACTTTTTCCTGGACCACCCGTTCCCCCAGGAATGGTTTTAGACAGACTAAAAGAAATTCTTTGGCTTGAAAAGGTGGTGTACATCAAAGAACAGCTGCAGAAGTCCTCGAACAATACAGTGAAAACTAGTGAAATATTATTCCGTGCGAGCGATTCTTCTAATTCTTTCAAGACAACATCACATAAGTCAGAATCTGTTCAAAGCACAGTTTCAACTCCACATAAGTCATCAGGCGCGTTGCGGCCAACTCCTAGTGTTAAACAAACACTTTTACCTCAAAGAAACACACATCCCTCACGGGACAAATATATACTGAAAACCACAACACCCGCGAATAAGCGGTTTAATTCTAGACTTGTTCATACCAGTCACATACGAACCAAATTTAAAGCCAGTGAACAAAATGTTCCATCAAAATACTCATCAAAAGCTGCCGTATCCTCATTGTTAAACTGGTCAGGAGCTCCCGTAGATACAGCAGCAACTTCTCCAGAGAAAGAAAGTTTATTTAAAGGAAAGAAAACCACACCAAGAACTATTGGAGTAAGTGTCCCTATTCTACCCGATCCTATTCCAGACCCGGAACCGCCATCAAAGAAACAAGTAATAGAACTTCAAAACGCCGTAACTGAGCTTGCAAAGCCCCCAGATATTATGCCACCGATAAATGTGCCGTCCACAACAGCTGGTGCGATGAAACCTATATATTACCAAGAGCCGACGACTACTCCTAAAACAACATCAGGTGTAGAGCAAAAGGAGGTTCGTACTAAAGGTCCTGCTAAACAAAGAAATATAATATTTCGTCCAGAACCATTGCCTACAGCAAGGGCAACAGTTTCACATCCTAAGGTCACAACAAAACAAGACTCGGTTATAGCTAGGGTAAACTCATTATTAGATACGTATACTGACACACAAAGTAACGATGTAATCCTGACTAATCTCCAGGAAAGTCCTGCACCAGCTGTGTCTTTTTCTCGTGTTCCAGGGTCAGCTGGGATTATACTGAAACCCTCCCAAGACAACTTTGCAAGTTCTCAGTCAGGCAATATGATGACACAAAGTTCTGGCTTATTGTCAACTCAGCAAAATGTATATCAAGATCACGCAGCTACTGTTAATGAACAGTTATTGCCGTCTATACCCATGTTGCCCGGTTTGATACCACAGCTGCCATCACCACAGAGGGTCTCCACAAATAAGCACAAATCAGTCCCAGATTATAGGGTTGGAGACTTATACCTGGCATTACCAGCCGAGAATAAACTCGATACTGGGACATCAGCAGAAAGTAATAAGCCGAGTGTGGTTAGTGTTGTTTCAAACAATAATCAGAGAGAAGCTGCAAGTCAGTCTACAGAAGGTATACCAGTGCAAATTGCAGAAAGTAGGTTGGTGGGCCAAACTTTGGAAATTAATCCAGCGAATCAAGCTGGGGATACAACTGCAAATACTTGGCAGTCTGACAAGGAATCTGCAGTAAATGGGCAAAATGTAGATTCTACAGGCACAGCATATAACCAACGTAATAAGCAAACAACAGTTAACCCACTGCCAAATGTCGAATTCGCACAAACAGCTGCTGATCGACAAGCTAAGGAAAGTTCAAAGTCGGGTATAGATCAGCAAAACATAGACTATACACAACAAGCTGCAAGTATGAACTCTTTTGATCAAACTGCTTCTGTAGACTTGCTGTCCTTGCTGTTCCCCGGCATGAAAGCTCCTTCTTTACCAGACTTTGCAACTGAATCATCTCACAGAGCACCAGACGTGATGCCAGAAATAGTCCCGGCAACGCAGACGACACCGACTGCGACATCTGTTACAATTTCTGTTAGTAAGGAAGATAATGGGAATGGCTGCGACAGGATACAGGATTATACCGGTAAGCAGCACGTAACAAATGCCTTTGTTGATCAGTAAATTTCTCATTTCGTATCACACACCCATAAGAAGAAATGGTACCAATACGTCACATTTGCCAAATGTGAAAATTACGTATGGATACTTTTGATAAATTTAGGGGCCTTTAATTTGTGCGCAAATTTATCATGTTGATAATTTCTGACTTGTGAAGAATTGGTAAGTATTCCTCACACCAATTAGTACCAATTCCTCACACATGTAAATAATTCGTTGATAATTTCTGACGTGTAAAGAACTGGTAAGTATTCGACAAACATGTGACCTGTTTTTTTTTGTTTGTTTTTTTTTGTTTTTTTTTGGTGGGAGGGGGGGGGGTGTAAATAATTGGTAACAATTACTATTACATGTGTGAAGAATTGGTACCAATTCCTCTTACATGTGAAGAATCGGTACCAATTTCTCACACATGAGAAGAATTGGTACCAATAATATATGGAAGGCCCAGGGAGTGTCACAATAAACAACACAACCTGTCCAAAGTACCAAGAGGAAGCGAAAACCCCTCGGAACAGAAACCACACAATTACAAATAAACATTAACAGAAAAATTAGCTCACGCTAAGACTTGCTTTTATAGTTACGCAGGCTGGTGGATATAGCCGGAAACACCGTGGAAACGACTCGGCTCATTTTAAGCATTCTAACTCTTGTCCCACAAGTTCCAATAGTAAAACATTGGAATTTCCTTCCACGTTCATAACATTATGGTATGCGTGTGAAGAATTGGAATCGAATGCAAAATGCAGCAGCTTTGGGGGTATTTTATCGATGTGAGGAATATGCATGATTGCTACATGAAATTCGACAACGTGCGTATTTATCTCACGCGTGAAACTATTGGTATGAAATCCGTGATGTATTGGTACCGATTCTTCACGCGCTGTGAGGACTTGGTACCAATTCTTCACGTGTAGTTTACGAAATGAGAAATTTAAGGTTCAACATTCCTTTCAAAACACTTAAGAAGTCCATGTACACATGCAATGAATACCCAGGACAACGTCATTTTAGACAGGGAAACTGGAGTCTTAAAGTGGTGAACTGACAAAAATCGACTCAAAGTTTACATTTACAAACGCTCGCATACTGCTGTCCACGTGACTACCACTGACCCATATCCCGAAGAACATGACAACCTCTGCCTTGGCAACTTAGTGAACAGTGCAGATCCAGATCAGATGCCTTCTGAAGCCAACTGATCAGGATCTACACTGTCATGTAGTTTGTGAAACAAATATATTATATCAAGTAATTTGATTGTTTGATAGTGCTTAATCAATTTATGTAACATGACAAGGGTTAAAAATAGACCGCGAGAAGTTAAAACTAATAAGGATCCGCAAGTACTGGAAAATGGCCGTCTGATCAAGGTCTACACTGTTTTCTTACAGTAAGAAAATATCAACATTGTTAAGGGCATACAGCAGCGGAGCCGGTATACTTTTCCTGGACAGGTTATGCTAATACGTACGTAAGCGGTTTTCTAGTATTGACAACAGCCGGTCTGAGAGAGAATGACCGTAGAAATATTTCATGATCGATCTGTACGAACCTATCATGTCGCCGGACCCGGCGGGGGTCGAATCCATGACCTCCTAACCATCAGTGGGACGAGTTCGACTAAGCCACTTGGGTCGCCATTTGGTAGATAGTATGTTACTATACCATTCACGTCCATGTGTGCATGCGTGCGTGTGTGTGAAATTACTCTCTTAAAACAGTACGAGTGTGAATTTATCATTTCTTAATGTCAATTTTCAAAGGCTTCGAAATTTCACGATTATTTTTGGAACACTAGCTAATTCGAACTCCATTTTGAGTCACCAGATATTTTTTTCCGTAGCTCCAAATACCCAAGAGGCGGTTCTAACGAGCACCCACAACCTATGTTTGCAGTATAAATAAGAAAAAAAAATATGGAATTTCATTCGAAAAGTAGCCATTTTGGAGATATGAAAAAAAATGCACTGTGACGCACGGGTGTGTTATCATAATGGTATAGTGACATGAATAGTGGGATCACTAAAGGGTAGCTTCCCCCCCCCCGCCAATTGGGGGCTTTGAGAAATAGATTGGACTGCATGGTTCCACGCAGAGCTGAAACTGGCCACAAATGAGTACTGGTATACCGCCTAGAAGGACTAAGCCTGCCAAGTCAATGTTATGTGAGTCAGACCGTCCAATGCATATACGCCTTTTGGTTTCATTGGGCGACAGGACTTGAAATGTCATTTCATCACACTGTCGGGTAAAAGCCCTTCAAAATTGGAAGCAACGTCTGCAAAATGACCTTGCCCAGGCAAAGCAGTGTGAGTCAGATCGTCCAATGCATATAAGCCTTCTGGTTTCATTGGGCGGCGGGGCTTGAGATGTCATTTCACTTCAATGACGGGTAAAACTGTCGGTCCCACAAAATTGGAAGCGATGTCTCCAAAATGACCTAAATAGTGTTGACGGGGACGTTATCCCTCAATTCAAACAGACAAACAAACAGGATATCTTGACGATTTTCTGTAAAATTAAAGTATTTTGCGTGCTCATAAGAATAGAGGCGATCCTAATGAGTGCGCATAGCATGCCTTTTCAAGATAAAATCTAAAAAAAAATCCAGAATTATGTTATCCTTAATACAGTCAACCCTCTTTATACCGACATTCGTTATGACGACAAATCTCCTTATAACGACAATTTCAACGGCATGAATTCTTAGCTAAGCTTCGATTCCGAGCGCCGTGGGCTTCCCTCGTGTTGGAAATGCCCAAATCGAATCCATAGTCATGAAAGATTCTTGTAATTTAATACTCCAAGAAACAATGAGGCGTTTCTAACAAATTTCTATATATTTGTTTTTTAGAGTAATGATGTGGAAAAAAACTTTTTTATAACCTACCATACTCCTTACTGGGATTCTTTATAACGACAAATTCATTATAACGGCACAATAAAAGTCGTCCTCTGTACAAGGATATCTTGAGCTTTGGGAAACACTCTTCCATGCCTCCAGAACTAGTTCGAATTAGCCACGGTGAACGATTTTGTTTGTTTGAATCCCGTCAATACTATTTAGGTTATTGCGGAGACGTTGCTTCCAACTTTGTAGGACCGACAATTTTACCCGACATTGAGGTGAAAAGCCCAGCCGCCCAATGAAACCAGAAGGCTTATATGCATTGGACGATCTGACTCACACCGCTTTGCCTGGGCAGGCTTAGTCCTTCTAAGCGGTTTACCAGTACTCGTGTAAGGTCAGATTCAGCTCTGCATGGAAGCACCATACAGCCCAATCTACAGTCGAACTTCAATGGCTCGAACACCTTTGGGACCACGAAAATCTGTTCGAAACAGGGGAAGTTCGAGACACAGATGGCTACTTCCAGGAGGTAAAACTGGGTTTATTTTGGGACTTCGGTTCGGTGGTCTATGATATAAATGTATGCTGTGTGTACGCATTAGAATCGCCTCATTGAGGCGATTCTAATGAGTACACACAGCATACATTTGCAAGATAAAAGATAAAAATATCCTAAATTTTACCCTCCCTATTTCTTACGTAGAGAAATCCCCTAGGGACTCAAGAACGAGTTCGACTCAGCCATGGTAAACGAGCCATCGGTGTTCGACCCATCGAAGTTCTACTGTATTTCTCCGGGGGCACACCGCGAAACATCCGTGTTAGAGTTATCGATGTTTCACTGTATTTTATTTTATTGTTGTAGGTTTCTGTTCCTCGCGTACCCATGGTTACTACAAAAACGACTATGACTGTGCCAGCTACATAGTGTGTGACTGGGGACGGATGCATCTGTGCAGGTGTCCGCTGTACACAATGTTTGATTCCAACCTCGGAGTCTGTAACTGGGAAACTGAGGTGGAATGTTAGAAGATTTAGTTATATTAGGTGTGAAATATTAGTAATAAAATATTTTATATGGACCAAAGTTGCTTCAATCTAACATCTAAGTATTTCATCATCAACGGATTTTTGATTAACGTGCAGGTACAGAGGCAACGTCCACATAAGTGGGCCCCCCTTCCAGGTAGCTGGCTTGCTGCACGCATGGCAGATCTTACACCAGATCTCCAGGCTTGTCTATCACGAGGATCGATAGCAGAGAGCTTCCATTCTCTGCAATCTCTTTCTGTTAGCTGCTTCCAGGTCATCTTGGGCCTTCCTGGCCCCCGCTTTCCACTTACCTGTTGCACCGTTGGAGCGTTCCACATGTCCATACCAGCGAAGTCTTCTCTCTTTCAGGATGAAGTCCAGGCCCTCAATGCCAAGACGCTACAGTAACTCACTGGACCTGATGGTGACAGTGTCCTGTGGCTTGACATTGCAGATCTGTCTGATCATTGCCCTGTCATTTCGCTGTAGACGTTGGAGGTTTGGCTTTGTCAATGGCCATGTCTCACTGGCATGGAGCATTGCGCTCCGCACACAAGAGCTATACACACGGCCACGTGTCTTGAACAAGAGGTGGCGGGAAGAGAGAACTGGTAGCAACTCCTTGAATTTCTTCCAGGCTGTTTTCACACGTGATCTAGTTGAAAGGTCGCAACCACCCCCTGCAGAGAGCATATCACCTAGGTAGCAGAAGGAAGCTACAACCTCCAGCTTGTCTGATCCGACTTGAACTTCCCTCTGTGGTCTGCCATCTAAGGGGCGTGCAGTTCCTTGGCACCGTGTACACCTGTACTCAGGGTCCTCTATCAAGCGTTTGAGCCCACTGCATTTCTTGTGCACCCAGAACTTGCAGGCATTACAAAAGATACTGTTGCTGCAAACTCCAGTGCGACATACAGCGCATGGGAACTGGCCTGTACTCTGCAAGAGGTCCAGACCTGTACCACAGATCATGATCTTTGTCTTTTCTGCATTCACTCTCAGCCCTTTCGCCTCCATTGCCTCTTTCCAAGTTAAGAGCCTCCTGACACATTCCTCAAGGGATTCAGCTATGATGACAAGGTCATCAGCATACAGGTCCTCCCAGGGGACTCCAGAGCGGAACTCGCATGACAAGGCTTCAAGCACAATGATGAAAAGCAGTGGGCTGAGAACAGAGCCTTGAAGAACAACCACCTCCACCTCGAATTCTTCACTGTAACCATCACCAACGCGGACACGGCTCCGAGCATTTGCGTACATCCCTTGGACCAGTTTCACAATCCACTCGTCCACTCCAAGTTTTCTTAGTGCCCACCAGATGACTTTCCGAGGCACTCGATCAAATGCCTTCTCCAGGTCTACAAAAGCCATGTAGAGTCTCTTGTTGGCCGCCAGATACTTCTCTTGCAGCTGTCGGACAACAAAAATTGCATCTGTTGTGCCTCTTCCTGGGACGAAGCCAAACTGGGAATCGTCGATGGACACCAACTGCCTAATGAGGCCATCCACAATCCTCTCCAGGACTTTCATGACCTGTTCTGTCAGCTTGAGACCACGGTAGTTGCCCCGTTCCAATGCATCGCCCTTGCCCTTGTAGAGACAGACAATGAAACTCTGTTCCCAGTCAGAGGGTACCTTCCCATCACGGATGATTGCAGCTGCAAGGTCACGGATCATCGAGGCACCCACATCACCTGCAGCTCTTATCATCTCCACCACTATGCCAGAGGGAGCAGGTGCTTTGCCAGTCTTCATCTGATAGATAGCCTTATTAACCATATCAATAGTGATTGGGATGGGTGGCCCTTCCACTGGTGGTTCATCAGACAGGTGGTCTGGGTCCCAGTCGAACTCAACATTGAGTAGCCTTTTGTAGTGTTCTAACCAGGCCCTCTGCTTTGAGTCATCACTCATTGACATCTCCCCTGCATCATTCTTTACTGGTTTGTCACCTACAACATCGGCATTCTCTCTTCTCATCTGGTTAGCAAGGCGGTATACTTCTTAGGACTTAGGTTCGATATTCTTGTAGATCTCCTTCTCAGCTTCTTGGCGAGCATATTTGTTTATCCTTATCCTGCTGTTCACAACTACCCATATCTTTGCAAACAGTGTAGATCCAGATCAGATGGCTTCAGGATCTACACTATATGACATTCAGTTTGCGAATTTGAATGAATAAATAACATCGTGTAATTTGATTGGTTGAAATGTAAATGGGTGTGGCTAAATTAATTCATGCAGCGGGATAAGGGTTAAAACATTGGCTCTCTATCACAAACACGTCCAATGAGTACCATGGTATTTCCCACTTTAAAGGGACAAAAACAGCACCGCATGCGGGTGCCAACGCCCGGCTGCAGTTTCTATTAGAAAACAAAAATTCTAAGTTGAAAAAGGGCATAATTGTGCCAAAAATATTTTGAGGGTTACCTCACCTATTGGTATGTGTTCCCCTTTTCATAATGAACAACTAGTCCGAGTTTCAAGTAAATATGTTCAGTAATGACAGAGATATTACAAAATGTCCAAGTTTTTGCATGACGACGCAGAAGACGACGCAGACGACGCCAGAGCTATGACAATACCTCGACGTTTTCTTCGAAAACAGCCGAGCTAAAAATGCGGTTTACAATAGCATTTTATATAGAGTATTTGTCATTTTCTTAGTTTTGTTCAAAATAATAGATAGTGGCTACCCGTCAGAACCGGTACTGACAAGCACCCGCAGTATTCTTATTGGAACCCTTTCAACCTTATAGACCGGTACAGGCGTAAGATGGCATAGCTTATATGAATGAACCATGGTCTTCACTGCGTGCCCCATGTCTTATCTCGCCCCTTCTGAATACATCGAATGTGTCTAAATTCAAATATGGAAGAACTGAATTAAGAAACTCGGAGAGTGGAGCGTGGATGGCGGTGGGCGAAGGGTGTGTGGTTGTGGAAGGTATAAGAATGTTTGTTTCTGGCTGAAAACAAAATCTCCAAGAATGTGGATCAGTTTCTTTCTTTTCTTTCTTTCTACTGATACTGCGATCGGTCACATTTGACCATTACTCGCAGGTCGTTATTACATACACTCCAGATTTGCAGGATGAAAGCCTACACAGTAATCACGTTATTATGGTAGGGTTCTTTAACCTGCACAGGGGATGGTTCTGCCTGCAGAATGGGGCTCCAGTCCCGATCGGAAGGATGGTGCACTTAATGACTTAACCTTTAACATTTTTTTTTTTTTTTTTTTTTTTTTTGCCGTCAGTGTTCAAACTTAAATTTAGCCTAACAAATTACTTTTAAATGTACCTGCACCACAAACGTCACCCCGTAATGACATCCTATTTAGCCTTTAAATTTAAGACTCCCCTTAAACCACAAACGTCATTGAAATGGCTCCTTTCTTATAATGAGAAGTTACATTTGACATTACAAAATGTTTTGCCTTTTTAAAATAGGTACAAAAAATCACCAGATGTAAAACTACCGTGATTATTATGGCCAGATATAGTTCACCTGGATGAGGCTGAATTGAAGCATGGCATGGTGGCCATCTTGCTATCGGATCAAATTGGCTTTAGCAATTCTGACTTTGCATGTTGCCTTGATGCCTCTGATTAAGCTTCCGAGAGATCATCACGAAAACACACCTATATAAGTTTGACCCCCTTGAACCCCACAATTATATAGTAAAACTGGGGTTTACAGGGGTAAACCTAATTGTTCTTATTTCTGTGCTAAAATAGGTGAGGCGGTTCTTACGAGTGCCCACAATCAATATTTTGAGCAGAAATATGAAAAATATCAGGATTTTTATCTGAAAAATTTCATTTTTGGGTGGTAAAATTTTACCAAAATATTTGAATAGGAGTGTTTTCGTAATGTGATGTTGATGTAGAACGGAGGACGTAGATAGGTGCCCTTTAATGAATTTAAATATGGCAACCAAAGTGGCCATCTTGGATATCGGAATGCAATGATTTTAGCAGTTCTGAATTTCAATGTCACAACCATGCCTTCCACACAAAATTTCGCCTCAATCCGATTAACCATTCGGGAACAGATTGCGACCATCCTGGATATCGAAACGACTTTTAGTAATATTAAATCTCGGTGTTGACCTAATGCCTTCAACCAAGTTTCGTCTCAATCTAAATTTCGATTCGCTTGAAGATTTTCAAGATGTCTGTTCTAGCGACCACCTTGGGCAACAGATCAAAATGATTTAAACAAGTCAGTATCTCCTTGTCACGGCGCCTCCAAACCGCCCACCAAGGTTCGACTTACCATTCGGGAGAAAGGCGCGTTAGTTGTTTTTAGCTCACCAGAGCTTAAGGCCCCCGGTGGGTGGGGGAGGGGGCTTTTAGGATAAGCAGTTGTCCGTCGTCGTCTGTCGTATGCCGTCGTTGGGCGTCAACACTTTTAAACGACATGTCTTCTGAAACCACTGGGCCGATTCGGCCCAAAGTTCATCTATAGCATCTTTGGGCAGGGGAATTGAAGTTGTGGGGGGGGGGGGTAATGAAAATCAGCTTTATAGTTTGGTTGCTATGCAACTTAGAGTTTCCATATACATATAATGGGGAAAATTATTTTGACAAAACTTTTATAGAAATGTTCAATGAGTAAACTTCTTTCAGCCATATGCTTTCATGCCAAGATGGGGGTTCCCTAGGTGGCACCGGGGCCATGCCCCATCCCCTCCACTTCATAAAAGGCCATATAACGCAGAAACCATTCAGATCACCACCCCTAAACCAATTATATTCTTGTTCCTTATGATAAGACGCATTCAGTGACACCAACCTAGGGGTTCTCCGGGATGCGCCGGGGTCATGCCCCACCCCCTCCATTTCATAAAAGGCCCAATATCTCGGAAACCTTACAGATCCCCACCCTTATGAAAGACACATTTAGGGACAACAATCTTGGGCTTTCCTGGGATCAACAGGGCATGCCCCAACCCCTCCACCACTTTAGAGGCCTTATATCTCTAGCATACAGATCCCCGCTGCTAAACCATATATATTCTTGTTCCTTATGATAAGACGCATTAAGTGTTACCAACCAGGGCACCATTGGGTCCGGTCCATGCCCTACCCCATTTACTTCATAAAAGCCCTAATGTTTCAGATACTGAGTCCACAAGGGTGCTCATTTGGATATGGGGGTTCATTTGGGAGACTTTTATATTTTGTAGATTAAAATGATATCATGTTAAAATACATGGCTGCCATTGGGCAGTGCGCATCAGAGCTCTGGTGAGCATAGTGGCACATGAGCCTCTTGTTTAAACATGATGGCCGCAATGGGTTTGAACGTAAGAATTCAGCATGAATCTCGATATAGGAACGTAACGGATTTAGCATTTCGGAATCTCCATGTCATCCCAATGCGCTACAAGAAGTTTCGGCTCAGTATGACTCTTCATTCGGGAACAGCGTGGTTTGAAGCTTTTAAAGATGGATGGCCATATTAGATATCGGAACGTATTGGTTTTAGCTATTTCTAAATCTCCATGTTGACCCCGATGCCTTGCATCAAGTTTCAGCTCAGTCCATTACGAAAACGCACCTATACAAATACATTGCCAATTTTTTGGCCAAAAATTAGAAATTTGAAGATGAAAAATTGTGATATTTTTCTTATTCTGCTCAAAACATAGATTGCGGGGACTCGATAGAACCGCCTCGATGATGCGGTTCTATGTCGAGGCGGTTCTATCGAGTACCTACAATCTTCTGCTCAAAACATAGATTGCGGGGACTCGATAGAACCGCCTCGACGAGGCAGTTCTATCGAGTACCCACAATCTATGTTTTTGAGCAGAAATAAGAAAAACAATGTATACCCCCTTAAACCCCAGTTTTACTATATAAAAGTTGGATATGAGGGGGTCAAAATTATATAGGCGTGTTCTCGTAATGCCAATTTCGGTTCTGGATGAGCTGATGTTTGAAGAATTTCAAGATGACATTTATGGTGGCCATCTTGGATATCGGAATGGAACATATCCGATTTTAGCCATTCTGAATCTCCATGTTGGCCCGTTGTCTCTCACCATCAAGATTCAGCGCAATCAGACTTTCGATTCGAAAGTTGTTGGCCATCTTGGATACATGTATCAGAACGGAGCTATTTAAGCAATTTGGAATATCCATGAGGCCCCGATACCCCCATCTTGTCCTTTTGGTCCGGGCGGAGATGTCATTTGAAGAGTTTCAGATGGCCACTATGGTGACCATTTTGGATATCTGTATGTAATTAAGCAATTCTGAATCTCCATTTGACTCCATCTAACTTTCGGTTCGCTTAATGAATGGCGGCCATTTTGCATATCGGCAAAGATATAACCTGACGTTTAGTGTATGAAGTTGGCTTGGAGTTTGGAGTATAGAGTTTGGAGTTCGATTTATTCCATAGCAGTTATTAGTGAGTGTTGGGCAAAATCGATATTCCAAGTCGCGAATCCCAAGCAAAGTTCACACTCCCTGACGTTAAATTGTGAAAAAATCCAATAACGGATGCGAAAATATTAATTCACTCGGGCTTCGTCATCATGGATTAATATTACGCAGTCTGACATTGTGCGTTAATCACGTTAAAACATACACCCCGCCCATCGGGCTTGAAAAAAATAGATTGGGGTGCAAACCGCTTAAGTCTACGCCGGCCCAGGCAAATCGGTGCGAGTTGCACCGTCCCGGGTTATAAATCCTATTTGTTTGGGCGGTAGGTCTTGAGATGTCATTTCATCTCAATGTCGGGTAAAAGTTAAAAAAAAATACAATAGGTCCAAATGGCCCTATATAGCTCATCTGTGTACCAGAAAACATTAGTTAAGGAGACCACTTGACATTGCTACATACTAAATATCTAAGCTCTGGACCTTATGAGAAGAAGAATTTTCAAGTTCTTTCCAGTATAAGTCTATAGGAGCTAATGAGCCCTGAGGCTTGACCAATTTTGACCCAAAGGGCATGGTTGGCAGGATTTATGTGGGCGACCATTTTATGTAGCTATATACTAAATATCTAAGGTCCGTACTTCATGGTTTCAGAGAAGAAGATTTTTTAAGCTTTTTTCCATTACAAGTTTATTTGAGTTAAGGGGCCACAGGATTTGGCCAATTTTGACCCCAGGGGCATGATTGGCAGGATTCATGAAGGCGACATGCTAAATACCTAATAGCTCTGGGTCTTATGTTTTTTTATGTTTTTTTTTTTTTTTCATTCTAAGTTGTTCTTTTTTTTTTCATTGTAAGTCTATGGTAACTAATGGGCCCATGGGCCAATTTTGGCCCAAGGGACATGGTTGACAGGATTTCTTAAAATGACCATTTCATGTTGCTACATACTATATATCTAAGCTGTGGGACATATGGTTTCAGAGGAGAAGATTTTTGAAGTTTTTTTTTCCATTATAGGGCTATGGGAGCTAATGTGCCCATGGGCGTGGTTAAATTTTGACCCCAGGGGCATGGTTGGCAGGATTTATGTAGGTGACCACTTGACTTTGCTACATGCTACATATATTTAAGCTCTGGGCCCTGTGGTTTCAGAGGAGAAGAGTTTTGAAGTTTTTCCAATTGTATGTCTATTGGCTAAAGAGTCCTGGGGTGTGGCCAATTTGGATCCCAGGGGCATAATTGGCAGGATTTATGTAGGTCATCATTGACAAGGTTACATACTCAAGCTCTGGGCCTTATAAGAAGAAGATTTTTATGCCCCCGCCATTCGAAGAATGGTGGAAAGGGCACATAGCAATGTCCCTGTCCGTCCGTTCGTCCGTCCGTGCGTCCGAAACTTAAACGCGGTCAATAACTTCCTTATTTCTTGATCGATTTTAAAATTACACGGCAGAAATGTTAACCATCATGAGACGACGTGTCATGTGAAAAACCCAGGTCCGTACCTCCAAGGTCAAGGTCATACTTAGAGGTCAAAGGTAAAAAAGGGGTCCGAAACTTAAACGCAGTCAATAACTTTCTGATTTCTGGATGGATTTTGAAATTACTTTGAAGAAATGTAAACCATCATGAGACGATGTGTCACGTGTAAACCAAGATCCGTACCTCCAAGGCCAAGGTCATACTTAGAGGCAAAAAAAATGGTCCGAAACTTAAACGCAGTCAATATTTTTCTTATCTCTGGATGGATTTTGAAATTACTTGGCAGAAATATTGCCATCATGAGACAATCTGCCTCACACAAAACCAAGGTCCTTACCTCCAAGGTCAAGGTCATACTTAGAGGTCAAATGTGAAAAAGGGGCCCAAAACTTAAACACGGTCAATAACTTTCTATGGATGAATACGAACATAGACATATTTTCATGCGGGGGCATCCGTGTCCTCTGGACGCATTTCTAGTTGAAGATTTTGCCATTATAAGTCTATAGGAGCTAATGAGCCCTGGGGAGTGCCAAATTTTGACCCAAGGGGCCTGGTTGGCACGATTAATGTAGGTGACCATTTTATGTTGCTATATACTAAATATCTAAGGTCTCTACTTCATGGTTTCAGAAAAGAAGATTTTCGAAGCTTATTTTCCATTATTAGCTTATTGGAGTTAATGGGCCACCGGATTTGGCCAGTTTGGGCCCTAGGGGCATGATTGGCAGGATTTATGTAGGCTATCACTCGACGTTGCTATATGCTAAATACCTAAGCTCTCGGCCTTATTGTTTCAGAGAAGAAGATTTTTGAAGTTTGTTTTTCATTTTAAGTTGTACATTTCAAGTCTATGGTAGGTAATGGGCCCATGGGCATGGCCAATTTTGACCCAAGGGGCATGGTTGGCAGGATTTATTAAGGTGACCATTTCATTTCGCTACATACTAAATAACTAACCTCTGGGACTTATGTTTCAGAGGAGAAGATTTTTTGAGGTTGTTTTTTTTTTTTTTTTTTTTCATTATAAGTCTATGGGAGCTAATGGGCCCATGGGCTGTAGCCGATTTTGACCCCAGGAGCATGGCTAGGATTTATGTAGGTGATCACTTGACGTTGCTACATGCTATATATTTAAGCTCTGGGTCCTGTAGTTTCAGAGAAGAAGATTTTTTAAGTTTTTCCAATTGTAAGTCTATGGGAGCTAAAGAGCCCTGGGTGTTTTGTTTGTTTGTTTGATTTGATGTTTAACGTCCCCGTCAACACTATAACGGTCATTTTGGAGACGTTGCTTCCAAGTTTGTGGGACTGTTACCCGACATTGAAATGAAATGATATCTCAAGCCCTTTTGCCCAATGAAACCAATAGGGTTTATAAGTATGGACGGTCCGATGCGCATCGCTTTGCCTTGGCAGGCTTAGATCCTCTTAGCGTTTTGCCAGTACTCGTTTGTGGTCGGATTCAGCTCTGCGCCGAAGCATCATGCAGCCCATTTTTTTCCTCAAGCCCGCCTTGGGGTGTGGCCAATATGGATCCCAGGGGCATAATTGGCAGGATTTATGTCGTTGACCATTTGATATTGCTACGTACTAAATATCTAAGCTCTGGGTCTATAGTTTCATAGAAGAAGATATTTTAGGGTTTTTTTTTTTTTTTCATTATAAGTCTAAAGGAGCTGATGAGCTCGGGCATTGCCACTTCTGACTCCAGGGGCAGGGTTAGCAGGATTTATGTAGGTGACTCTTTTATGTTGCTAGATACTAAATATTTAATTTATGTGCTTCACAGTTTCAGAGAAGAAGATTTTTAAGCTGTTTTCCATTATGAGTCTATGGGAGCTAAGGGGCCCCGGGGTGTGGCCCATTTGGACCACAGGGGCATGATTGGCATGATTTACTTAGGTGACCACTTGCCGTTCCTACATGCTGAGTATCTAAGCTCTGGGCCCTGTGGTTTCAGAGAAGAAGATTTTTGAAGCTTTTTTCCATTACAAGTCTATGGGAGCTAAGGGGCCCCAAGGTGTGGCCAATTTGGACCCCAGGGGCGTGATTGGCCGGATTTATGTAGGTGACCACTTGACATTGTTACAAGCTAAATATCTAAGCTCTGGGCCCTGTGGTTTCCGAAAGGAATTCCCATTGTAAGTCTATTGGAGCTATATGTTGCATGGGCAACCAGAATTCCAATCTGATCACCCCAAAAACCATATGCAGCCTTTCCCCCTACCTGATGAATCTTCTCATGAAATTTGATCAAGATTGGCCATGGGGTATTAGAGATATACTAATTTGAAATTGTTTACGGACGCACGCACGCACGCACGACCGACAAAATGTGATCACAAAAGCTCACCTTGTCACGTGACAAGGTGAGCTAAAAAAATAAAAATGGAAGCAACGTCTTCAAAATGACTTAATTAGTGTTGACGGGCAACGATAAAACATGATTAGGAAATGAATAATTTTCAATGAACCTCTATACATGTATTTCATTTACAGGGATATCAAATAAATATAAATTTACATAAAAACCTTCGAATTCACAGACAGCTTTTGACTATGGCAAATACATGTGGCATATTACTAAATATATGTATAAAACAGAATATTAAAATGAGTACATGTATCTAATAATAAATCGACGGTGCATGAGCTTGCACAGGGCAAACTTGCTCAATGCTACATTTCGCGGCTTGTAAAGTACTATCCCTGCCCGGACAGTTCCGTAGTTTAAGAAAATTAAAATTTGGCCCACATTCGGAGAAACTCTGTTTTTGTCATTTGCGAACAACAAAGGTACTGATCAGACTGCGCATGCGCATGCGCAGTATGATCAGTACCTTTGTGTTCGCCGCTTAGATAGTGTGGTACCTCTCGTTTCTTTATAAATCGAATCGCCCCGACCTGTAACAAATAGAAAGAGGAGTTGCACTCACAAAGTTTCAAAACGATTGGTCTACTACCATAAGAGGATTTGCACATTCATGGTATTGAAGGTACTCATCTTGGTTCATTATAACCTTGAAAAAGTACATGCATATTCAAAGCGCAAAAAATGGGTTAAATAAATAAGTAAATAAATAAATAAAAGAAGTTGTTTATTAGTAGCATAGAAGCCTCCGTGGTGTAGTGATTATGCTATTCGCCTCATAAACCGGGTGTCGTGGGATCGATCCCGGGCTCCTCCAGACTTTCAGATGTGTATTAAAACCAAGATCCCATCTCCATATGACCTTAGCTGTTGGTAGGACGTAAACTCAAACAAATACATACATTATTAGATGCAAATTCTTACTATGATCTTTAAGCGCTGAGCACTATTGAAAACGGAAAAAAACAATACGTTTAAGAAACTAAAATAGCTCCTCCATGCATACACACACACACAGGCAGACACACACATGCGCGCACGCTCACGCATACACGCAAGCATGCACACGGTGTAACGATGCAGCCACTATTGTAAGCAACCATTTTAATGCCCCTAAAATAAAATGAACTGCATCAAGTGAAATGCCCTTACGAAAACATGCCTATTCAAATATATCTCGGACCCGTCGATTGATGGGTCCGAGAATATATTGAAAATTTTACCACCAAATATTGAAAATTTTCAGATAAAACATTCTATTATTATTCAAATTTTGGCTCAAAACATAGATTGTGCGTACTCGTTTGAACCGCCTCGCTCACGAGTATCCACAATCTATGTTTTTGAGTAGAAATAAGAAAAATAGCGAATACTCTTGTAACCCCCAGTTCCACTATGTAAACATGGGTTTAAGGGAAATGGGAACACCTGGCCGATGTTTCCGCCATTTTTCAAAGGGAGACAACTTTCGAGACTTCCTGTTCGCCTTTCTGTAAGCCCTGTCCCACGGAAAAAGGTCTACTCTTAAAGGAAAGAATTTGCTCCTCAGGAGCAAATTCTTTCCTTTAAGAGTTGGCCCCTATTGACATGGGAGACATAAATACTTTTGCAAGAGTTGCCTCCCCTGAAGGTGTTCCCATTCCCCTTAAAAGGAGTCAAAATTATATAGCTTGTTTCCGTGATGGTCTCAGCACAGGTGCATAAACAACACTAGAGCTGGCTAATCGGAGCTGAAAAGACAATCGATTATCAGTCATGCCATCGCGATCGATACTCGATTAGTAATCGCTGAGGTTTTTGTCATAATTTTACCTGTCTGGCTTTCTGTTTGAGCATGACTCTTACCATATGTTGCACTTTACCATATGAGTATTTGAACAGACAGGCCTGAGCAAACAGTGAAGGCCCAGATGAGACGCCGCAGAATGCGGCGTCTCATCAGGGTCTGCACTGTTTGCCACTCATCCAACTATTTTAGGCATAACTTTGGGTAGTAAATTATACCCACCAAGTAATCGATTACAGGCAAATCAGAAATTATAATCATTTTTGTGGAATTTATCGATCGATTAATCGATTATACGATTAATCGTGTCAGCCTTACAGAACACCCAAATCATTCTGCACGTTCTGTCAACCAGGACACATTGATTTTCTTTCTCATCTATACAGTAATCCGCAATGACTTTAGCCAGACTGCGCGGATGCACAGGCTGATCTGAGTATTCGATAAATGCACGTGCCCAAAGACGCATTTTCGCTTGACATGACCAGTATATGCATGTATAATCATTGTATGTTTACATTATGTTGACAATATTATAAATTAATCTTTATATAGATATAACATATATATATAACAAATAAAAAGGTGACGCTCGACAACTGATCAATAATGTGCATTGTTATTTTGGTTTACATACCATGTGGCATGATGTTTTTTGTTGTTGTTTTTTTTCTTTCTTTTTCATGGTTATACAATGACGTTTTTTTTTTGTTGTTGTTTGTTGTTGTTGTTGTTGTTTCTGAAATAATGCAATATATATGTTTATTATATATGTATATTATTTTTTTCTTTTGCTTCATAATAATTTTGGTACTCGTTTGAACAACCCCATTTTGGAGGTTTTAACAAGTAGAAACAATCTAGGTTTTAGGAAAAATAAGGAAATAAAAATAAAATGATCTCTTTTCCTGATTCAAGAAGGTCAGTTCTTGCATATGTAAAAGCTATTCACAATTATTAAACAAAAACACCCGATTTTTAGACAATGTACTTGCTAGAACAGTTACCAATTTCACCACTAATGAACTCGTTAAGCTAACGAGACTTTCAACAACTGGACACTTGTTAACAAGTCTGTGTAATGAAAACCGTGTAAGTCCCACTTCATACAGAGAAAAATGGGGTTCACAGGGTTATACATCATTTCCCTTATTTTCCCACAAAACCATAGATTGTGGGTACTCGTTAGAACCGTCTCAATGAGGCGGTTCAAACGACCACCGAAATCTATGTTAGGGCAAGAAATAAGAAAAATATCACAACTTTTCATCTGAAAAGATCCAAAATACGCCATTCTAGTACATGTTACCATAATGTCCTGGATCCCCATCTTTTACAGAGCATTTTAGGGGTTTTGTTTGTTTGTTTGATTTGAGGTTTAACGTCCCCGTCAACACTGTATAGGTCATTTTGGAGACCTTGCTTCCAATTTTGTGGGACTTTTACCCGACACTGAGATGAAATGACGTCTCAAGCCCTGTCGCCCAATGAAATCAATAGGGTTTATCAGCATGGACAGGCCGACTCGCACCGCGGTTCCTGGACAGGCTTAGATCCTCTAAGCGGTTTACCAGTACTCCTTTGTCGCCCCCGCCCATCGGGGCTTGAAGAAATAGATGGGCTGCCTGATGCTTCCATGCAGAGCTGTAACCTTCCCGCACACGAGTACTGGTAACCCGCTTAGAGGATCTAAGCCTGCCCAGGCAAAGCGGTGCGAGTCGGCCCGTCCATGCTAATAAACCCTATTGGTTTCTTTGAGCGGCAGGGCTTGAGATGTCATTTCATCTAAATGTCGGGTAAAAGTCCCACAAAATTGGAAGCAACGTCTCCAAAATGACCTTTAGAGTGTTGATGGGGACGTTAAACTTCAAATCAAACAAACAAACAAACCAGTACTCCTTTGCGATCGGTTTCAGCTCTGCATGGAAGCATCATGCAGCCCATCTATTTATTCAAGCCCCAATGGGCGGGGGCAAGCATTTTAGGGGTTTTATAGATGAACATTCCTCTGTTATGTTTGCTCCAAACGCAGCTTGTATGTGCAGAGAGACAGTTCTTTCTAACGCATACAATCCATGTTTCGACAAGTACATGTGCAGTAAAATTCTTAAATTAAGACCACGGTTGAGATTGTTCAAAAGTGGTCTTGAAGACCACTTTTGAACAGTCCCAGAGGTGGTCTCTTATTAGGAGACACTAGGTATAGAAAACACAAAGAAAATAACTGAAACCTCAATAAAGCTTTAAATTTAAGTTTGGCTTAAGGGGAATGGGAACACCTTCAGGGGAGGCAACTTCTGCAAAAGTATTTTTGTCTCCCATGTCAATAGGGGTCAACTCTTAGCAAATTCTTTCCTTTAAGAGTAGACTCCTTTGTCAGTGGGACAGGGCTTATAGGAAGTCCTGAAAGTTGTCTCCCTTGAAAAAAATAGCCGGGGGGGGGGGGGGGGGAGGGGAGAGAATCTGCGAGGTATTCCCATTTCCCTTAATAGCAGAGTTTATCTCGACTTTTCCACTTCCAGATTAAGCATAAACTGGCGAAGTTCTTAATTGAGTCCCTGAGAAAACCTGTCTTCGGGGTTTGCAACCAAGTAGGACATAAACTGACCCTTTTATCTACAGGGACTAGCCATTTGAGTTTTTAGATGAGTAAAAAGAGGCATTGTACTATTCAAATAGCGATTCTAACACAGCGCGCCTATATAGGCAATGGAAAATAACTGTGTTTTATTCTACAACAAATCACGGCAAGGAAGAGGACGACGAGTGACGTCATTAAAAACTACCAATTTATGACGTCATTAGTCGATTTCCTTGACGTTAGACGGTGTAACGTCATTTTCTCGCATCGAAAACGTTAGAAAAGGATATAAATGCATGTGTTTCAGTCGATAATTTTTGGCGGGATTTCTTCTAATAATGGCGAAAAGTTGTGAGAATTTGAAGGAAACAACAGCATTATTGCCGAGTTTCAGCGTGTTAGAATCGAAATAGATCAGCTCTAGCCAGTGATTTGTCAGGTAATAAATCACAGTTTGTAGGTCAGTTGTAAGTAGACAAATCACTCGCGCTACGCGCTCGTGATTTGTCTACTTTACAACTGACCTCCAAACTGTGATTTATTACTCAACAAATCACAGTTAGAGCTGATCTATTTCTTAAATACAAAGCTAAAAACAAAATAGAGAATAGCATCAAGAAACCAACAAATTCAGTAAGTTTCTACACACGTGTAATCAAGTTTAAGCTACCGCGCCCGCCTATCGGGGCTTGAAGAAATAGATGGGCTGCATGATGCTTCCACGCAGAGCTAAAACCGACCGCACATGAGTAGTGGTTAACTGCTTAGAGGATCTAAGCCTGCTCAGGAAAAGCAGTGTGAGTCGGAACGTCCATGCTTATAAACCATATTGGTTTCATTGGGCGACCGGGCTTGAGATGTCATTTCATCTCAATGTCGGGTAAAAGTCCCACAAATTTGGAAGCAACGTCTCCAAAATGACTAGTATAGTGTTGACGGGGACGTTAAACCTCAAATCAAACAAACGAACAAGTTTAAGCTAGCGTTCGATAATTATATTGAACTGAGTGCGTGCATTTATGTTCGTGTGGTGGGGATTACGTGTATGTGCGTGCATGCATGTTTTTTGTGTGGTACCAGCGGTATTGTACAGCCCAACTGTCAAAATAGTGAACACAAAGCGTATAACAACATAGAGAACATCCAAAGGAAACCAACAAATTCAGCTATGTTTATGCATAGGTGCGATCAAATTTAAGCTTGGTCAGTTAAAGAAACATTCGAAGTATCTTGTATGTGATGCGAGCATTCGTCCTCGAGGGGTGGGGCTATGTGTCTGTGTGTGCGTGTGTGTCTATTTGTATGGTACCCGTGTGAGTGCGTGCATCTTTGCATATATTTAATGTTTTTGTTTGATGCGTGCGTACATGTGTATTCCAATGATGTCAATCAATTACATATCATCATCACGAAAACAAGCCTATATAATTTTGACCCCACTTTTATACAGTAAAACTGAGTTTACAGGGGTATACAGTTTCTTATTTTTGTTCAAAAACATAGATTGTGGGTACTCGCTAGAACCGCCTCGCCGAGGCGGTTCTAACGAGTACCCACAATCTATGTTTTGAGCAGAAATATGAAAAAAAAACAGGATTTTTATCTGAAAAATTTCATTTTTTGTGGTAAAATTTTACCAATATATTTGAATAGGCATGTTTTCGTAATGTGTAGAAACAAATAACTAGCAGCATACAACAACTGGAAGACAAGATAATCCCATACATGACTTTCAGGACTGCTTTCAGACTGACGCAATCCGTTGCAAAGCAAATAAAAATTCTTGCATAAAATCTTATTAACATAGCTGTTTGAAGCTTTCTGGAATGAGCCAGAATAAAGGTTTTTCATGCAATGAAATTTGCAGAGTCCCGAGGAAGCTGTTTGAACACGAGACCGCCAGGCCGAGTATTCAAATATCTTCCGACGGACCCGGCAAAAGTTATTACAATGAAATAACAATGAATGATCGCTGTGCTTGCATATGCGATTCCAACGCCAAAGCGCGACGAAAACGCACCTCCAGAACCCCATATAAACTCTTCAAACGCGACATGGCGGCCAGTTCAGAACATTTGCTAATAATGACGTCCGTTTCGCAAGAAGGTTACCATAAAATTTTAAAATGCTACTTTCAGGGCGACAACGTTATGTCGCTGAACAAAACGTAGCCAAGCAAAGGCCCATTTTGTGCTATCAATTGTTCAAATCCCATGTTCAAACACCACGTGAATTTCATGATTTAAACATTGGTTTTGTTGTTTGAACAGGCTTCTGATCGATTTAAAAATAGCTTCAAACCGCTATGTTCATATGATATTATGCAAGAAGCCATGTTCAACCAACAAAACCGATGTTCAAATCATGAAATTCGCGTGCGTTTTGAACATGGTTTTGATAAGATGGACTTTTGCTTTATTTACGTTAGGTTGTATGACGTAACGTTGTCACCCTGGACAAGCTTTTAAAAAATATGATGGCGTTAGAACGTCATTGCGTATCTGACGCCATTGTAAACAACGACATGTTGGATTTACAGTCGCATTTGAAGAGTGTGTATGATGTTTTTGGGCGTTTTCAGCACAATTTGCCTTTGGAAGCGTTAGTTATGCAAGAACAACCATCACCCATCCTTATTTCATTGCAATAACGTTTGCCGGGTCCTCGGTACATATCTGAACACTCCCTCGGAAGATATCTGAACACTTGTCCTGCAGCTTGCTCGGGACCCGGCAAACATTATGAAAACATGCCTATACAAATACATTGTAACTTATACTGTCGAGAAAATGAAAATTTTGAGATGAAAAATTGTGATATTTTTCTTATTTCTGCTCAAAATATAGATTGTGGGTATCATTAGAACCGCCTCGTCGAGGCGGTTCTAACGAGTACCCACTATCTATATTTTAGAGCAGAAATAAGAAAAATAAGGTTTACCCCTGTAAACCCCAGTTTTACTATATAAAAGTGGGGTTCAAGGGGGGTCAAAATTATAGGCGTGTGTTCGTGATGTATTGATGCATGAAAAGCCATAGATGATCCGTTTAATCTGGCATGAATGGTCAATCAAGCACCATCCATGATAGCAGACTGCTGTCACTGACATTATGTTTTAGAACTCTACTTTCTTGCACTTTAAGCGAATGAGTAGCTGTGACTGGAACTTTAAATTAGGTGAATGAATACTCCTAAAATATCGTAAAATTCCTTTATTCAGACCTCCTTTAGATCTAATCAAAAGTGGTCTCGAAAACCACTTTTGAAGAGTCCCAAAAGCGGCCTTGTATCTTAGATACCCCAGTGGAAGAAAGAAAGAATTCCTCAAAACTTGTAAATCTCAATTAAGCAGAGTGACATGTAGTCGTAACCCTTGTTCCGCCGAACAACGATAATCCTACCATTGCAAACAGTGTAGATTCAGATCAGTAGCCATCTGATCAGGATCCACACTCATTGTCATTCAGTTTGCGAATTTGAATGAAAACATTATTCAAACTATTTGATTGGTCAATATTCAAAAACGGGTGTGGCAAATTAATTTATTCAGTGGAATAAGAGTTAATTTCAGCTATTTCTAACAACAGAACTTTTCTGCATTATGAATAGGTTTTTCGATGGAAGTCATCGGTTGAACCATTACGATATACTGCATTTTTTCTCATCTTCAAAATGGCTTCTTTTTCCTAACAAAAATCCGTGATATTTTTGTTATTTAAACTGCAAACATAGGTTGTGGGTGCTCGTTAGAACCGCCTCATTGAGGCGGTTCTAACGAGTACCCACAACCTTCGTCTTGAAGTAGAAATAGGATAACTAATGTATAGCCCCGTAAACCCCAGTTTACCCTTTACAAAGTGGGGTTTAGGGAGGTCTTCGTTTCACGGACTGGTTATCGTGATGCGCAGAAGATGATTTCTCACTCTGCATCTCCCTTCGAATGTGAAGAGAAACTCTTAAAGAAAAGAAGAATCTCGCGGCAGATATATTCCTTTAAAAGAATCCCATTGAAAAGTGGGGTGAATCAGCTTTGTTGGTTTACCCGTTAAAGATGTAGTTTTCTCTGCCTCGAACCAGCAGATAGCCATTCGCCAGGGCCTGACAAATCCAAGTTTCGACCACTTGCCCGGCATTCCTTACGATCTTCAACATGACTTGGAATAACAATATTCCCTACACACTATGAGTATTCTAAACATTTTTTCCGGACAATTAAATTAAAAAAAAAAAAAATTGCCCAACCTAAATGTCATCAGGAAAACACGCCTATATAATTTTGACCCCCTTGAACCCCACTTTTATATAGTAAAACTGGGGTTCACAGGGGTAAACCTTATTTTTCTTATTTCTACTCTAAAATATAGATTGTGGGTATTCGTTAGAACCGCCTCGATGAGGCGGTTCTAACGAGTACCCGCAATCTATATTTTGAGCAGAAATAAGAAAAATATTACACTTTTTCATCTGAAATTTTGCGTTTTTTTTTTTGTTTTTTTTTTCGGTGGTAAAGTTTACAATGTAATTGTATAGGTGTGTTTTCGTAATTTGGACCTTCTTGTCTCGTGCTAATGGGCAATGGATTTTTTAGGCTCTGATTTAATGCCGGATGAATAGAGGGCGAGGTTTTGAGTCGCTGGACTGAGCGTGACTTTCAGTGTCGCATTTGAAGAGTGTATATGGTGTTTTGGGGCGTTTTCGATACAATTTGCCTTTGGAAGCGTAAGTTATGCAAGAACAACCATCACCCATCGTTATTTCATTGCAATAACGTTTGCCGGGTCCTCGGAAGCTATCTGAACACTCCCGCGGAAGATATCTGAACACTTGTCCTGCAGCTTCCTCGGGACCCGGCAAACATTATGAAAACATGCCTATACAAATACATTGTAACTTTTACTGTCGAGAAAATGAGAATTTTGAAATGAAAAATTGTGATATTTTTCTTATTTCTGCTCAAAATATAGATTGTGGGTATCATTACAACCGCCTCGTCAAGGCGGTTCTAACGATTACCACTATCTATATTTTAGAGCAGAAATAAGAAAAATAAGGTTTACCCCTGTAAGCCCCTGTTTTACTATATAAAAGTGAGGTTCAATGGGGTCAAAATTATAGGCGTGTGTTCGTGATGTGTTGATGCATGAAAAGCCATGGATGATCCGTTTAATCTGGCAAGCACCATCCATGATAGCAGACTGCTGTCACTGACAATATGTTTTAGAACTCTACATTCTTGCACTTTAAGTGAATGAGTAGCCATGACCTGAACTTTAAATTAGGTGAATGAATACTCCTAAAATATCGTAAAATTCCTTTATTCAGACTTCCTTTGGATCTATTCAAAAGTGGTCTCGAAAACCACTTTTGAAGAGTCCCAAAGGCGGTCTCGTATATTAGAAACCGCTGTGGAAGAAAGAAAGAATCCCTCAAACCTTGTAAATCTCATTTAAGCAGAGTGACATGTAGTCTTAACCCTTGTTCCGCCGAACAACGATAATCCTACCATTGCAAACAGTGTAGATTCAGATCAGTAGCCATCTGATCAGGATCTACACTGATTGTCATTCAGTTTGCGAATTTGAATGAAAACATTATTTCAAACTATTTGATTGGTCAATATTCAAAAACGGGTGTGGCAAATTAATTTATTCAATGGAATAAGAGTTAATTTCAGCTATTTCTAACAACAGAACTTTTCTGCCCAGGCACAACGGTGCGAGTCGGCCCGTCCATGCTTATAAACCCTATTAGTTTCATTGGGCCGCAGGGCTTGAGATGTCATTTCATCTCATGTCGGGTAAAAGTCCCACAAAATTGGAAGCAACGTCTCAAAAATGACCTATACAGTGTTGACGGGGACGTTAAACCTCAAATCAAACAAACAATGAATAGGTTTTTCGATGGAAGTCATCGGTTGAACGCAGAAGATGATTTCTCACTATGCATCTGCCCTTCGAATGTGAAGAGATACTCTTAAAGAAAAGAAGAATCTCGCGGCAGATATATTCCTTTAAAATAATCCCTTGGAAAGTGGGGTGAATCAGCTTGTTGTCTAACGAGTACCCACAACCTTCGTCTTGAAGTAGAAATAGGATAACTAATGTATAGCCCCGTAAACCCCAGTTTTCCCTTTACAAAGTGGGGTTTAGGGAGGTCTTCGTTTCACGGACTGGTTATCGTGATGCGCAGAAGATGATTTCTCACTCTGCATCTCCCTTCGAATGTGAAGAGAAACTCTTAAAGAAAAGAAGAATCTCGCGGCAGATATATTCCTTTAAAAGAATCCCATTGAAAAGTGGGGTGAATCAGCTTTGTTGGTTTACCCGTTAAAGATGAAGTTTTCTCTGCCTTGAACCAGCAGATAGCCATTCGCCAGGGCCTGACAAATCCAAGTTTCGACCACTTGCCCGGCATTCCTTACGATCTTCAACATTACTTGGAATAACACTATTCCCTACACACTATGAGTCTGGACAATTAAATTAAAATAATAAAAAAAAAAACATTTGCCCAACCGAAATGTCAGGAAAATACGCCTATATAATTTTGACCCCCTTGAACCCCACTTATATATATATAACTGGGGTTCACAGGGGTAAACCTTATTTTTCTTGTTTCTACTCTAAAGTATAGATTGTGGGTATTCGTTAGAACCGCCTCGATGAGGCGGTTCTAACGAGTATCCGCAATCTATATTTTGAGCAGAAATAAGAAAAATATTACACTTTTTCATCTGAAATTTTGCGTTGTTTTTTTTTTTTTCGGTGGTAAAGTTTACAATGTAATTGTATAGGCGTGTTTTCGTAATTTGGACCTTCTTATTTCGTGCTGATGGGCAATGGATTTTTTCAGGCTCTGATTCACTGCTGGATTAACAGAGGGCGAGGTTTTGAGTCGCTGGACCGAGCGCGACTTTCAGTGTCGAAGTCGAACGCTCAGTCCACTTGCCCACAGCACCTACTTCCTTGGGAACTGCACATTTCTAAACCACCGGTCTTTGTTCCAGAAGCCTGTCTGTCTCCAAGAATACTAAACTGTAAATCTCTATTGCACATGGCCCACATTACACGACTGCTTATCACCACGAGCACTGTCGGGTGGAACGAAACCGGAAACGATGTCGCGTGTTGTTACACTTTCATTTATCATCTGTTTATTGAAAGATTTTGAGCAAGCCGTCAAATACCGACAGAAAGAAACAGACCGTCGTTGTTACCAAAGAAATCTAATTTGGTTTCAAATTCAACTTACATGTACAGAAATAAATATTATTGTATGATAATCTTCGTATTGAACCACACTTATCAACAACCCTGGGAACTAACACGCATGTCCAAACTATTTTTGAGTTCATTGCTTAGCCAATCGACCCAAAGTTACTAAGTACAGAAGCTCTTCAGTGCTGATCTTCACGTGTTCATCACTGATTTATAGGTAACAGTTATTTTTAGAAATTAGCCCCGCTTTTCTTGTCAATGTGAGATCAGAGTGTTACATAAGAAGGTTTTCTATAGAATCTGGACTGGAATCGTGTTGATTTGGCAAACAGGGTAGGCCCTGATCAGATGCCACAGAACGTGGCGTCTGATCAGGGTCTACACTGTTTGCTATCAGGAATTTAGAGGTTAAAAGAGTCGGTCTAAGTCTTCTGTTCAGGATCATTTTTCCAGCCTACACTCAGAGACAACCCACCCAGCAGTGTTGTTAGTGCTTTGATTCGTTTACCCTCATTACCATTACGATAACACAGCCGTGCGACATAATGCTTTTTTCACTTCTCCAAAATGGCCTCTTTTCTGACGAAAATCCGCGATATTTTTCTTATTTATACTTCAAACATAGGTTGTGGGTGCTCGTTAGAACCGCCTCATTGAGGCGGTTCTAACTAGTACCCACAACCTATATATAGGAGCAGAAATAAGAAAAAAATAATGTTTACCCCGTAAATCCCAGTTTTCTCTATTTATCATATGACGTCGCGTCTGAGAGTGTAATAACGCCATGTAATATTTTCGATAATCCACTAGTGGATTAATTATGCAAATTAGCTAGATACGTCCCGTAACGTTACATGTACGACGTCCTTAACGACGTCGCGTTTACTAATGGCGGAATATTGACATTTTTATAAAACAATCGTGAAGAAAATGCGTTTTAAATGTCATATGATAAATAGAATCTTGCATTCGTGCTCATGTGTTATTGAATTTATTAAACTCATTGCGGAAAAGGGATAAAATGCTCGGCAAGCCTCGCATTTTATCCCTTTTCCTCAACTCGTTTAATAAATTCAATAATACATGAACACTCATGTAAGATCCTCTATATAAAGTGGGGTTTAGGTGGGTGTTAATTTCACGGAGTTGTTATCGTGATACGAAAACACGCCTATACAAATACATTGTAAATTTTACCGCCAAAGAAATGAAAATTTTAAGATGAAAACTATGATATTTTTCTTTTTTAATGCTGAAAATATAGATTGTTGGTACACGTTATAGCCGCCTAGACGAGGCGGTTGTAACGAATACCCACAATCCATATTTTAGAGCAGAAATAAGAAAAATAAGGTTTACCCCATGTGAACCCCAGTTTTACTATATAAACTCGTGGTTCAAGGGGGTCAAAATAAAATAGGCGTGTTTGCGTGATGTTTCGACTACTCCTCATCAAATGTATTCGCAAAACACATAAAAAGTATGATGTTGTACTTCAAGAGATAAGCAGCCGTGTATTAGAACAGGTCAAAATTCGGAGAAGAAGGATCCTTTTTGACACTAGAAGGTGAAAGCTCGTCGGCGTGAGACTCTATATCTTTTCTGTCACATGGCAGAACCGCTGTACATCTGACAATGATGAAACCAATTGTAAACAGAGTTCCTCCAAAAATAAATATACCCCCTATAATAAATAGGTCATCTATATTAAACATTAGGGCTAGTATTATTAAGAATGCCCCTAGCCCAAATATGATAAGTAGAATTACAACACCGCATAATATCTTGCGTATTTGAGATTGTTCCCGCTCAAACATATGAGTTTGACTTTGTCGACGTTTTATGGTTTTAACAGCAGCTGACTGCGGGCGGTAGGAAACCTGCGGTTGTGGAATTTGCGGTATGAACACAGTGAGTTCATTAACGTCTGATTCGTCGTCTGACTCGCTTTCATCCTTATTCCCTGTCTCTTTTCCATCTTTTTCATCCTTGTCGCCCTCAGCCTCGTTTTGGACACAGGGCACTGATTCAACATCCTCTTGCGCAGAGTTATATTCCTCGCCATCTGTCACTGTATTAACAGAAGGTATGCTACCACCTGAAGCCATCCCGAATAAACGTTTGAGATCACATGTATTTCTTTTTCTGTTTGTCGGGCTTTCTTTAGCTCGACGTATTCAACCTGAAAAATATTATAACATTACCCCGTGACAGTGTCTATCAGCTACAGAAGTACATAAGGGTCAGGTATACTTTTATTTCTTTTGCTTGTTTGTTTGTTTGATTGATTTAAGGTTTAACGTCCCCGTCAACACTGTAAAGGTCATTTTGAAGTCGTTGCTTCCAATTTTGAGGGACTTTTACCCGACATTGAGATGAAATGACATTTCAAGCCCCGTCGCCCAATGAAACCAACAGGGTTTATAAGCATGGGCGGTCCGACTCGTGCGCATCGCTTTGCCTGGGCAGGCTTAGATCCTCTAAACGGTTTACTAGTACTCGCGTGCGGGTCGGATTCAGCTCTGCGTGGAAGCATCATGCAGCCCATATATTTCTTCAAGCCCCGATGGGCGGGGGCCGCTAGGTTTCACGAATCTGTATATTTCGAAATTCTGATATGTACTTAATATTTACATTCTCAATGAATTTACAGAAAGGCTCTAGCGTTTATTTATTCTTCTTCTTCTTCTTTTATCATCATTATTATTATTATTATTATTATTATTATTATTATTATTATTAAACTACCACCCAGGATCTTGGGGTATGGTATCTTACCTGAAGACACTTCCTTTCATTTATTCCGACTTTTGTGTTGCTGATGTTTGTAGGACAGTGCCATCAGGCAAGCTAATCTGTCCACCGACAGGTTTTGTTATACTCCATTTTGAAGTACAGTGAGTATACACAGGTAGTTTAGCTATATAAATTGGGTAAAACTGTTTAATGATTTGTATTAAACAGATGACAATGTGTTTTTTTTTTTTTCTAAAAATAACCACAATGACCTTGACATTGTCCCCAGGATCCTGAAAGTTGGACTTGCTCAAGATATTATTATACCCAACATTTGTGTGAAGTTATATTAAAATCCATCGGCAAATGACGACGCTAGAGCGATGACAAAGTTTTTTCTAAAAATAGCCACAGTGACCTTGACCTTGAGCCCAGGACCCCGAAAGTTTATCTTGCTCGAGATATTATCATACTCAACATTATATTATATTAAAATCCATCAATAAATGTAGGCACTAGAGCGAAAACAAAGTTTTTTTTTCTAAAAATAGTCACAGTGGCCTTCACCTTGAGCCCAGGACCCTGAAAGTCGGACATGCTCAAGATATTATCATACCCAACATTTGTGTCAAGTTCTATTAAGATCCATCAATAAATGTAGGCACCAGAGTGATGAAAAGTTTTTCTAAAAATAGCCACAGTGACCTACATTGCAGCTTTAAACAAAGTACCATCACTCTGTGACAAATTATCTAACCAGATTGCACGGATAATATGCTTAAATTCCATTGTAGTTTCGTTGAATCTCTGCAAGTAGTTACTGAGAATTCGCGTGGACACGAACAGTACCCTATATATTCATGCACAATTCATCAAAGGGCCATAACTCACCGGTTGGAAAAATCATCCATACGGGACAATTGCGATCATCATGCCTCATGTCAAATCAAGGGACCTTACCTGTACTGGCAGTTTTTCCAGCTCCGAAAATCCCGAAAAAATTAAAACAACCTCAAAATGACCCAATTTGTTTTTTATTTGATTTTCTCAAATTTAACATTGGAGGGAAGAAAATCATTTCTCTACTTAAATTTTCAGCCACATTTTTCATTGCATAATGAATGTTTTAATTACTGCAGTTTAACATCAGATACTGTCGCGTATTTTTGCTAATTTACTATTGAAATACATTAGACATAGGGTCCTATTTTTATTCTAAAATTGACCAATCTTAATTTGATGAAATATATATATAATTATATTCAAATTAACGGTAAGATATTGAATTTTTATAATCTTAAACCACATTTTCGCTATCTAGCGTAGTAATGCTAAAATTTGTCAAAGAAAATGTTCCCGATTGACTTCTATATATTTTGTCGCGTAACTTTAATCGGACACAGGTAATTTAGTGGATAAGAATTGTCCCACATGGAACCAAAACACGCAGGTGATATGCGCATCCACCTTCGATACTTAAGATTTCCATGAAGTTTCATTGAAATCCGACCAGTAGTTTCTGAGAATTCGCGTGGACAAGAGCGGGACGGACACACGGACGAAGCGGCGACTATATGCTCCCTCGAAATTCTTCGGGGAGCATAATGAGGCAAGCTTCTTTTTTGCTCACCAGAGCCGAAGGCTCCTGGGGAGCTTTTAGGATTGGCAGTTGTCCGTCGTGGTCGAGAGTTTGTCGATGTATATTTTGTATTGGCCTGTAGAAATATGACAGCAATTATGAGCTAGCAAAATCTGTGTTAAGAGCTCTGCCCGTTGGCCTCATTTTGTGTGAAAGCTTATACTTGTTATGGGTCGCTTTTTTATCTTCTTGTGAAAGCCCATACTTGTTGCATAAATAATAAAGGTGCATTGTGGGTAACTAATTGTTGTACTTCCGTGTTAAACAGTACGTCTATAATAGCTACGCCCATGGGCGTAGACAATAACCACATCTGACAGATTTTTCTTTAATTTTTGAAACCTTATACACAGAATCTGTTCGCTCAGTGCCTTAGGTGTTTTGATTAATAAAGTTTCGCTTAAAATGAGTAAGCAATTACATGTATTAAATGTAAAAACATGTAGGATATAATTTACATGTATGTAATTCGTAACACACCAAATATCAACTTGTATCATTCAATCAATTTTGTCTTCTTAAAATGAGCTCTAGGCTCAAGGCGTGACGGCGCATCTTACCTCTATGTAATGTATTTCCATATAACCGTATGTACAAAACCATGGAAACTGCTGTGTTGTCACATTGGAACATCTGCTGCGGTATTGAGCAATAGTAGATATCGTTTGCAAAATAAGCATAAATGAATAACTAAGATCGGCTTTATATGGTTTACACGTATCACTGATTGTATTTTACCTGTGTTCAAGGACGTGTGTTTTCTTAACATAGCCAATATTTGGTGTGTCATCATACAGTTGTATATAATCATCGTTATGCCCTTACGCGCCAATTTAAATCGGGGAAAGCGATTTTATTTTAATAATTGACTATCTTGTATTGATCGGAAGTCATCCGTATTAGCACCAGGTCAAGGTCAAGTGAGTTAAAAAAATCAATAATCATGTATTTTTTTAATTGTGCCAATTAATAAAATTGTCATTAATCAAGTAATTTCGCATTGACCCATGCAGCTACAGGTCCTCGGCCAGCTGCATGGACCCTCGGCCTTCGGCCTCGGGCCAATGCAGCAGACCTCGGACCTGTGCCATAATATCACATTCCTATTTTTCAGGGGAAATAGGTCTTAACATGTCACGAGAATCGTTTCGCGCCTCGTGTAAATTGTCTCATTACGATAAAACACCAGTGCATAATAGTGTGTTTTTTTTTTTGTTGTTGTTGTTTTTCATATCTCCAAAATGGCTACTTTTCTAATGAAAATCCGTGATATTTTTCCTTATTAGTATTTATACTGCAAACATATATTGTGGGTGCTTGTTAGAACCGCCTCACAACCTATGTCTTGGAGCAGAAAAAAATAATGTATATCCCCGTAAACCCGTTTTCTCTATATAAAGTGGGGTTTAGTGGGTGTTCATTTCACAGACTTGTAGAGGACTATTAACATAAAATATTAAGCCGAAAATATAGTTTGCTGTATTCGTGACATGAATTCATTATGCTATATGTATACTGGATGTAGGCTATTGCCTTTCTTAAGTAGTCAAAAACTGTACAAAGAAATAAATCAACATCATATTAATAAGCCCGTGTAATGAACACCCCTCTAAACCCTATTTTATATAGAGGCATTTTGGTGCCGAAACGTTCCCGGCCCACGCCAATCGGGGCTTGTAGAAATAGATGGGCTGCATGATGCTTCCAAAAGCTGAAACCGACTGCACACGAGTACTCGTAAATCGCTTATAGAATCTAAGCCTGCCCAGGCAAAGCGGTGGGAGTCGGACTGTCCATACTGATAAACCCTGTTGATTTCATTGGGCGAGAGGGATGTCATTTGATCTCAATGTCGGGTACAAGTCCCACAGAATTGATAGCAACGTCTCCAAAATGACCTATACAGTTTTGACGGGGACGTTAAACATCTAACAGAAACGTTCTTTAAAAACGCATCCAAACACTTAAAGGGTTTTATTCAGAAGACGCTTGCTGTTGCACCAACCAATGTCAAAAAATAATAATAATAATAATAATAATAATAATAATAATAATAATAATAATAATAATAATAATAATAATAATTATAAAAAAAAAACAACGTTATCTGATTTTTTTAACGTCTCGTCCCTACTGGGTGCCTGTGTGGGACAGATTTGGCCACTAACGAACAAACACAGGGATGCTTCGGTCTTATAGGCATTGGTGCGTATAAAACTCCCAGCAGGCACATAACGTTGACTCAATGTTGAATCAACGAATAGAATAGAATAATCTTTATTGCCCAGCTCAATATCCATAATGGGTTATAGGCAAATCAATGGCATTTGACAACAAACAAATGATGAACAATACCCACCCCCTTCGAACCACACACATCCACACACAATACTAACGCACATGCATTAAGTGACTGCCGTGGTTGTGTCTCACAAACAAGTGACTATGACTGGCCTACTTTGCCATGTTTGTTAAAATTTTGGGTTTGCCTCCCTGACAAAAGATGTTGCAATCAAATGGTCATAGTCAGGTTGTATGTGATTTAAAGAATCGATCATGGACTCGACATCCCAACCCTCGGTCTGGCGGTCACGTGAGAAACTCGACAAAGCCTCGTTCACCACGTGACCGCTGGACCCTCGGGGCGGGATTCCTCTGTCTCCACTGCAAAATAAAATGGATTATATTTTTATTAAATGACGTCGGGTCTGGGAATTTAATAACGCCATGTAATAACTTCGATAATCCACAAGTGGATGAAATATGCAAATTAGTTAGATACGCCCGTTACATGTACGACATCCTCAACGATGTTGCGTTATGGCGGAATATTCAATTGACATGTTTGTAAAACAATCGTGATTAAAATGCGTTTTAAATGTCACATGATAAATAGAATCTTGCATTCGTGCTTACGTATTATTGAATTTATTACACTCGTTGAGGATCAGCTCGTTTAATAAATTTAATAATTCATCAACACTCATGTAAGATCCTCTATTTCTCTCATGGCTGTGAATGCACCTCCCATTTACTAGCAAAACCGACGAAGACGGAGCTTCCGGCAAAGTCCAGAGACCTGGCCCTACAAAGGTTATATAGAGGATCTTACATGAGTGTTCATTTTTTATTGAATTTATCAAACTCGTCCAGGAAAAGGGATAAAATGCTCGGCAACGCCGAGCATTTTATCCCTTTTCCTCGACGAGTTTAATAAATTCAATAATACATGACCACGAATGCAAGATTCTCTATATCATATGACATTTAAAACGTAGTTTAGTCACGATTGTTTACAAATATGTCAATATTCCGCCATTAGTAAACGCGACGTCGTTAAGGGCGTCGTACATGTAACGTTACGGGACGTATGTAGCTAATTTGCATATTTAATCCACTAGTGGATTATCGAAAATATTACATGGCGTTATTACACTCTCAGACGCGACGTCATATGATAAAAACCTTTTTTCATGCTCAACTCAACTGACCATGACAATTATATTATTTAGTGACATTAAAATACCAACAATTATCTCCATGTAGAACTAGCATTTTCAACTACTTTTTGAGTTAAAATAAGAATGTAAATCCCAATTTTCTATATATAAAATGGAATTTAGAGGGGTGGTCAGTACACGGACGACCTGATGGCATTTTATACTATTACCCAGGTTAGATTTAATTCCATCACGAAAACACAGCCATATAATTTTGACCTCCTTGAACCCCACTTTTCTATAGTAAAATTGGAGTTTACATGGGTTATTTCTGCTCGAAAATATAGATTGTGGGTACTCGTAAGAACCGCATCGATGAGGTGGTTCTTACGAGAACTCACAATCTATATTTTGAACAGAAATAAGAAGAATATCACATTTTTTTGACCTGGAAAATTTCATTTTTTCGGCGGTTAAGTTTACAATGTATATGTATTGGCGTGTTTTCGTAATGCTCTATTGAGCTGAGCAAGAAACGGGTATGCTTGCGTAGGCACGTTTAAGTAACCACTCCTGGCATATGTGTCGCATGATCATATAAACTCCGTTCAGAAAATCTGAATCATCAATTTTTTCGTTTCTTCCTTTTAATACTCATTTTAGCCCATACATCACTATTTCTCCAACAAGGCTTATGCCTCTGCGACAGCCAGGAAAGGCTGTGATTATTTGGAGAAAATTGCAAAATCTAAATTTTCGTTCACAGACTAAGACATTCTGACAGGTTCGACATACCCTTTTAAACCATATATAGAAGTGGTTTCTGCTCTTGTAAATGACGAGGGCGTCTACATTTTTTTGCACGATCACTTCATGGAAAATCATTAGCTGTGACACCACATCTGATATCGGTATAATTCATTTTGACCACTGTTGACAGCACATCGCGCGTGTGGCTCCCCGTTCCTAGTGAGCTTCTGTATAGCCATTCGAATGTAAGGTATGTCGTAATTGCATATCTATTTATAAAGAGTATCACATGGATTTGAATATGTATTATTTTACCTGACAATCATTATCAAATGGACTTAGTCTGTGGTCTCATTTCTTTGTTTTGCAATTTTCTCCAAATAATCACAGCCTTTCCTGACTGTCGCAGAGGCATACGACTTGCTGGAGATGTCGGCGGAGAGTCAGGTCTAAAACTTTCCCGTAGAGATGTATGGGGTAAAATTAGTATTAAAAGGAAGAAACAAAAAAATCGATGATTCAGATTTTCTGAACGGAGTTTAGTAGAAAATCTCCAGTGATTCGGACAGTGATGACTCTTTTGCCATGACTAATACGAACTCCGGATCTGGGGTCCCTAGAGATTTGTTTCATCAGCCCCAGATATCCAGATACAGTCGAACTTCGATGTCTCGAAACCCTTTGGGTCCATGAACATTTGTTCAAGACAAGGGTTGTTCGAGCCACTGAGGGCTACTGCCAAAGGGAATGATGGAGGTAATTTTAGGTCTCTTTTCAGAGTTCTCTAACATAAATGTATGTTGTGTGTACTCATTAGAATCGCCTCAATGAGGCGATTCTAATAAGTACAAACAGCATACATTTGCAAGATAAAAGACGAAATATCCTAACCTTTCCCTCACTATTTCTTATGTAGAGAAATTCCCTAAGGTCTCTAGAAGGGGTTCGAATGAGCCATAGTAAATGAGCCATCGGTGTCAGAGCCATCGAAGTTCTACTGTATTTAGGTTTGTTTATGGAATTTTTCTGATTTTATCGTGAAAAGGTATTTTATGTGTACTCATTAGAATCCATGTAAAATTACTTTATTTAACATTCATCGAATACATGTTTCCGCCCCCGCCCATCGGGTCATGAAGAAATGATGCTTCCACGCAGAGCTGAAACTAACCGCACATGAGTATGCTTTCTGGCATAAGCGACCTCTGGTTTACAAGACAAGTAAGATAACCACTACACCACGGAGACTTGTACCTGTTGGTATGAAGTCTTCAACCTAAGTTTACCTGTCCAGTATAAATGTCATTGTTCCACAACATTGGCCCCCGCCCATCGGGGCTTGAAGAAATAGATGGGCTGCATGATGCTTCCACGCAGAGCTGAAACCGACCGCATACGAGTACTGGTAAACCGCTTGGAGGATCTAAGCATGCCCAGGCAAAGCGGTGCGAGTCTGACCGTCCATGCTAATAAACCCTATTGGTTTCATTGGGCGACAGGGCTTGAGATGCCATTTCATCTCAATGTCGGGTGAAAGTCCAACAGAATTGGATGCAACGTCTCCAGAATGACATATACAGTGTTGACAGGGACGATAAACCTCAAATCACACAAAACGGAAGCTGATTACCCGATCCGGAAAATCCCTTCCATGTTTAAAACTATTTTATCGGCCCCCGCCCATAGGGGCTTGAAGAAATATATGGGCTGCATGATGCTTCCACGCAGAGCTGAATCCGGCCCGCACACTAGTACTGGTAAACCGCTTAGTGGATCTAAGCCTGTCCAGGAACCGCGGTGCGAGGCGGACCGTCCATGCTAATAAACCCTATTGGTTTCAATGGGCGACAGGGCTTGAGATGTCATTTCATCTCAGTGTCGGGTAAAAGTCCCACATAATTGGAAGCAACGTCTCCAAAATGACCTTTACAATGTTGACGGGGACGTTAAACCCCAAATTAAACAAACAAAATAAAACTATTTTATTTCCTTCATAGATCAATTCAATACTGCCTCAGAACAATTAACCAATTTTGTACAACTGGTAACAGGCAAACAGTGCAGACCGAGATCAGATACCACAGAACGCAGCGTCTTATCAGGGCCTATACTTCATGTTTACGAAAGGTCAGACATTTTCCTGATAAATTATGAAGAACCATAGACTTGTGCAAAACTGATATAAGGTTGATGATTCTTTTCAGTACAAAATGGGTTAAAAGTACGCGGTGTGGGTCGATTATGTAATTCTATGCATCATTTAACGGAATCTCCTTGGAGTGGCCCATGTCCAATAATAGGGCGGAGTCAGGTTTGTATTGTGCACTTTCAGCAAACAATTAAGACCCAGATCAGACGCCGCTCGTTGTGGCGTCTGATCTGGGTCTGCATTGATTGCAAAATGCCCTCAAAAAGACGATAGGCATACATGGGTTAATGGGGTGTTTATATCAATAAAACGGACCCCTTGAAGAAATAAATGGGCTGCATGATGCTTCCACGCAGAGCTGAAACCGACCCGCACACGAGTACTGGTAAACCGCTTGGAGAATCCAAGCTTGCCCAGGCAAAGCGGTGCGAGGCGGGCCGTCCATGCTTATAAACCTTATTGGTTTGATTCAGCGGCAGGGCTTGAGATGTCATTTTATCACAGTTTCGGGTAAAAGTATCACAAAATTGAAGCAACGTCTCCAAAATGACCTTTACAATGTTGATGGGGATGTTAAACCTCAAATGAAACAAACAAATCTAAGCCTGCCCAGGTGAGAGTCGGACCGTCCAAGCTTATAAGCCCCATTGGTTTGATTGGGCGGCAGGGCTTGAGATGTCATTTCATCTAATTGTCGGGTAAAAGTCCCACAAACTGGAAGCAACGTCTCCAAAATGACCTTTACAGTGTTAACGGGGACGTTAGACCTCAAATCAAACAAACACATAACAATAATAAGGAATAATGTTATTTGGGTTTTCAGAGACCCGTCACGAAAACACACCTATATCATTTTGAACCTCTTAAACCCCACTTTTAAATAGTAAAAGTGGGGTTCACAGGGTATACAATATTTTTCATTTTGCTCAGAAACATAGATTGTGGGTACTCGTTAGAACCGCTTCGCCGAGGCAGTTCTTACGTGTACCCACAATCTATATTTTGAGCAGCAATAAGGAAAATATTATAATTTTCCAACTGGCTTTTTTTTTTTTTTTTTTTGGTAAAATTTCCAATATATTTAGATAGGCATGTTTTCGTAATATAATGATTAAGAGTCTGCGCGCTACACTAGGCCACGGAGGTTGTGTAGGGAGCTTTCCACTAAATGTTTTCCATAGGCGACAATAGTAACCTTTAACCTGCTCCCACAAAAACTACAAATACAAAACTTTTCAAACCTTACTTGTTTATAGAGCCATCCTAGCCCAACAAGTTAATGAGAAAAAATCCATATGTTGGCCGGCTCATTTTCAAGTTACAGTCAACCATGTTTGTTTACCTGCTAGAACGGAGTAACTAAAACCAACATTTTTAAAGGAGGGGTGACCATATAAAATCAGCCAAAATTTCTCTGAGCTTGCAGATATATTTATAAAGCATGCATCATTTTAGTCCCTGTATACCTATCATTTTCTCACACTGAAATAAAATATGGGTTATATATCCAATGGAAGCAAGTCTGGTATTTAGAACGCAACTAAAAGCTCGGACCACAAGTGACAAAAACCCGACATCTCCCAGTATTTAGTGTATTGCTACCTGTAAACATAAAGATATCATAACCATACAGTCGGCCTCGGAATCGAATAAGCGTCTGACTGATGATCGGTAGGACGCGGGTTCGACCCTGCCGGGTTCGGCAACATACCTTTCGTGGGGAATGATCATGAAATTATTTCTACGATAATTCTCTCCCTTGCGCGGTTCTAACGAGTACCCACAACTCCAGATCACCTCTTCAGATGCGACCGTAAAACTAACATGGCATGGTGGCCACTTCAAAACGTTAAAACGATAGCGTCTGTTCCGCAATGACGTCATCATAAAACTGGTACGTTCATGGCGACGTTACATCGCTCTAACATAACGTAAACAAATCAGTTATATCCAACGTTCAAAACTCATATTCAAGCAGCACGTTAATTTATATTTTCAACATGAATACGCCTTCTTCAAACAGCTATGCTCATAGGAGTTTATGCAAGAGTATATTCTTTATAAGTCTGCTTTAAACTATACCGACCAGACGATCACAGACAGTCGTACCATCAGCACTCTCAGTGCTTTGATCTAGAAACTTAAAACATTTTGGTATCCATTTTTAGTGCCGGCTTCGGTAGCTCAGTCGGTAGTAAACAGGAGGACGCGGGTTCGATACCTGCTTGGGTCAGCGACTATCTTTCTTCGAGAGTAATCAAGACATCCTTTCTGTGGTCATTCTCTCCCTTCCGCTGATTCAAAAAGGGCAGTTGTCAGTGTCTAGCGAAAGAATGTGCACTGTACTGGCTATATATATAACCGCTTAGGAAAAGTGAGGATAGGTAAATTGACCGACTCAAAAATGATCTAAATAGTGTTGACTGGGTCGTTAAACTCCAATACAATATAATACAATACAAAAGTATCCATATATAAAAAAAACATATTATGATAAACATTGTTATGAAGAGGTTATGGTGTTCTAGTAGTGTCTAAAGGTTGGCTCGTGTTTATATTGTCCTGGTACAAGAACGGTTGGGGCTTCCGTTTTTTCTTCAAACTCTGCCAACTCCTTATCTAGCTGTGCGTGTATACGTCTGTCTTTTATCCAAGGCGAACAGTTTGCTGTTATGAACACCAGTGCAAATACAAAGCCCCCGAAAATAAATATACCACCAATTATGTAAAAATCCGTGTTCGAAAACACTGCTGCTAATACGAACATGCCTATGCCGATTCCGAGGAGCAGAATATTCACGACAATACCAACTACTATGGTGGAGACTTGAGTATTTCTTTGTTCCAGTTTCATTCTTAGGGATCGAACCTTTTCCTTCTTTACAGCTTCCGACATCCCTTTGCCTTGCCCCTTGACTTTCGCGGCATCCGCGTGTTTGAAATTTCTTACTATCTCAACTGACATGATTGTCGCGGTACCTGTTAAATGCTTAAAATATTAATTTCAATCAAAAAGATGTCAATATATTGCCAGGTTTGTTTAAGTCTTGGTTTTAAATTCCCGTCTTCCATATCACATTATTTGTCGCCATATTCGGCTGTTGTTTAATTTTCTACATTTTTATTCAATGATAAAACAATCCCTTTTTTCTATATTCCTGTGGGGTTTTTTTTTTTCATCAATTGCTATAGTCTTCTAAGTTTCCCATATATATAGAAAATCACCACTATCTAGATACTTTTAAATGCAGTAAAATTCCTATATATTGACCACCTTTTGGACTGTTCAAAAGTGGTCTTTAAGACCACTTTTGAACAGTCCCAAAGGTGGTCTCTGACCGCACAAAATACAATGACTGAATAACTGCAACCTACTAAATCAGACTTAGTCTTAATTTCAGACAAATTTCACTGTATATACAAAATCTCCATTTACGTATAAAATCTGCCGATACTTTTAAATATATTAATGAGGTTCTTTAATTTGATAAATGCTGTAATGGCAACATTGTTACAAAGTTCAAAAGTGTGTGTACTGCATTGTGACATTGAACAGATCAAAACTATAATGCCTATGTGTGTCATTTAGAAATTTGGCGATTGTGTATGTTTTGTTTACGTTGGATATACGTATGTACATTTCTATTTAATACCAGCAATATTTAACATAGCACTCAACAGTCATAAGTTTACTGAAAACTTAAAAACTTAATCGATAAAAAGACTTTGAAGATGGTAAAATTATCGTAGTTTACGCTATGATAGGGAGCTCAAAATTCAACAAAAACTGCCGTATTTCGATCCTATCAGGCATCAGCAAGCAGTTAGAACGTGCAGAAAGCAGCTTAAAAGAAACTGCAGCTTTGGGAGCTGGGAGGGCCCGTCATTTAGGCTGCGTTCCGTTTTGGAGGCATGGTGATAGCAAGGATGCATTGGGTTTGATGCTGTTTACGATGATCACACGGAAGCAATGACTATATCGAGATTACAACGTGGGGCACGAAACGGTCAAACTTAGCATGTGCACAGTGCCCACGAAAAGATACGATTTGGCATGAACGACAACAAAAGATTGAAATCAGGCGGTACACACATACAGCCTCATCAGAATGCACGTAGCCTACTTTTTGACAGAGGGTAAAACCTAAATGTAAGCTCATCAGCCCTGTTCATATGAAAATATCGGAATTATGACATGTCGGTTTTTGCGGTTTAACGCCCCCGTCAACACTGTATAGGTCATTTTTGAGATGCTGCTTCCAATTTTGTGGGACTTTTACCCGACACATGAAATGACATCTCAAGCCCTGTCGCCCAATAAAACCAATAGGGTTTATAAGCATGGACGGCCCGACTCTTAGCTCCTCTAAGCGGTTAACCAGCATTCGTGTGCGGTCCGTTTCAGCTCTGCGTGGAAGCATCAAGCATCCCATCTATTTCTTCAAGCCCTGATGGGCGGCGGCCGAGATTGTCGAAGTTATTACTCGTTTAGGTTTATAGAATCTGAATCACGCATTCATACATCTGCCTCACGAAAACCTACCTTTTCCATATTGGTGTATGAGGATGATGTAGTTGACCATTCAGTCATCATGATTTTTGGGGCGATTGTCAGTCGACCCAAAGTTACTAAGCGCAGTAGCTTTATGTTGCTAATGTCCACGTGACTATCACTGATTTGCATGACAACCCTGTAAAGTTTATTCCAGATCAGCGCTATTCTTACCGTTACGATTTCAGAGTGTTGATAGCCCCCGCCCATCGGCGCTTGAAGAAATATATGGGCTGCATGATGCTTCCACGCAGAGCTGAAACCGATTCGCAAACCAGTACTGGTAAACCGCTGAGAGGATCTAAGCCTGCCCAGACAATGCAGTGCGAGTCGGCCCGTCAATGCATATAAACCCTATTGGTTTCATTAGCGGCGGCGGGGCTTGAGATGTAATTTCATCTCAATGTCGGGTAAATTCCCACAAAATTGGAAGTAACGTCTCCAAAATGACCTTTACAGTGTTGACGAGGACGTTAAACCTCAAATCAATCAAACAAACAAAAGTACTTTCAGTACTTCCATTCGTACCTTAACAAGCTAAGGTTCTGATTCCACATCAGAAACGAATTGAACTAATAACGTTTGGCTTACAAAGATGCCCTAGACCATGCTTTGACTGATTTTCTAGCTTTCGATAAGAATTCCATTTGCCACGTACTTCCCGGTCTCTCTGACCATGGTAGCTCAGTGAGATTTGCGCCCATCATACTGGTGATCAGTAGGTCGCGGGTTCGATAACTTCAACAATTTCTCTCCCTTCCGCTGATACCAGAAAGACAATTGTCAGTTTCTGGCTAAAGAAAATGCATTGAAATAATTAACTGCTTGTGTAGTGGTTCGGTAACTGACCGCCTCGATAAGATCCTTGTTTGTTTGTTTTGGAGTTGAACGGCCCAGTCAACCCTATTTTATGTCAACTTTGAGCCGCACAGTTTACCTATCCACACTTTTCCTGGGCAGGCTTATTCGTAAGCTGTTAACCAGTATACCGTGCACATGCTTTCGCCAGAAACTGACAACAGCCCTTCTTGAATCAGCGGAAGGGAGAGAATGACCGTAGAAATGATTGCATGATCAATCTCCACGAAAGAATATTGCCGACCCCGGCAGGTATTCGATATGACCTAATAGCATAGATAGGCACTATCAAACCCAACGGGGCCCTACGATATTGCACAGCAAAGACTCTGACCTGACTGCGCAGATGCGTATTTGCCGGATGCACATGTCCGGAGGCAGATTATCGCTTCTTTAACGTTCTGCATGCTGGGTTATTTTTCAGCAGGCGACATTTTGCAATATTTTTTTTATTTTTCCCCAGAAAACAAATTGGAGACAATTTGAATGAAATGTTACATCCTGTTTTCTCGAAAAACATAAATAAATAACTAATAAAATATCAACAATTTGTCGTCTGCTAAATTACATGTAGCCCAATAAGTGGTAAAAGATAAACGTATATATGAGATGAGATGCGATCTGGGAAGATCTGGATTAGGCCGCACATCTGTTCTGTCACGGTGGAATGTTAATTTTTATTAAAGCCCTGATGCCAACAGGACGAATCTCTAAGCAGGCACTCAACATTCTTCACGCCTGTATAATTTTGACCCCCATGAACCCCACTTTTATATATTAAAACTGGGGTTTACATGGGTAAACCTTATTTTTCTTATTTCTGTTCCAAAATAAAGATTGTCGGTACTCGTTAGAACCGCCTCAATGAGGCGGTTCTAACGAGTACCACAAACTATATTTTGAGCAGAAATAAGAAAAATATCACAATTTTTCATCTTAAAATTTTCATTTTTTTTCAGCGGTAAAATTTACAGTGTAATTGTATAGGCGTGTTTTCGAAAATGTTGAATCAATGTTGAAACAACGTTGAAGATGCTTTTAAGCAGGACAATACAGATAAAATAATTACACGGGATAGTATGAAAATAAAATTTATTCATTGTATAATAATATAGTTTTAAAATATTTCAAATTCGATAAAATGGGACGGTATATTAACAGCTATCACAGAAGAAATAAAATATCCAACATTTTGTAATGACAATACACCCATCAACATGTACCATTATGCATCCTTTCATACAGTCGAACTTCAATGCGTCGAACACAAAACCTTTTAGGGGTGGGGGTGGTGTAGAGTTGGAGGGAACTTGTGAATTTTTCTTTTGAGAAAGTGATAGTTCGAGCCATTGTGGGTTAATTATGGTGGCAGATCAGGGGGCCATCGCGAAAACATGCCTATAACAATCCTATATACATTTGACCCCGTTAAACCTCAGTTTTATTTAGTAAAACTTGGGTTTACATGCAGGGGTCTACATTAGTTTTCTCATTTCTGCTAAAAACATAGCAGAAATAAGAAAATTATCAGAATTTTTTAACTAAATGTTCTTCTTTTTTTTCAATGCATTTGAATATGAGTACCAATTAGAATCGCCTCATTGAGGCGATTTTTTAATACACACAACATACCTTATCAAGATAAATTATTAAAAAAACAACTCCTTTTTTTTCCTAGATATATGGGCATCTTAAAAATAATTTTCTAGGGACTAAAGACTGAGTTCGAATTAGCCATCGTAAACGAGACAGTCCGTGTTCGACTTATCGAAGTTTCTGTATTTTTCTTATTTCTATTGCGATGCTCGTAAACACCCTTACCATGCTGAATATTTCAATGCATTACACTCCTCCCCGATTTACAGCCATTAGTATTGCATGATTTTAATTTTAACCATGGATTCAGAAGCAGAATGGAAAACAGTATAGATCCTGATCAGCTGGCTTCTTAGAAAGACACTGTTTTCAAAAAGGATATTTCCCGGTTCAGCTTGGAAATGGTTAACACCTTTCTTACAGGTACCGACAATCTATGTATTGAGCAAGAAAAAAAAATACATGTATATGTATTTGTAAACCCCGTTTTTTTCTGTTTTTGACTGGCCTCCCTGGCCTAGTGGATTAGAGCGCTTACTCTTAATCATTAGATCTCTCATCGCTGTGGAATCGAGCCTGGCTAGGTCACATGCGAGACGCCAAATTCTGTAACGGAAGTCAGGTGGTTTTTTTCCGGGTTTTCGCCCACCTCTGATTTAGCGATCGACTCAATATAAGTGAAATATTCTTGAAAGGGCCGTAAAACCAAAACAAAAACAAGAAGACCAAGCTGGTCCTGAATCGCTCACCTGAGCTAACAGATGTAAAGTTTTAGGAAGTGCCAACCTTTACTGAAGGATTTATTGGAGGACAAGGTGATGACATGTTAAGCATTTTCTGCAATCAAGTAGAATGTAACCTATGATAAATCAGCTGACCTCACCGGTTTTCAGCCTCATTCAAGCTTTTATTCCTGACTTGCTTATATGTAACTTTCAGGAAGATCCGATATAAACTGATGGGGCTATGGTGATGACAAGGTCAAAAATAAGCAATTAACTGCTGCAATCAAAGGGATGTTACTCTATGATAAATAGGCAAACCTCAGGAGTTTTCAAACTCCTCCAAGCTTTTCTGCCTGACTTCCTTATTTGTAAGTTTCATGAAGATCCGTTCAAAACTGAAGGGGCAGCAGTGATGACAAGGTCGACAATATGCATTTTCAGCAAAAGGCACGTAACTCTATGATGTTACTCTATGATAAATGGGCCAACTTGGCCGGTTTTCGAACACATCCGAGGTTTAAACCCCAGCAACCTTACACATACTTTTCAGAAACATCCGATCAAAACTTAAGGGGCAACGGTGAGGGCAAGGTCAAAAATTGATATTTTCAGCAATCAAAGGGACATAACTCTATGAAAAATGGGCCGACTTGGCCGGTTTTCAAACTAATCTGACATTTTATCCCCAAACACCTTACAGATAAGTTTCAGAAAGATCTGATCAAAACTGAAGTGGCTACGGGGATGACAAGGTAAGAGTCAGCATTTTCAGCAATCAAAGGGATATAACTCCATAATAAATGGGCCGACACGGTCGGTATCCGAACTCATCCGAGGTTTTATCCCAAGCCACCTTACATATAAGTTTCAGAAAGATCCGATCAAAACTGTAAGGGCTACGGTGATGACAAGGTCAAAATCGGCATTTTCAGCAATCAAAGGGAATTAACTCTATGATAAATGGGCCGACTTGGTTGGTTTTCGAACTCATCCAAGCTTTTATTCCCAGCCACCTTACATATAAGTTTCAGAAAGATCCGATCAAAACTGAAGGGGCTACGGTGATGATAAGGTCAAAAATCAGCATTTTCAGCAATCAAAGGGATGTAACTCTATGATACATGGGCCGACTTGGTTGGTATTCGAACTCATCGGAGGTTTTATCCCAAGCCACCTTACATATAATGTTCAGGATAAACTGATCAAAACTGAAGGGGCTACGGTGATGACAATGTCAAAATCAGCATTTTCAGCAATCAAAGGGACGTAACAATATGCTAAATGGACCAACTTGGCCAGTTTTCGAACTCATCCGAGATTTTATCCCTAGCCACCGTACGTATAAGTTTCAGAAAGAACCGATCAAAACTGAAGGCGCTAAGGTGATGACAAGCATTTTCCAATTGTAAGTCTATGGGACCTTGTGGTTGCCATAGCAACCAAGGTTTTTGTGCGATTTCGAAAAAAAAGCTTATGTCATCTGCCCCACCAGAGGCATGCTACAAATGAGAAATGATTGACATCAGCCTGCAGGCTGCAGAGATATAGCTGCTCAAATGTGCGGACGGACGGACGGAGGACGGGGGACCCACTATACTATAAGCTCCCCTGGAGCCTTCGGCCCTGGTGAGCTAAAAAGAAAAGAAAAAAAATATTTTGAAATAATCCAGATAAAATAAAATAGGGCATAATTATTATTCTTTACTCTGTTACAAATAAAACTTGTATATAGGTGCTGGTTAGAACTGTCTCATTGAGGCAGTTCTAACGAGTACCAACAATCAATGTTTTTGAGCAGGACAAAAAAGAAAGAAAAGAACACTGAGAACCGATGTAAATGCCAATTTTCCTCTATATTAAGCGTGGTTTACATTGGTATTCATGATAAAACGGAAATATGAGACAGAATGTCAAAATTAAGTACCTCCACAACATACTTCCTAGCAGGCATACGTAGCTAGGGCATCGTCAAATCAACGTCGGTGCAACGTCACGACGTAGATGTGACGTTGCATAATCGTCCTGGCGTTGTATCGACGTTGATATGACGTCACAATTACGTCATGTGCCCGCCGGGATGTAATATACTGTGTAGAGTTATGGCACATAAGAGAAGAGGTCCAACACCCATACTTCGTGATCCTTCGGTGAGGTCATACGATTTTTCTACGTCTCAGCTGAACTGAGCAGCAAACTTTTACGGTATTTACCCTAAATATTCGGACACATCAACGTTCTAGTATTTACCCTAAATATTCGGACACCTCAACTCCTTACCCTACTTGTTCTAAAACTTGAACTAGTACAATTTACTGCTCGATCTTGTGTCTAAGAATAGCGGGATGAGTGGCAAGCAGTGTAGACCCTGATGCGTCTCATCTGGGTGTACACTGTTTTGTTTGTTTTATTTGAGGTTTAACGTCCCCATCCACACTGTAAAGGTCATTTTGGAGACGTTGTTTCTAATTTTGTGGGACTTTTACTCGACATTGAAATGAAATGACATCGCAAGCCCTGTCGCTCAATGAAACCAATAGGGTTTTTAAAGCATACACCGCTTTGCGTGGGCAGGCTTAGATCCTCTCAGCGGTTTACCAGTACTCATGTGCGGGTCGGTTTCAGCTCTGCGTGAAAGCATCATGCAGCCCATCTATTTCTTCAAGCCCCGAGTTCACTGTTTGCTCAGGCCTGTCTGTCCAAATTATCTTGTTGCCAAGTTACTGTACCAGAAACAAAATGGCCCACAAGGGTTGACGTGAGACCCCTAATTACTGTACAAGAGTATGCATTCGGTTACCTAACGTAATGTCGGCTCTGTTCCAGCCAACAAACAATGTCGGGCCAATGTCGGACCGATAGCGATATGTCGTATCGCTATCGGTCCGACGTTGGCCCACTGTTTTGTCCTCCTGTTTTGATTACGGCAACCCCTACCATTGCAAACAGTGCAGATCCAGATCGGATTGCTACTGACCAGGATCTACACTGTTTGTCGTTCAGTTTGTGAATTTGAATGAATACTTTGTATCAAATTATTTGTTTGGTTGATAGTCAGAAATGGGTGTGACTGAATTAATTTATTCAGCTGGACAATGGTTAACTTAACTATGTCACAGCTAAAGCATCTTTTGATAATAATGTCATACTATTTTAGTGCGTGCCATTCGGCACAGACAAAACAAGTTAGACTGGAGATGAATGGGTGGAGATCTTTCCACTGGTGTGTCCATTTGTTTTTGACTTGGACAGTTGGAAAATGCCCAGCAGTCATTTCAGCAGGAAGGTTTTGTTTGTTTGATTGATTCGAGGTATAACGTCCCCGTCAACACTGTATAAGACATTTTGGTCATTTTGGAGACGTTGCTTCCAATTTTGTTGGCTTTTACTCGACATTGAGATGAAATGACTTCCCAAGCCCTGCCGCCCAATGAAACCAATAGTGTTTATAAGGATAGACGGTCCGACTCGCACCGCTTTGCCTGGGCAGGCTTAGATCCTCTAATCGGTTTACCAGTACTAGTGTGCGGTCGGTTTCAGCTCTGCGTGGAATCATCATGCAGTCCATCTATTTCTCCAAGCCCCTGTGGGCGAGGGCAATTCAGCAGGTAGGGGTAATGAGAGAATATTATATCGCTTCTGTTTCTCTTTGTTCATTCTCTATTTTTTTTCCTTTTCTTCAATCTCCTCCACTGTCTCTTTTCTTCCCGTGTGCGATTACACAAAATAAACCACAAGGGTTAGTGTGATCGTTAAATCATAACACACAAGATGACTTTTATACACTATTCTCAGCACTTTTAGTCCAACCTGCCGAAAAGGCCGAGGCCTTTGAGTGACCAGCCATTAAAAATTAGCCTCATATGCCTCAAGTGAACATGTCCGTTAAATAAACACCCCCTAACCCCCATTTCGTACAGAGAAAACTGGGGTTTACGGGGTTACACATTATTTTTCTTATTTCTGCTCCAAGACATATGTTGTAGGTACTCGTTAGAACCGCCTCAGTACCGCCTCACTGAGGCGGTTCGGACGAGCACTCACAACCTATGCTTGCAGTATTAATAAGAAAAATATTACGGATTTTCATCAGAAAAGTAGCCATTTTGGAGATGTGTAAATTGCAATATGTCACACGGGTGTGTTATCATAATGGGAATCGAGCCTGGCTTATCATAATGGGAATCGAGCCTGGTAAGGCCATCCTCACAAGTGCTCAGGGCACTATACATTACCCAGGCCTACACCGTTTTGTTGTCGGAATTGACATCATTCTCATCCGCCTTTCATCACATTCTTAAGTCCATGTAAACCCCGTAGGTTAGAGTAGGGTTTACAGGCGAAAACACTATTTTCCTCATTTTGTTTTGCCTCAAAACATAGATGGTGGGTACTTGTTACAACCGCCTCATCGCGGCTCTAATTAACACCCACAGTCTATGTTTGTATTAGAAAGAAGAAATACGCCACAAATTTTGCATAATAAACTATGATTGCCTCTTTTTGAGACGCAGTTGAAAATAACTAACATCTCACGTATGTGCGAGATCCGTATGATTTTCAGGATTTTTATTGTCATTATCAGCACCATTATCAAGCCCTGTTTTAATCACCACGTCTCTGTGCCTCCTTTTCTTCTTTTTCTTTCTTTTCTTCTTTTTCTTTTCGCTGTGAATTTCAACATCTGTCCCATTCACACCGTCGACTATTTCTTCTTTAGCACTATCCAGATTTGTTTCACTTATGACATTAAATCTGTGATTATCTGTGTTTGTTGTTTCTGTTGCATGAATAATAGGACCCACATCAATGATTTGACTAGAATACAATTTTCCAAGCATATCATGATTGTTGTCATTATAAATAGGTTTATGTTCTATATTTGCCTGTTTCTTAGAAGGTAGTGGCTCATTCCCTCCTCCGTATGTGCCCAAAGAATTATCAATCGCCATCCTCCCTGAAAGAAAGACGCAAACATTTATGGTGAATGAATATAACTTTTTCATTTATGGTTCACAGACTTTTCAAGTTTAATTTTACTAATATCATAGACATCACCTGATCTTCCCTCAAAGAATTTGACATCGGTTTGATTTGTTGTTTGAATTGAGGTTTAACGTCCCCGTAAACACTGTAAAGGTCATTTTCAGGAAGAAATGACATCTCAAGCCCTGTCGCCCAATGAAACCAATAGGTGTATAAGCATGGACGGTTCGACTCGAACTGCTTTGCCTGGGCAGGCTTAGATCCTCCAAGCGGTTTACCAGTACTCGTGTGCGGGCGGTTTGAGCTCTGCGTGGAAGCATCATGCAGCCTATCTATTTCTTCAAGCCCCAATAGTCGGGTGCCGGTAACGCCACATCGGTAAGATATACATCAAGCATGTTTTCTGTCTATATACATCAAGCATGTTTTCTGCCTATATACATCAAGCATGTTTTCTGTCTATATACATCAAGCATGTTTTCTGCCTTTCAGAAATAGATGGGCTGCATGTCGCTTCCATGCAGTGCTGAAACCGACCCGCACATGAGTACTGGTAAACCGCGTAGAGGATCTAGGTCTGCCCGGGGTGGGGGTAGGGGGCTTAAAGAATAGACAGTTGTCCGTCGTCGTTGTCGACGTCGTCATCGTCTGGCGTCGTCTGTCTTGTGACGTCAACATTTTCAATCGACATCTCCTCTGAAGCCACTGGGCCGAATCATTTTTGTTCCCTTTGCACATTAATGATATACTCCGAAATAAGACTGTTCGCAAATGACTGTTTGCTATTGTGAAAATAGTTCTTTCGGCGCCCTTGCCACATAATCGCGTCGGCCAAGCAGAGCGCCCTAGTCGCATGTTTGTGTACTGATGTGATTCCGCCTTTTATTAGAAGGGGAATGATGCAACTCATTACCTGTTTTCGGCAAAACAAGCTTTTACCATAAAATGTTTTCATAGTTCAAGTGGTAAAAATTACGAGGCTTAGATCCTCTAGGTGGTTTACTAGTACTCGTGTACGGTCTGATTTCAGGTCTGCGTGGAAGCATCATGCAGCCCATCTATTTCTTCAAGCCCCGATGCGAAATCTTTATCAGTGCCCCAAGGATATAAAAGAAGCAGCATATAAAAGACTTTTATGCCCGATATTGGAATAAGGTAGTTGTGTCTGGCCCCATAACTTCCCGTTTTACAGGTCATTCGTGCATTTCATATCTCCCAAACGGTTAATTTCTTAAAGAAAATCCGTGATATTTTTCTTATTTCTACTTAAAACATAGGTTGTTGGTGCTCATTAGAACCGCGGTTCTAACGAGTACCAACAACCTATGTATTGTAGCAGAAATAAGAAAAATAATATTTACCCTTGTAAATCCCAGTTTTCTCTATATAAAGTGGGGATTAGGAGGTGTTCATTACATCTCGAGATGTCCTGGTGAATGAATGTCATTTGACGTGTCACCAGTAAAAAATTCTGATTCTGGTTCTGACTTTGGTCTTTGATATACTGACCCCGAAAATCAAGAGATATTTCTTGGATCTAGAGTAAAAATTAGGTAAATATCAGCATACTTATTATTAAACAAAGCGTTATGGCTCGGATACCATTTTGTCTACAGACAGACAACAAATTTCTAGACATGAAATTACTAAAGACCTACTCTCTCATCTGAAAACAATGAAAGCAATTGGGTCAGTAATCTACATGGATTAATGTATTAAACTAAATATTTTCATGGTGTAGTAGAACTGGGTAAAACTACTTTTATATACCTACTATATACTTGGTTACTCGACTACAACTTGCCTTCATCCACTTTTGGTTCACACTCGTTTGAATAACTTTGTAAATCAGTTCTTGGTGTTGATTCTAGTCTCTTTTCATTCGTTTTTTCGTTCTCAATCTTCAAATCAGCCTCATTGTTGTCTTGCAACTCAACTGTTGATTTAGATTCTTCTTCTTCTATCGTTGTTTTTGTCCTACTGTGCATAACCTGTTTACTAGTCTCCACCATTTTAACCCACGACCTGTCCAGTTTTTTAACTTCTGAACTTGCTCTTCTGTTCTTTGTTTCTTGTGCTACTGCAAGTTTCATACCACTAAGAAACGACAACTTTTTACCCGTATTCTCAAGCCTACGGTGATGTTTGGGAGGCTCGAGCTCAATTTCAACCGCCTCTTGTGTGACGTCACTAACGGTACCACTAACAACACGATTATTCCTACCACATTTTTCTCCTGGTGCACAAACGATGGACAGAAAAATACCACTCCCTAGAATAAACACTCCACCAAGAATAAGCAAGTCAGTCTTAGTATAAACTCCACCCAGTATAACTAAAGTCACCCCTAAACAAAGCATGACAACGAAAGCAACATAACCTAACTTATTCCACCCACAATATCTATAGCATTTCGGTGCCGGTGATCTTTTCTGCTCATGGTAAGTTTCGGTAACAAATGCCGCTGCTCGTAGCTTGGCTTTAAGTCGGTTCTTTCTCCTCGCATCCATGTCGGTTCACAAGTGTTTTTGTAGACTTGTCCTCGACGTTCACGATTCACAAAATTGACCACATCAGGCTGCATATTACATGATTAGCGTATGTTTAAATTATCCTTAGCAACTAATGCCATCTAGCTAGTTTAGAAACAACTGTCTCTTTGTTTACTGATAGATTCATATTTATACATAAATATAAAATTGAAGTTGTGTCATAAAGATTCCATGCTTAAATATCTTCATAAAAGTTGTTTTTGTTATCTATGGTAGCAAACAATAGTGACTTTATATGTAGGCTACGCCATTACACGGAGATATAATAGTATTTCAAATATTGATCTGAATACCCGAGCATTCAAATACCAGTCAATAATATGAGAAGGAATCATAGGCCACTCTTGAAAAAACGCCACTTAGTACTCAGGCGGTGTAACATGGAAAACAGTTTGCGAACTTCAACATCACAGTAGACACTTATCGTTGAATTAACATTGAAACAACATACAAAACGTTGCTACAGTGTTGTGTGCCTGCAGTGTTCGTTTTTATTATGTTGTTGTTGTTGTTGTTGTTTTTGGCTGTTTTTCGTTTGTAGGTTTAAATCAGGATGCCGTATTTAACCTACACCACTGACACTTTTTAATGAGCCTCTAATATACAGAGGATACTAACTAGTGAGTTTAAAATTGGGAAATAATAATAAGCCTGATAAAAACTGAGTGCGTTAGCACGAGGTTATTAATTATTATTAGGACTTCATTTCCGTAGAAATCATTTCCCGTATTTTAAGATGCATCTACATGAATTCATCTATGTATATCACGTGACGTCGTTTACCATTTTTGCACGATGTGATCATGTCCTACTGTCTTAGCCGGAAATATCATTTTTTATTTTCTCAATAACCTGTCAGCTCTGCTAGAAGAACGAACAGTAAGATTCCTTGGAAGCAAAGAATTACACCAAATAAACGAAAATAGCAGACTCGGTTTTATTGAGTCCGTACATTCCAGTACTGAAATGTGCAACACCGGCCACGCGCTCTGGCACCGGCTTAAAAACAAAATAAAAGGTAACAAAACAACAAAAAAAAAAAAACATGCTGCGATTGGTTCTTAGTTAATAATGACAAAGTTTCCATTTTTATCCTTAAATTTCCGGAGTGATTTGCAGACGAACTTTCAGTAAATTCCGCCAATATTTTCTTCAACTGAAGACAAATTGTTCATCGTGAATAAACTCGCCGGAATGAAAAACGCAAGACGATATGAAAAAAAAAACAAAAAACAAATACACACCAAATGTAACAAATACAGTCACTGCCAGATGTTGTTGTCTCATTAGTGTCCCTCCGCTTACTTTTGGGAGTTTCGTCTATGTCAGCTAAATATCAACACGTCCATAAAAGAATGAAAACCTTACAGCACCAGTCGGCGAAAAAAATAATTTACATCTGAATACATAATAAAAGCTTCTTTTACCTGCATCCACGAAATATTTTTCTTGGTGAAATTAAATTTCAAAATTACTGATTGTAGGCTACACGGGTAACTTACAGTGTACAATAATTGCCGAAAACTGCAACTGATATAGTATGCCACACCCAAGCTATATTTACAGCCTTCCTCGGTGGCGCAGTCAAATGCGCGATCGACTGATGATCATCAAGTTGTCTCGCGTTCGATTGCGAAATACACAATGAACTGGTTAACTGCTTATGTCAGCACAGAAAAAGAGCAGCTAGGTAAAATTAACATAATAGTTTCGAGTCAGTACGAAAACACGCCTATACAACTACATTGTAAGCTTTATCGCCGAAAAAAAAATAAAAATTTTAAGATGAAACATTATGATATTTTTATTATTTCTGCTCAAAATAGAGATTGTGGGTACTCGTTAGAACCGCCTCATCGAGGCAGTTCTAACGAGTACCCACAATCTATATTTTAGAGCAGACTGAATAAGAAAAATAAAGTTTACCCCTGTAAAGCCCAGTTTTACTATACAAAAGTCGGGTTCATGGCATCACGAAAACACGCCTATATAATTTTGACCCCATGAAACCCACTTTTATATAGTAAAACTGGGGTTTCCGGGGGTATGCCTTATTTTTCTTATTTCTGCTCTAAAATATAGATTGTGGGTACTCGTTAGAACCGCCTCGATGAGGCGGTTCTAACGAGTGCCCACAATCTATATTTAGAGCATAAATAAGAAAAATATCACAATTTTTCATTATAAAATTTTCATTTTTTCGGCGATAAATGTGACAACGAATTTGTATAGGCGTGTTTGCGTAATGGGGGTCAGAATTATTTAGGCGTTATTTCGTGATGAGTCTTCAAAACCGAAACCAAACCAAAGCCTACATTTGCATTTTCTATCCCGCGCGTTCGCTATTCTTTTTGTAGTGGTGTTATAACTTTCATTACACATTTTGCCGCAAAGGCTTTTGCTCAGTGACAAACAATGAAGGGCGGTCTGGTCTGGGTCTGCAGGGGCTTTCTAATCTGGATTGCAGGGGCGATCTGATCAGTGTCTAATCTATTTGCTCAAGCTCGTTTTATAATAATTTGGTGTCTGAATATTTATGACATCAGGAGTGTTTACCAGACAAGTCTACTTAACTCTTTTTTACCATATGAATATAGCACGAGTCCATTTCAAAATTTAGGGATGACAGGTTGTGTTTTCTTCAAAATTTATTTGGAAAATGGTTAAACTTCTCGCAAACAGTATAGGCCCTGATCGCGTTTAAATGTATTGATGCCGTTCCGGTGGAAGGGGCATTTATTTCAAAATAAAGGGTATTTTCAGGATAAAAAGGGTTGGAGTATACGGAGATTGGAAATAAAAACGAGACATGTATCAGGAAACGGTTTATTTGTATCCTTAACATTTCCTGACATGTGATTTTTGTTGTTGTTGTTGATGATGTTCAAAGATTGTTTTCTGAGGTTTTCCAGGATGGTGGCATACCCAGCACTCAAATTGATTTCATCAATTATTATGCTAGGGTACTAACATCTCACAAATGAGGATGTTTTCCTGGAGACTCTACTGCCAATCAGTTAATTCACATCTACAATACACTTTGTAAAGCCCTAGACGAAGGTAAAGTAGTACGTTCTGTCTTTTGCGACATAAGTAAAGCTTTCAACAGAGTATGGCATAAAAGTCTTTTATATAAACTCAGCAGCATTAGAATCCCTGGTTCACTATTGAAATGGTTCACAGATTACTTGCATAAGAGAAAACCGAACATAGTACTGCCTGGGACTGAGTTCGAAAACCGGCGAAGTCGGCCTATTAATCATAGAGTTACGTCCCCTTGATTGCTGAAAATTTTTTACTTTGTCATCACCGTAGTCCCTTCATCAGTTTTGATCGGATCTTCCTGAAACTTATACACAAGTAAGTCATGGTAAAAAGCTTTGATGAGTTCGAAAACTAGCGATGTCGGTCAATTACACGTGGAGTTATGTTCCCTACTTTGCAGAAAATGCTTATTTTTGACCTAGTTATCACTGTAGCCGCTTCAGTTTTGATCGGATCTTCTTGAAACTTACAAACAAGCAAGTCAGTGATAAAAGCTCGGATGTGTTTGAAAACTGGCGAGGTCGGCCTATCTGCCTTAGGGTTAGGCCCTCTTGATTACTGAAAATGCCTATTTTTGACCTTGTCATCACCGTAGCCCCTTCAGTTTTCAGAGGAACTTTTTGAAACTTTCATGTAAGTAAGGGTTAAAACCTCGTCTGAGTTAAAAAAAAGGTGAAATCGGCCTATACTTCAGATAGTTATGACCCCCTTGATTACAGAAAATGCCTATCTTTGACCCTGTCATCGCCGGAAGTATGTTTTTCATCGCTCTTGCGCCTACATTTCTTAACTGATTTCAATATAACTTCACACAAATGTTCCTTATGACAATATCTCGAGCGAGTTTGACCTTCAAGGATGTGGCCTCATGGTCAAGGTCACTGTGGCTATTTTTAGATAAAAAAAAACTTGGTCATCGCTCTAGTGCCTACATTTCTTCACTGATTCCAATATAACTTCACACCAACGTTTCTTTTGACAATATCTCGAGCGAGTTCGACTTTAAAGGTTTGTGGCCTCACGGTCAAGATCACTGTGGGTATTTTTAGAAAAAAAAAAAACATTGTTATCGCCCTAGCGCCTACATTTCTTGACCGATTTCAATATAACATCACACAAATGTTCCGTATGTCAAAATCTGGAGCAATTTCGACTTTCAGGTCACTGTGGCTATTTTAGGAAAAACATTGTGATCGCTCTAGCGCCTACATTTCCCGACCAATTTCAATTTAACTTCCCACAAATGTTCCTTGTGACAATATCCAGGGCAAGTTTGACTTTCAAGGTCGTGGCCCCAAGATCAAGGTCACTGTGGCTATTTTTAGATCAATTTTGTTATTGCTCTAGCGCGTACACTTCTTGACAGATTTCAATATAACGCAAATGTTCTTTATGACAATATCTCGAGTGAGTTCGACTTTCAAGGTCTTGGCCTCAAGGTGAAGGTCACTGTGGCTATTTTTAGAAAACATTATCATCGCTCTTGCACCTACATTTCTTGATCGATTTCAATATAACTTCACACACACATGTTCCTTAGGACAATATCAAGAGCGAGTTCGAATTTCAAGGTCGTAGCTTAAAGGTCAAGGTCACTGTGGCTATTTTAGATAAACGTTGTCATCGCTCTAGGGCCTACATTTCTCGATCGATTTCAATATAACTTCATACAAATGTTCCTTATGACAATACTTGGAACAAGTTTGACTTTAAAGTTCGTAGCCTCAAGGTCAATGTCACTGTGGCTATTTTGTCATCACTCTAGGGCCTACATTTCTTGATTGATTTTAATATAACTTCACACAAATGTTCTTTATGACAATATCTCGAGCAAGTTCGACTTCAAAAGTCTTGGCCTCAAGGTCAAGGTCACTTTGGCTATTTTTAGAAAAACTTTGTCATCGACCTAGCGCCTAAATTTCTTGTTGATTTCAATATAACTTCACACAAATGTTCCTTATGACAATATCTCGAGCGAGTTTGACTTTCAAGGTGGTTGCCTCAAGGTCAAGCTCACTGTGGCTATTTTTGGAAAATTTTGTCAACGTTCTAAGGCCTATATTTAGTTAGTTTAGTTTATACTAATTTATTTTAGTTCGATTGCGATGAAAGCTTCAAGCTTATTGAATCGCTCTCGAACACTCATCCGGGTGTTTTTACGCGCGCGAGAGAGAGAGAGGCAGCGATGCCTACATTTCTTGACCGATTCAATATAACGGCACACAAATGTTCCTAATGACAGTATCTCGAGCGTGTTCGACTTTCAAGGTCTTGACCTCAAGGTCATGGTCACTGTGGCTATTTCTAGAAAAACTTTGTCATCGCTCTAGCGCCTACATTTCTTGACCGATTTCAATATAACTTAACGACCCCCGCCCATAGGGGCTTGAAGAAATATATGGGCTGCATGATGTTTCCACGCAGACATATCCGACCCGCACACTAGTACTGGTAGCTCGCTTAGAGGATCTAAGCCTGTCCAGGAACCGCGGTGCGAGGCGGACCGTCCATGCTAATAAACCCTATTGGTTTCATTTCATCTCAATGTCGGGTAAAAGTCCCACAAAATTTGGTAGCAACGTTTCCAAAATGACCTTTACAGTGTTGACGGGGACGTTAAACCTCGAATCAAACAAAAATTCAATATAACTTCACACAAATGTTCCTTAAGACAATATCTGGAGCGCGAGCGTCATTTTCTCGTTCCATTTCATTTTCATATATGGCTCAATCAGGGACATTAGAAGGCTGTGCTCACTTTCTATTTCTGAAGGATCTCTCTTCAGAGTATTTCCATATTGAAACTGATGTCATGGTGTTGCCTGCATGGTGGCCAAAAACTCCCACAGCACATCGATTAAGTGTTCTTCCAGTTATTCAAGATACGTTGTTAAGATCGGAACGTATAGTTTCAAATCAAAGGGAATGGATACATCTGGAGGAGGCGACTCAAAAATAAAGTGAAACTCCGCTTTAAAGACCAACTATATTAACATCAGTTCTGCTTGAAAAAGCTTATTTAGAAGGGTGCAGTCATTCTTTCTTCGTGTTTTTTGCACACAATATTCTCTGGACAGGGACCATCTTTGGGACTGTTCAAAAGTGGTCTTAAAACCACTTTTGAACAGTTCCAAAGGTGGTCCAAATATATGAATTTTACTATATTGGTGTCTTTTATCAATAGGGGATAACTCTCAAAGAAAAGAATTGGCTCCTCAGGAGCAACAAAGCTTCTCAGAAGCAAATTCTTTTCTGTACAGGTAGATCCATTTACAGAGGGGCTCAGTGAAGAAGAAAGGGCTTCTTCTCCTTTCGACTGCCCCCTGCCTTCATAAGGGTCATAAGACCAGCGAAAGCGTGGATGCTCAGGGTGATCTGGTGGATAAGCTCTTCGCTGGTCTCAGGTATTGTAGGTTTTGTCATGCTCTGGCACAACTGTGATTAGAACATGATTCATTCGGGAAAGAAAGGGTGTCATATCTGCCATTGTAATCAAATCTAATGCAATATTTTCATTCATACGCTTCATGAGCCTGCCTCGGGTGACATGTGAGACGCCAAGTTCTGCAACGAAGGCCCGGGTACTCCGGCTTTCGCCAACCGGCTCGATCTAAGTGAAATAATCTTGAAAGGACAAAAAATGCTACATGCGTTTGGTTCCGAAGGACCTCTTTTCAGTTTGTTCAAATAGTCAACTAAGAACCAAAGGTGAGAATTGTAACACATGGTTTAACCTAACGGCCTATTTAGCACCATTAAGGCCATATCGAGCCATATCTTACCTAACCATACATTTCCTGGACATGCTTATGTATATGCGACTAACCAGTAAAGGTGCACATTATTCTGCCAGAAGCTAACAATTGCCCTTTTTGAATCAGCGAAAGAGAGAGATTGACAGCAGAAAAATGCAGGACCAACTTGGTCCCAATGAAAGAATATACCGAACACGAACTAAGCATCAATAGTCGACTGAGCCATGCGGAGGCAGAAACTTATTTTATATCCTGACAAGACGTTTTACGCATTTGGATTTTTTTCAATCCCGACACGAGAAAACCTGTCCGCATTACGAAAACACGCTTATTCAAATATGTTGAAAATTTAACCAGCACAAAATGATAATTTTCAGATGTTTTTTCTCAAATTTCTACTCAAAACATAGATTGTGGGGAACTCGTTAGAACCGCCTCGGCGAGGCGGTTCTAACAAGTACCCACAACCTATGTTTTTCAGCAGAAATAAGAAAAAAAATGTTTACCCCTGTAAACCCCCGTTTTACTGCATAAAAGTGCGGTTTAAGGGGGTCAAAATTATATAGGATTGTTTTCGTGATATTCGGGGTCTTGCGACCAGCTTTGAGAAAAAGGGGCCCGCTCATCTATATAAAGACCATCAAGTGTCTTGAAAGCCTTTAGAAAGGCTTAGATATAAAAGCTTGAGATATTGTACTATCCAGGAAGCGAACATAAAGGTGCTGATCAGAATGCGCGCATGCGCAGGCTGATCTACACGTTTATTGTTCGCAAAAATAACAAAAACGGGTTTTCTTATGACGTGGCTCAATCGTAAGCCCTCTTTGTTCTCATATAAGGACCCTCATCTACCACATCATCATGTTAACAAGCCCGTGAAAAAATATCCATGTAAACCCCCAAAACTCTGTGGTTTTACAGTGAAATTCCGCTATTAACCTTGTCCTGCTGAATATTTTAATCTGCCACACCCACTACCGATTACCAACCAATCAGATTACTTGATTCAAATTTTTGCAACAAATTCACAATCTGAATGACAAACAATGTAGATCCTGATCAGATGGCTTCTGAAGAAGCCATCTGATCTGATCTACATTGTTTGAAATATAAGGCATATCCTGGTTCAGCATGCATGGCAAGGGTATTGCGACTAATTCTCCTTTCTGAAGCATTATTTAAAAGGTTTCACTCAGCTTTGGGACTGCCCAGAAGTGGTCTTAAAGACCACTTTTGAACAGTCCAAAAGGTGGTCTTATCATAAAAATTTTACTGCAGTATGCTTTATTTAAGCTCAGGAAACGGGCCTCCGTGGCCTAGTGATTAAGAGCGTAGTGTTCTTTTTGTTGTTGTTGTGGTTGTTTGTTGTTGTTTTTTTTTTGTTTGTTTGTTGTTGTTTGTTTTTACGTTCCACCAACAATTTAGGTCATATGAAGACGGACTCTCCAGGAAGTCTGTAGAAATCAGAACCCACGGCCCTGGTTAATGATACGAGACGGAGATGGCGCTCGCCCCGCCCATTGGGGCCAGGAGAAATAGACTGGACTGCATGGTGATTCCACGCTGAGCTGAAACTGACCACACATGAGTACTGGTAAACCGCTTAGAAGGACTAAGCCTTGTTGAACCTTTCGTAAATTTCACGCCGTGAAGAATTGGTACCAATCCCTCACAACGCGTGAAGAACTGGTACCAATATGACATGGATTTCATTCCAATATTTCTCACGTATGAGAGAAATACGCACGTAGTCAAATTTTATGTAGCTATTATGCACATTCCTCACATTAGTACCATTTTTAATGACAGATTCCATCTGTCTATTCTTGCTGTGCTGCACGTTTAAAGTAATTCAGGCTTCTGTTCTTCCGGCTTTAACCGCAACAGAAATATGAGTCCGCACAATATGTAGTCCGGTTTGGCGCAGTAATCAAAATTGTACAAGCGTATTCGTTATCCTGTAAGCGTAATACAAACTTTTGAAGCAGACGACTTGACGATTTTATCTTACGATTCAGCATTTCATATGAATCAGCTGCATCATGCGACGGGTTTGGCGACGACTGCTTAGGTTTTACACTGTTTTCTACCAGTGCTGTCAATATTTAATCCTTAAAGATCAGCCTGCTGTTGGACCAGGTCAGCTGTAGACAAGAATATTAATTGGTTTTCTTTCTGACTTTCGAGGTCAAGTTTAGGTCAGTTACAATTTAGGTGTATATTGACTTTGCGTGTAGAAATTGAAAAGAAAGGCTGTCCCTTTCAACCCTGGAATATAGTACAGATACTTAGTGTAGGTCCTATGATATAGTTCTAGATGCCATATATTTAGCAGAATTGACGAGCCCAACTTCGGTAATGGAAGAGTGCACTCCATAAACCCAGGGCAGTGAATAAATCAAAGCACTGACAACACTCATGCCGATTGTCTCTAAATGCAAGCTGGTCATGAACGGGGACTTGGACTGATTCGTTTAAAATTAAGATGTTAGTAACTAATGCAAAAAAGCGCATAACAAGATCAGCATCGCGTTGTGTTGCGTTTGAACTGAGTTTACATTGTTCGCCAGATCCAACATTTGATTCATGTACACATTTTACAGATAATACTTACATGAGCCCAACACTGACAAACGACGCCGCTATGTTTGGGTTGATTGTTTGGCATTCGATCCGAAATTGCTTATAAGAAAAGCACTTCAGTGCTAATGTCTACGTGACTATCACTGACTTGTCAAAATAACTTTTTGTCTTGTAGAAAATAGCCGCAGTGAGATCAGGGTATTCCATAAGACGGAAGAGGGTTATCCTGGAATCATAGGGTGGGCTTGGCAAACAGTGTAGACCAAGATCAGACGCTGCCGAACGCGTATTCTTATCATAATCTTCACTATTTGTTTGGAATTTCAGAGTTAAATGAAACAGTTTAAATCTCAACCCAGGCCTATTACTCCAACCTACACCCCACACTCTCAGTGCTTTCATTCTGAAACCAAACGATTACAACACACTTAGGCACCATGCCCTTAAGCTAAAAAGGTTACACCAATCAACCGTGACGTCTGGTTACCAGTCAGGCCACGTCGATCCTGTGTACCACCCTCACACCAGTACGGATAGAAACCACATGTTCAGGATCAAACTTTTGATGTGTAATGTAAGGCCGTGCCTAGAAAAAAAGAAACTGAAATTTGTTCTCAAAAAAGCATTTAGTGAGAGCGTATTGCAACATTTTTCATTAAAGAATCGTAAGCGTGACCCCTGGACAGTTAGAGACTGGTCGGAAAGTTGACTCTGATTTTGTGTGACACATGTGTGTGAGCTATTGTCTATTGGAGCGACATCTTACTATATACAGAAGACGCAAGTGGACGTCGACGTAGCAGAAGACCGACGTCAGTACGTCAAGATCGATTCGACCGTCAGACGCATATGTGAAACAGATTTCCGCAGGCAGCTGCTACACTGTACCTGTAGATAAACAAGCGGTCTCAACTACCGACTAATAAGCACTGACACTGATCGTCGCCCTTATGCGATGCACGTTTGAGAGCTAGACGTCCCTGTCGTGACCAAAGTTAACGCGTCGACACAGTACGGAACACTTACGCTAGTGCATAAAATACGTAAATTGGCGTCTAACCGACTGTCATATGCGTTTCGGTGACAAATCGCACTTCAGCGTGAATCACGCCGGTTGTCGTTTCCGGGTGTTTCAGGTATGCCGAGGCGACGTGTGCGTAATATAGAGCATGACACATCGGGTGAAATAAGCGTAATTGCGTGGCGAGCTGTTGCCTGTAGTTAGCGAACGCAGCTTAGTGCCATTAAGAACATTCAAGATCATAGCTGAGACGTGGATTGAACAGCGAGACGTTACATCAATCAAGTGCTTCGGCCTCACATGGTTCCATTTATTTGTTTACGCTCAGAATCCGGGATATCTTATCCAGCAGGATTACGAGCGGGCTCATAGTGCTGTTCTTACTCAAAAATGTCTTCAAGCACATGGAATTCATGTACTGGACTAGCCAGCCTTTCTCCTCCGATCACTTTCCCATAGAGTATCTTTGCGTAGAGGTGTCCACAACCGACCAGACAAAAACTGTTACTTATGGACAGTAACATTGTTAAAACTTGAATTTTAATGTTTGGTTTTGAAAACGTAAATAGTTTCTTTAAAAAATTTGAAACATCGAATGGCGTTTCATAATACCACCGGTCTATAGACATCTGCAAACATATCATATATTGGAATTTGCTGAACTACCTTTCTAAATTTTAAGCTCTTTTCAGAAAGGCTTTCTGTAAGTTTTCACAGTGTTATAATTTTCTCATAGAATCTGTCATTTCAGTGCCTTTGGCGCTTTGATTTCACTTGTGTGAGGAATTGGTACGAATTCTTCACTCCCGAGAAAAATCGCACCAGTTCATCACAGGTGAGATGAATATTGAACCAATTCTTCACACGTCAGAAATTATTAACATAAGAAATTCGAGCACAAATTTCAGACCCCCTAAATTTTATCAAAATTGACGATATGTAAATTTCTCATTTGGCAAATGTGACATATTGGTACCGATTCTTCTAATGGGTGTGAAATTTACGAAAAGAGTAATTTACTGTTCAAAAAAGCCTGCCCAGGCAAAGTGGTGTGAGTCAGACCGTTCATTGGAATTAAGCCAGTTTCGTTTGGCGGCAGGGCTTGAGAAGTCATTTCATCTCAATGTCGGGTAAAAGTCCCACAAAATTGGGAGCAACGTCTCAAAATGACCCTAAATAGTGTTGACGGGGACGATAAACCTCAGTTCAAACAAACAGAGACGTTACTCGGTACAGCCGGTTCTAACGATTACCAACAATATAAGTATCCGCCCCCGCCCATTGGGTATTGAAGAAATATATGGGCTGCACGATGCTTCCACGCAGAGCTGAATCCGGCCCGCACACCTGTACTGGTAAACCGCTTAGAGGATCTAAGCCTGTCCAGGAACCGCGGTGCGAGGCGGACCGTCCGTGCTAATAAAACCTATTGGTTTCATTGGGCGACAGGGCTTGAGATGTCATTTCATCTCAGTGTTGGGTAAAAGTCCCACATAATTGGAAGCAACGCCTCCAAAATGACCTTTACAGTGTTGACGGGGACGTTAAACCTCAAATCAAACAAACAAACAAAGCAATATAAGTTTGTGTAAGGAAATAACAAAATATTACATATTTCATAAGAAAAATGCTATTTATACCAAACAAGAAATCATTTATATACATGGTCAATTTTTCTCAATGAAACGCAACCCCGATTACGGAAAAAGTACCATTTTGTGGACAAAGAGAATATGATAAATGGTATATATAACAATTGCCTATTTACAAAATATTTTAACCCTTTTTGTACCAAATGAAATCTTCCTCCATATATATAGCAGGAGTACATTTCAGAATTTAGGGATGTCAGGTTGTGGTTTCTTCAAAATTTGTTCGGAAAATGGCTGAACTTTTTACAAACAGTGTAGGCCCTGATCAGACGCCACGTTCTGTGGCGTCTGATCTGGGCCTGCACTGTTTGCCAGGGTACCCGTTTCGGGGTTTCTGGTACTAAATGGGTTAATTTGAAGTTCGATTTCCAATAATACTGTCTATAGTTTCTAAAATATTTCAAGCCTCAACGAGCAGATCAGTTTGTGTTTTACCTGGTGGCCAACACCGAAGACAGTTTTTCCTGTGATTGAGCCCATGTAACGAAGAAATTTCCAGGCCAGCAGAGAATGTCGGGCCAACGTCGGGCCGGCAGCGATACGACGTGGCAACGTCGTAACGCTGTCGGCCCGAGGTCGGCCCGCTGTTTTGTACTGGCTCGGAATTGAAGTTCCGCCCTCTTCACATTTTGCTATGTCCTGAGATGCGAAGTCTGATCTGAGTCTTCGCTTGTCGCTTATGCCAACTTGTATGTTTTCGAATGTTCAGGCTCGCATGTTGTTTTGGTATAAATTTGTTTGTTTGTTTAGCTAAAATAAGACGGGGCCGGTTGGGTGCGGCAAAGGTCACAGGTACCTTGCGTTACTGGGGCGTCCAACTGGTATTAGCCTACAGTTGGGCTAGGCCTGCTGTCTTTGCAGCAGGTAAGGGTAGAGGGAGAGTGTTATTTCTTCTGTTTCTGAACTTCCATTCATTTTCCTTTTTCTCATCTATCCCTTACTTTCATCTCTTCTTCTATCTCTTCTACAGTCGAACTTCAATGGCTCGAACACCTTTGGGACCTCGAAAATCTGTTCGAGACAGGGGTAGTTCGAGCCACTGAGGTTACTGTCAGGAGGCATAACGAGATACCTTTAGACATCTTTTCGGTGTTCTATAATGAAAATGTATGCTGTGTGTATTCATTAGAATCGCCTCATCGAGGCGATTCTAATGAGTACACACAGTATACATTTGCAAGATACATGTAAGACGAAAATATCCTAAATTTTATCTTCCCTATTTCTTATGTAGAGAAATTCCACAGGGACTCAAGAACGGGTTCGACTCAGCCATGGTAAACGAGCCATCGAAGTTCTAATGTATTTCTGTTCTCCCTTTCTCTGGGAGACGACACAAAATGATCCACAAGGGTTGACATGTCGTTAAACCCAAAACAGTCAGTCAGTAAGTAGCTAAAAAAGGTAAAATACAAATAACGAAATCATTGTAAATCCTTCTCTTCTCTATATAAAACAGGGTTAAAGAACCGCCCATCGGTGCTTGGAGAAATAGTTTGGGCAGCATGATGCTTCCACGCAGAGCTGAAACCGACCGCACATGAGTAAACCACTTAGAAGGTCTAAGCCTGCCCAGGCAAATTGATGCGAGTTGGACCGTCCCCACATATAAACCCTTTTGGTTTGTTTGGGCGGCAGGCCTTGAGATGTCATTTTATCTCAACACGCCTACGGAACGATAGAATGCGTAACCATTGGTTAAGAACGTGAAGCAACTAGAGCGACATCCGGTTAGGAATTAGATCGCTAAAAAAGGTAAAGAAACTGTGCAGTTTCTGTGTTTCATAAGTTATATAATTTTTACGAGGAAGTTATTTAAAAAACGGGGAATTACATTCAGGAGCCCATTGATATCGGCATCTTTGGAGTAAATACCAAATCCCGTACTTCACACATTTTGGCTAAATTTAGTTTCTCCTGCTGAAGGTGAACTCAAGCCTTAGAAAACGAGTGGTTTTTCGAGGTGTTTGTTGCCTTTTATTTATTACTGCGCTTTGCTACAAGTTCAGCGTATTAAAATGCACACACATTAAACATATATGGTTATATGTGTTGTGGATATTTTGCTTGTCAATGCAGCACTAGCGAGAAATCACCACGGAAAAGGTCGAAAATGGTTGGTTACGCATTAGATCTATAGAAATGATAACAAAACTTGCATCTATAAAGCGGATCTGTTTTCATCTCCACGGCCCCAGAATCACCCGCACCTTGTTCTACGGAACCATTTTTATCCAACCTGATAAGCAGTGCGCTATTGATTCGAAAATGACATAGTATTTTATGGAAACATTTTCAGTCTCCAGAATCATAGTACCGAATGATTTTCACGGACTTTTACGCTGTGTTTGTTTTACCAATGGTCCGGTAATTGCCTGAAATGAAATTAAACAGGTTTTGGAGTTTTAATTTCTGCGAAGAACTCCTCATCTGCCAAAATTTGCTGGTTAAGCATTAGATCGTCTGGTTAAGCATTCGATAGCCAGAGAGGAGAAAATCACATCAGTTGCTGCCTAAGTAAATGCCAGCAGCTTACTACAATAAAAGGTGGTCTACATATGATTTCTAAATTATGTTAAAATCACCAGAGAAAGAAAGCCGTGATGAAAAATACTTTTCTGGACAAGACCATTAAATGTCTGGGTATCATGCTTATCTGATCGAATGACGCACAGATTCATAAATAAGAGGTCATTACTTGCTTTTGTAGAAAACAAAATGGCCAGCTTATGCTTTTTAATGGCGATTAAATCTATATCGTGTTTCTATGGTCAAGCATTAGAGAGCCAGGTTGAGCATAAGACACCCATGATTATAAACTTGGTGCTTATAAAAAATAGAAGTAAAGCAATGATCAGGAATCAATACCAGCTGGCTATCCAAAATGCGATACATACAATCAGTGACAAACAATAACATAAATAAACCGCCAAAGAAGAACCGCCTTGTAACAGTCAGTGAAAAGAATTCCACTGGGAATTGTTTGTCAATCGACCCAAAGGTGCTCAGAAGAAAAGCTGTTCTATGCTTAAGTGCACGTGAATATCACTGACTTGTCGGGAAAACTATTAGAATGAAAATAGTCGCAGTGAGGTCAGACTGTTGTGAAAAACTAAAGATGGTTATCTTGGAAACATAGGATGGGCTTGGCAAAGAGTGTAGACCCTGATCAGACGCTGCAGAATCCGGCGTCTGGTGAAGATGTACACTATTTGATTGGACACTGGAATTTAAGAGATTAATGAAACAGTTTAAGACTATTTCTCCTACCTACACTCGGAGGCAATAGACCCACCAGTCCTTTGTTGTTGTTTTTTTAAATCACATTATATTTTGTGCAGAAATGAGAAAAAATATCACAATTTTTCATCTTAAAATTTTCGTTTTTTTGGCGATAAAGGTTACATTGTATTTGTATAGGCGTGTTTTCGTAATGATTATTCAAAGAAACAAAATGATGTGGAGAAAACAAATGTCTACAACCTTTTTAGTACTAAATACAATATTATCAATAGTCGGTCGATAGTGAACAAAAAACTGGACTTTTGGCTTAATGTAAACTGCCTAATCACTGCCTAGATACATCCGTGAGAAAATATTGCTCCATATTCAAAACGGTTTCAAAAGTTCCTCATATCTAAACATGATACTGCAGATGGAAGAAAATATTATAACTTGTATGTTCTATCAATTTATTATATCTATATTTTTTCCTCATATCTAAAAATGACACTGCCGATGAAACAAAATGTTATAGCGTGTATGTTTTATTAAGAAGGAAGATTAGATCATGGAAGATTAGCTGAGGGCCTCGTGGAAGATTAGCTATTACATGTATTTTTGTATGTGCTAAATGTTGCTACCCTCACTAAATAAAGTCCTTTCTTACTTACTGACTGACTGACTGGCTGACTGACTTACTTACTTACTTCTCTAAATTTATTTAATGAACGCACCTGTCCTCCTGTTTACTCAAAATTTATAAATTTTACAAATGGATTCTAGTTCGTCTTGATTAACATGATTAAGAATACATGGTGTGTCATTCTTGCGCTGTTTGTATTAATAAGAAGTTGGTTTTAGACAATATCTTTACCTTATCGTTTTGACAGTTAGCATAGAACTCACGGGATCTCCGATCTGGGTTATCGATCATGATACAGACATATATTTTGGGGGCATGCGCAGTCCCAGGAGTAGGATATTCCGGCTACCTATTTGCTTTGCAGAGGCGAGCTAAAACTAATACACCTTTCTTTTGCGTTAATATCCTTTTTTCGCATTACTACGCCTTTTGATTCGCGTAAAAACGCCTTTGATTCGCATCACTGCGCCTTTCTTTTGCGTTACTACGTCTTTCTTTTGCATTAGTATGCACTTTTTCGCGTTACTACGCCTTGTTTTTGCGTTACTACGCCTTTTTGCGTAGCTTCGCCTTCTGATTGGCGTTACTGCGTCTTTTGTTTTGCGTTTCTACGCCTTTGTTGCGTTATTACGTCTTTTGTGTCGCGTTACTGCGCCTTTACGGTATTTTATTTTCTCCTACATAAGCCAAATAGGCTCTCGTATCTGCAGTGTTAACGATCTTACCCTTAGCCTTTCACGCCTGAGTTTCTTAAACGGGTTCTCTCCATTTTTTTTTATTTTGGGCAATTCTTGTTAATAGGGGATTTAGTCAAATTCATTTACAGGATGGCGAACAGCTTTGATTCTCGGATGAGACGGTTCATTAATGGCCGTCCCTTCCGGATATAGATTTAATCGCCATTACAAAGCGTAAGCTGGCCATTTTGTTTTCTACAAAAGCAAGTAATGACCTCTTATTAATGAATCGGCGCGTCATTCGGTCAGATAAGCATGATACCCAGACATTTAATGGTCTTGTCCAGAAAAGTATTTTTCATCACAGCTTTCTTTCTCTGGTGATTTTAACACAATTCAGAAATCATATGTAGACCACCTTTTATTATAGTAAGCTGCTGGCATTTACTTAGGCAGCAACTGGTTTGATTTTCTCCTCTGGTTATCGATTGCTCAACCAGACGATCTAATGCTTAACCAGCAAATTTTGGCAGATGAGGAGTTCTTCGCAGAAATTAAAACTTCAAAACCTGTTTTATTTCATTTCAGTCAATTACCGGACCATTGATAAAACAAACACAGCGTAAAAGTCCGTGAAAATCATTCGGTACTATGATTCTGGAGACTGAAAATGTTTCCATAAAATACTATGTCATTATCGAATCAATAGCGCACTGCTTATCAGGTTGGATAAAAATGGTTCCGTAGAACAAGGTGCGGGTGATTCTGGGGCCGTGGAGATGAAAACAGATCCGCTTTATAGTTGCAAGTTCTGTTATCATTTCTATAGATCTTATGCGTAACCAACCATTTTCGACCTTTTCCGTGGTGATTTCTCGCTAGTGCTGCATTGACAAGCAAAATATCCACAACACATTTAACCATATATGTTTATTGTGTGTGCATGTTAATACGCTGAACTTGTAGCAAAGCGCAGTAATAAATAAAAGGCAACAAACACCTCGAAAAACCACTCGTTTTCTAAGGCTTGAGTTCACCTTCAGCAGGAGAAACTAAATTTAGCCAAAATGTGTGAAGTACGAGATTTGGTATTTACTCCAAAGATGCCGATATCAATGGGCTTATGAATGTAATTCCCCGTTTTATAAATAACTTCCTCGTAAAAATTATATAACTTATGAAACACAGAAATTGCACAGTTTCTTTACCTTTTTAGCGATCTAATTCCTAACCGGATGTCGCTCTAATTGCTTCACGTTCTTAACCAATGGTTACGCATTCTATCGTTCCGTAGGCGTGCTCAATGTCGGGTAAAAGTCCCACAAAATTAGAAGCAGCGACACCAAAATGACCTAATAATTAGTGTTTACGGTGAGGTAAAATCTCAATTCAAACAAACAAAAAAACGGGGTTATCAAATGTATCCATTACATGGGCTTGGTCCCGCGAAAGGGATCAAGATAATTAGTACAGACCCGGATCTACAAACCAGGGGGCTTGTCCAACATATAACAAAGGAAGCATCCACCGGTATACAATGGGTTAAACAGTATTTAATTAAATCTAAGATACAACAAACTGAATATGACAGCAAGCATGCAGCTTAAAATGTTTGTTTGTTTGTTTGTTTATTTGATGTTAAACGTTCCCATCAACAATATTTAGGTCATTTTAGAGACGTTTCTTCAAATTTTGTGGGACTTTTACTCGACACTGAGATGAAATGACTTCTCAAGCCCAGCCACATAATGAAACCAATATGGCTTATATACACAGGACGGTCTGACTAGGATCACTTTGCCTGGGCAGGGCGGTTAACCAGTACTCGTGTGTGGCCAGTTTCAGCTCTGCGTGGAAGCATCGTGCAGCCCAATCTATTTCTCTAAGCCCCGATGGGCGGGGGCTGTCATTTATTACAAATAAAGGTAAATGAAGTAAGGTGTCAAAACAATATATACGAATATATTTTCATGGCTGAGTCGAACCCGTTCTTGAGTCCCCATACCCCCTAATAAGAAATATTAGAGAAAGTTAAGAGTTTTATTTATCTCAAAACTGTATGTGTGCTCGTAAGAATCGCCTCGATGAGGCGATACTATTGAGACACGTGCAAAATACTTTTGGGGTCGTATTATCAATCGACCCAAAGTTACTCACTACAGAAGCTTCATGTCTGCTATTGTCCACGTGACTATCGCTAACCATGTACGGAATCCGGGTAACGGTTATTTATAGCAGCGCTATTCTCCGTGAAGACAGTGCGCTGGTTTAAGGCAAAATCCGGACTGGACTCATGTACTGCGACGTTGACAAACAGTGTAGACCCGGATCAGACGGCGCAGAACGCGGCGTCTGATCAGGGTCTTCACTGTTTGCTTAAAGTACAGATGTTTAAGGATTAAACAAAATAGTCTAATTTCCGGTTCCAGCCAACCCTACTGTCGATCTACCGGTACTGCCAGTGCTTTGATTTTTTATAGCAGCTAATTATGCTATGCAGTGAAATGTGAGTGAGTGAGTTTTAGTTTTACGTCCCACCAACAGCTAAGGTCATACGGAGACGGGACCTCGGTTTAAAGACTCATCCGAAAGTCTGTCTATGCAGAGAAATCAGTGCATATCTTAAACAAATGAAAATGACATGATATGAAAGTTTCACAGTGATGTTATTTTCACAAACTACTTTTTTTTGTTTGTTTTTCGTATAAAATAAAAAGAAAATTTACATTTTTCGATAAGCCTGCCCAGGCAAAGCGGTGCGAGTCGGCCCGTCTATGCTTGTAAACCGTATTGGTTTCATTGGGCGGCAGGGCTTGAGATGTCATTTCATCTCAATGTCGGGTAAAAGTCCCACAAAATTGGAAGCAACGTCTCCAAAATGACCTTTACAGTGTTGACCGGGACGTTAAACCTCAAATCAAACAAAACAGTGCATGTCTGAAACAAATGAAAATTACATAATGTGAAAGTTTCACAGTGATGTTATTTTTCACAAGTAGCAGCCGGGACTACCCTTTTTTTGTTTGTTTTTCGTGTAAAATAAAAATAAATTTTACCTTTTTCGATAAACACAAATATTTCATAGACTCGGTGAAAAAATATTTAATCGAGTGTGTTGAAAATATCAGAATTATTTACGAGTGCGAAGCATGGTACGATCAGCTGTTTATACATCGCCAAAGTCACATACAACATTACGCAACACGCCTATACAAATACATTGCCACCTTTATCGCCGAAAAAATGAAAATTTTACAATGAAAAATTGTGATATTTTTCTTATTTCTGCTCAGCAGAAATAAGACAAATAAGGTATACCCCCGGAAACCCCAGTTTTACTATATAAAAGTGGGGTTCAAGGGGGTCAAAATTATAGGCGTGTTTTCGTGATGAGTAAACAGAGGATATTTATTTTTATTGATTTTTTTGATAAATACAAAAAAAAAAAAAAATTTCATCTCGTGTGTTGAAACATCAAATTTTCACTCGTGCTTCGCACTCGTGAAAATTCTGAAGTTTTCAACACACTCGATGAAATATCTTTGGAATTTATCCAAAAACGAACTAAATATTCTCAATTTATTCCTCCTGACCCTAACGCTATGAGTAACCTTCAATGCCTCGAGCCTGTCCTTATCTCGAACAATGTTTCATGGTCCAAAAGGCACTCAATGTCGGGTAAAAGTCCCACAAAATTGGAAGCAACGTCTCCAAAATGACCTATACAGTGTTGTCGTGGACGTTAAACCTAAAATCAAACAAACAAAACCAAAAGGTACTCGAGGCGTTGCAGTCCGAGTGTAACTATTGTAAAATGTTTTTCCTCGTATTCACCCCGTCCAATAAAAAGAACAAATGTAATGCTCTGCACGCTGAGTATTTTTTTTTTTTTTTTTTTTTTTAGCAGTCGACATTTTGAAATATTTTTGTTACTTTTCCATGAAAACAGGATTTGACATCTCATGCAAAGTGTTTCCTATGGAGACAATTTGCATGAGATGTCATATCCTGTTTTCTCGGATTCATCAATTTGTCGCCTGCTAAACAAGCCAAGAAAGTGGTAAACGCAATAATGGCGATTTATTTTAGCTCAATTGTCTCGTTTCTATCTTTTGATGAGCTTTGTCCTAGGTCGAAAATAAAATTAGCACCATTTGCATCCTCTTGCATTGTCGTCTGCTTCTGAGAATGAGCGTTCGTCTGCTCCTCTTCTGAGTCGTCTGCTGCGTATTTTTCCTCTGTGGTTTCGTCACAGCATGGTAAGCAATCAAGCTTCTCTTTCAATCGTCTTCTCTTTGTCCAACAAATAATGAACAGAAACACAAAGCTGCCCAAAAAGAAGACCACGCCCAGTATGATAACAGCCGTGTAGTCCTTGGACCCACCGACTATCATGAGGATGAATCCAAACAGAAGCATGAACGCGCAAAGAAATACTCCGACGAATGCACGTTTACAACGTGCCGAGCATGCGGGCTTTAGTCCAGCCTCTTCATCCCCACCAGTCGCCATTATTTTCTGTGTCCTTCACAAAATACAGAGTTTCTGCTTTCTTATCCGCAACAGGACACAGTGACGCATATATATCCAAACATCTGACCAACATTTAATACGGATTGTCCAGTCATAAAATGTGGTTATAGGAATACACCTGAATATAAATTAATCCAAAATGATCTTATTTTGTTGTTCAATATATGTCAGAACCGCACTTTAGACGCTTGTGTATCATTTTTCTATACCCGAGTTGTTTATTGTAAATTTTCTTACCCCAAATAAGTTTACATCCCGCGAAGGCGCGTCGTGATAAAATGACATGTTCGACCAGCGAAGACTGGGTGACCTTCACAACTCACCGATCTGAGTGGAGGAAAGAATGCTATTTAAAATCGAATTTAAATCATCACGAAAACACGCCTATATAATTTTGACCCCCGTGAACCCCACTTTTACATAGTAAAACTTGGGTTTACAGGGGTATACCTTATTTTTCTTATTTCTGCTCTAAAAAATAGATTGTTGGAACACGCTAGAACCGCGTCATCGCTATATTTTGAGCAGAAATAAGAAAAATATCACGTTTTTTCATCTTCAAATTTTCGTTGTTTACAATGTATTTGTATGTATAGCCGTGTTTTAAATTGGTTTGAGACCGGTATAGTTCGTTCCATTTAGGGTACATTACGCAAACACCCCTATACAAATACATTGCCACCTTTATCGCCGAAAAAATGAAAATTTTACGATGAAAAATTGTGATATTTTTCTTATTTCTGCTCAAAATATAGATCGTGGGCACTCGTTAGAACCGCCTCATCGAGGCGGTTCTAACGAGTACCCACAATCTATATTTTAGAGCAGAAATAAGAAAAATAAGGTATACCCCCGGAAACCCCGGTTTTACTATATAAAAGTGGGGTTCAAGGGGGTCAAAATTATATAGGTGTGGTTTCGTGATGAATTCAAAGCTCGGGGTCAAATCTGGGGCCAGTTGTTCAAAACTAACGACGTCGTTAGTTAACGTACCGTGAAAACTTTGATCATTAAATATGGCAATTATGCTAAAAGTTTTGTTGTACTCAGCTACACAGGATCTTCGCACCGACCCATCCTCCCACAAACTGAGGAAACTGGAGTACCCGAGAAAACCAGGAACATTGAATGGGCGACCAACACTCTGCCACATGACGGAGTCTTTGTTTTTGTTTGCTTTGATGTTTAACGTCGCCGTTAACACTGTAAAGGTCATTTTGGAGACGTTGCTTCCAATTTTGTGGGACGTTTACCCGACATTGAGATGAAATGACATCCCAAGCCCTGTCGCCCAATGCAACCAATAGGGTTTATAAGCATGGACGGGCCGACTCACACCGCTTTGCCTCGTGTGCGGTCGGTTTCAGCTCTGCGCGGAAGTATCATGCAGCCCTTCTATTTATATATGCTCCTGTGCGCTATCCAGCCCCTCCCAATGCAACCAATAGGGTTTATAAGCATGGACGGGCCGACTCACACCGCTTTGCCTCGTGTGCAGTCGGTTTCAGCTCTGCGCGGAAGTATCATGCAGCCCATCTATTTATATATGCTCCTGTGCGCTATCCAGCCCCTCCCATAGCCCGATAAAAGCAATTGCACAATGGCCGTATGTGGCACGTCACTAGAAAGCCCGTCTTCAGTGATTGCGACCGGGTAAAACACACATTACAAAAACACGCCTACACAAATACATCGTAAATTTTACAGCCGAAAAAAGGGAAAATTTAAAGGATAAAAAATTGCCATATTTTTTCTTATTTCTGCTCAAAATATATAGTGGGTACATGCGAGACCTGCCTCATTGAGGCGGTTCTAACGAGTACCTACAATCTATATTTCAGAGCAGAAATAAGAAAAGTAAGGTTTGCCCCTGTAAATCCCAGTTTTACTAAATATATAAAAGTGGGCTTCAGTGGGGTTGAGTTTTCGTGATCCAAATCCGCCTGCTCGGTCACACAGACGAAACTAAATTTTTGCAGATCTTTCCTTTGCCCAGGCTAATCAAGTGAACGGTCATTAATCCCAACTTTACACATCTTTTCACCCTCAAATATCGTCTAGTTATTCATGTGAGAAAAAACGTTTGAAAACATCGAAGTTTTACGAGTTTTATTGTTGGGTATAAACTAGTATGTAATTTTAACTAAAACTATCTTATTACATTTTCCCTATAAAAAGTTAATCCTGTCATGCGGAAAAAGTCCTCTTTACCCATATATATGACAACAGAAAGTTTGGGAGTGGTCCATTTCCAATTATAGGGGTGCCAGACTTGTTTCATTTGCGTAAGTTGCAAAAATGTAAGTACCGTAAGCAAACAGTGTAGACCCTGATTAGACGCCGCGTTCTACATTGAGCGCAGTGTCTGATCTGGGACTGGTCCCTTAAAAGGGCCGCTAGGCATATATGGGTTAAGGCCCTCCAATGTTTTATGTGTGTAAATTTGAATGGTGAGAAACTTTTCGTCATTTAAATGCAAAATGCACGCCTCATCCTGTTTCTCGCAAACCTTTTCAAATGTCATCCTCTCCCCTTGCTGATTCACGAAAGGCAGTCGTCAGTTTCTGACGACAGAATGTGCACTGTACTGATTAAAGGTCATATACAAAAGGTATAGAAATGCATTAAATTTGAAAAGAATCAAAGGGCGCAAACTGAATTAAGTTGTTTAACCAGTGCTTCAGCTGAAGTGCACGACCCGCCGGATGCTTTTAGCTTTATGAGTGTTACCGTATATGGGTATGGCGGCCATTTTGGTCATGTGACCTGGACCTAAATCGGTTCCCCCAATAAATGCGCCTTATAGTAATGAGCAAAAATATATCTTATACTTGAGTACTGAATTCTGAATCGTTTGCAGGATAAAATGCATTCTCACTTTCCAATACAAAAGCATATGTGTCAAAGTTTGACCTAGGCACAATGAAGGTCAAGGTCAACCCAGGGTCACCATTTTAGCAAATTATGATGGGCCTACGTCCCAGATGCTATTTATCAAGTTTCGTGGAAATCTGCCCAGTGGTTCTGGAGAAGACTATTTTTGAAGGGTTTTTACCATATATGGCTTGGCGGCCATTTTGGTCATGTGACCTGGACCCCATGAGCAAATTTTGGTTTCCCCATCCCATAGAGGCTCCATATGAAATTTGACTTCAATCGGCCAAACGGTTTCCGAGGAGAAGCAGTTCGAAAATGTTCACATTTTCCGCCTCGGCGAGGCTATACTAAATGGAATGTAATATTTCGCAAGTTCATTGGTTAGATCTCATTGATATCTATCAGTATGCCAAACATTGTTTAAATATTCCAACAAAAGCATATTTGTCAAAGTTTGACCTAGGCACAAAGAAGGTCAAGGTCAACCCAGGGTCACCATTTTAGCAATTTATGATGGGCCTACGTCCCAGATGCTATTTATCAAGTTTCGTGGAAATCTGCCCAGTGGTTCTGGAAAAGACTATTTTTGAAGGGTTTTTACCATATATGGCTTGGTGGCCATTTTGGTAATGTGACCTGGACCCCATGAGCAAATTTTGGTTTCCCCCATCCCATAGAGGCTCTATATGAAATTTGACTACAATCGGCCAAACGGTTTCCGAGGAGAAGCAGTTCGAAAATTTTCACATTTTTCGCCTCGGCGAGGCTATACTAAATGGAATGTAATATTTCGCAAGTTCATTGGTTAGATCTCATTGATATCTATCAGTATGCCAAACATTGTTTAAATATTCCAACAAAAGCATATTTGTCAAAGTTTGACCTAGGCACAAAGAAGGTCAAGGTCAACCCAGGGTCACCATTTTAGCAATTTATGATGGGCCTACGTCTCAGATGCTATTTATCAAGTTTCGTGGAAATCTGCCCAGTGGTTCTGGAGAAGACTATTTTTGAAGGGTTTTTACCATATATGGCTTGGCGGCCATTTTGGTCATGTGACCTGGACCCCATGAGCAAATTTTGGTTTCCCCCATCCCATAGAGGCTCCATATGAAATTTGACTTCAATCGGCCAAACGGTTTCCGAGGAGAAGCAGTTCGAAAATGTTCACATTTTTCGCCTCGGCGAGGCTATACTAAATGGAATGTAATATTTCGCAAGTTCATTGGTTAGATCTCATTGATATCTATCAGTATGCCAAAGATTGTTTAAATATTCCAACAAAAGCATATTTGTCAAAGTTTGACCTAGGCACAAAGAAGGTCAAGGTCAACCCAGGGTCACCATTTTAGCAATTTATGATGGGCCTACGTCCCAGATGCTATTTATTAAGTTTCGTGGAAATCTGCCCAGTGGTTCTGGAAAAGACTATTTTTGAAGGGTTTTTACCATATATGGCTTGGTGGCCATTTTGGTAATGTGACCTGGACCCCATGAGCAAATTTTGGTTTCCCCCATCACATAGAGGCTCCATATGAAATTTGACTTCAATCGGCCAAACGGTTTCCGAGGAGAAGCAGTTCGAAAATGTTCACATTTTCCGCCTCGGCGAGGCTATACTAAATGGAATGTAATATTTCGCAAGTTCATTGGTTAGATCTCATTGATATCTATCAGTTTGCCAAACATTGTTTAAATATTCCAACAAAAGCATATTTGTCAAAGTTTGACCTTGGCACAAAGAAGGTCAAGGTCAACCCAGGGTCACCATTTTAGCAATTTATGATGGGCCTACGTCCCAGATGCTATTTATCAAGTTTCGTGGAAATCTGCCCAGTGGTTCTGGAGAAGACTATTTTTGAAGGGTTTTTACCATATATGGCTTGGCGGCCATTTTGGTCATGTGACCTGGACCCCATGAGCAAATTTTGGTTTCCCCCATCCCATAGAGGCTCCATATGAAATTTGACTTCAATCGGCCAAACGGTTTCCGAGGAGAAGCAGTTCGAAAATGTTCACATTTTTCGCCTCAGCGAGGCTATACTAAATGGAATGTAATATTTCGCAAGTTCATTGGTTAGATCTCATTGATATCTATCAGTATGCCAAACATTGTTTAAATATTCCAACAAAAGCATATTTGTCAAAGTTTGACCTAGGCACAAAGAAGGTCAAGGTCAACCCAGGGTCACCATTTTAGCAATTTATGATGGGCCTACGTCCCAGATGCTATTTATTAAGTTTCGTGGAAATCTGCCCAGTGGTTCTGGAAAAGACTATTTTTGAAGGGTTTTTACCATATATGGCTTGGTGGCCATTTTGGTCATGTGACCTGGACCCCATGAGCAAATTTTGGTTTCCCCCATCCCATAGAGGCTCCATATAAAATTTGACTACAATCGGCCAAACGGTTTCCGAGGAGAAGCAGTTCGAAAATTTTCACATTTTTCGCCTCGGCAAGGCTATACTAAATGGAATGTAATATTTCGCAAGTTCATTGGTTAGATCTCATTGATATCTATCAGTATGCCAAACATTGTTTAAATATTCCAACAAAAGCATATTTGTCAAAGTTTGACCTAGGCACAAAGAAGGTCAAGGTCAACCCAGGGTCACCATTTTAGCAATTTATGATGGGCCTACGTCCCAGATGCTATTTATCAAGTTACGTGGAAATCTGCCCAGTGGTTCTTGAGAAGACTATTTTTGAAGGGTTTTTACCATATATGGCTTGGCAGCCATTTTGGTCATGTGACCTGGACCCCATGAGCAAATTTTGGTTTCCCCCATCCCATAGAGGCTCCATATGAAATTTGACTTCAATCGGCCAAACGGTTTCCGAGGAGAAGCAGTTCGAAAATGTTCACATTTTTCGCCTCGGCGAGGCTATACTAAATGGAATGTAATATTTCGCAAGTTCATTGGTTAGATCTCATTGATATCTATCAGTATGCCAAACATTGTTTAAATATTCCAACAAAAGCATATTTGTCAAAGTTTGACCTAGGCACAAAGAAGGTCAAGGTCAACCCAGGGTCACCATTTTAGCAATTTATGATGGGCCTACGTCCCAGATGCTATTTATTAAGTTTCGTGGAAATCTGCCCAGTGGTTCTGGAGAAGACTATTTTTGAAGGGTTTTTACCATATATGGCTTGGTGGCCATTTTGGTCATGTGACCTGGACCCAATGAGCAAATTTTGGTTTCCCCCATCCCATAGAGGCTCCATATGAAATTTGACTTCAATCGGCCAAACGGTTTCCGAGGAGAAGCAGTTCGAAAATTTTCACATTTTTCGCCTCGGCGAGGCTAACTAAATGGAATGTAATATTTCGCAAGTTCATTGGTTAGATCTCATTGATATCTATCAGTATGCCAAAATTGTTTAAATATTCCAAGCGGTTAATTCACTGTCACCAATTTTCACAAACGGGTTACGGACGGACAGACAGACCATATATGGCTTGGCGGCCATTTTGGTCATGTGACCTGGACCCCATGAGCAAATTTTGGTTTCCCCCATCCCATAGAGGCTCCATATGAAATTTGACTTCAATCAACGGTTTCCGAGGAGAAGCAGTTCGAAATTTTTCACATTTTTCGCCTCGGCGAGGCTATACTAAATGGAATGTAATATTTCGCAAGTTCATTGGTTAGATCTCATTGGTATCTATCAGTATGCCAAAAATTGTTTAAATATTCCAAGCGGTTAAGTCACTATCACCAATTTTCACAAACGGGTTACGGACAGACAGACACACTGACAGAATGACAGACTGACAGAATGACACGGTGATTTTAGGGCACTCTTAGAAATGAACCGACTTCAGTCGGTCGCTTTTTCTGCGGGTCGTGCAATCATTAGTCTCCAAGATATTACAATTTGAAGTGTGAAATATTTCAGGGAAACAGAGCAACTTCAAACTGCCTCGTTAATATTCATGAGGTATTCTGAGATGCACAGCAAAATTATTTAACTTTTCATCTGTTTAATAGTTTTCAGGAACTGTGTAATTAGCTATTTGGAACCGATCTGAACTGTTATGTTAAACCAGTTTTCTCATATTTTCAATCTCAAACATTATATTCAAAATTTGGTAAGATTAACCTTGTTTAATCTGTTATTAATGACTTGTAACCAATTTCATGCAGGGGGTTTCCTCAACCTCAAGGGAAACCACATTTGGCCTGTTTTGTAATTTATACCTAACACAGGCCCCTGGGTGTCTCGAGTTTCAGTATTTTAATTAACGCAGTTTCTGACCAGTCCATGGCAGATAAGGGACAGGTTCTATTCACCTATCAGAGATCAGCTGCCTCATGACCCTGCATGATAATAGCCCTTAGCCAATCAGATTCTGTCTTGCAGTTTCCCTTTAATAGCTGCATTTTTAACCAGGCCAAACCAATTGACATCATTTTTTGTGCAGCAGGCACCAGAAAAGTGGCGCCATGTTGAATTTATTCTTCTAAGTTTTCTTCCTCCCTCCGACCCTACAATGGAGAGGTTATTGTCTTTAGAGGTTAATGTACATTTATATATGCACATTCATACTTCCGTATATATATTTTCTTCTTTTTTTATTAGAGTTAGTATTTTGTAGATTAGGTAGACCATATTATGGTTAGGTGGCAACTCAGGCAGAGTTATTTGTACATTATTTACTTCAAGCATTTTATTTACCTGCCTATCACAGCAGACACTTACAACACCTACCTGTTTTTAATGTCATATCCTATGTGGAGATCATTTGGTAATGTAAACCAGTGACTTGCAAGTTCTAAACATGTTATATTTGTTATCTTGCTCATATTATATACAGTCGAACTTCAATGGCTCGAACACCTTTGGGACCTCGAAAATCTGTTCGAGACAGGGGTAGTTCGAGCCACTGAGGATTACTGCCAGGAGGCATAACGTGATACTTTTAAACATCCTTTCGGTGTTCTATAATGAAAATGTATGCTGTGTGTACTCATTAGAATTGCCTCATCGAGGCGATTCTAATGAGTACACACAGCATACATTTGCAAGATAAAAGACTAAAATCTCCTTAATTATCCCTCACTATTTCTTATGTAGAGGATTTCGCTAGGGACTCAAGAACGGGTTCGACTCATCCATGGTAAACGAGCCATCAATGTTCGAGCCATAGAAGTGCAACTGTATGTGTTTTATGTACTTGCCTTATCATGCCTATTGTCTACTTATTAAATGGTCTACATTGTACCCAAACCCAGCCTTCCTTATTCTTGCTAATTAATGATAGCTACAGATTACCTAATGCCTGCTGTTGGCAGGCTGTGCCTACTGGGTGGAAAGAAATTAATGATTTATTAAGATTATTTAAATTCCTGTTTTTGTATTTTTAAGTAGATGAAATAATGCACAGCACTTACTGAGATCTATTTAAAAGGCATGTAAAACACTTACCTCAAGTAGTCTAAATGAAATTTTGAATTAAATGGTAGTTTTAAACATTTAAAAAATATTTAAATTGTCAAAATCAAATTTCTTAACTCTATCCTAAACTATGAACAACATGCACAGTAACCAAAGGGCATGAGGAAAGATGAGGCAGACGATTGCAAAATGGAAAACATGGTAATTGAAAATTATTTTAAATAAGTTTAAAAACACTGACATCACAGAATATTGCATTCTGGTCTGAATCAAAGAAAATTCAGCGGAGGGTTCTCTTAGAGGAAAACAGGTAGATATCAAATATAATTGAGCATAACTTGAGAACGTGAATGTGAGTTTTTTAGTGCGGTTTTCAACGTGCTTTCATCCTGCTTAATACTAACGATATTTCAAAATTCTTTATAATTGCTCTTTTACTAATGTATGAGCCTGCAAGATCAAACAAATGCAACGGTCAAATGCTAGCTGTTTCACAAATAGCCTCGCGGAGGTAAAAGTAACAAGAAAAATGCCTATTAATGGCATTATGGACGGGTTTTTTTTTCAGTACAATTTGGCATTTTGTTTATCCAAATGTTATGATATTACCTTTTTCGATGGACTTGGATCTGGTGAGCTGATAGTGGCCGAAATAATGTCTTCTTGAGTCATGATGAACTTGTTGTAGCTCAGCTGATGTAAGGATGAATTCATATCTGCATCTAACCTGTCAGTATCTATAGTTGGTGCTTGAAGTATGTATGGAATGTCTACTGTTTGTTAGTAGTAATATGTGTCCCACTGATGTCAGCAGGGACAGAAATATATATAGTAGTAGTAATATGTGTCCCACTGATGGTGAGGAGGGGTTGGGTGGAGTAGGGTGTTGTTGTCGTGGTGGAATGGGCTTGGTTGTTGTTGGGTGGGGTGGGCTTGGATGGGGTGGGGTGGGGTCTGGATGGGGTGGGGTGGGGTGGGGTCTGGATGGGGCTGGGTGGGGTAGGGTGAGGGTGGGGTAGGTATCTTTAGGGTGGATGGGGGTGGGTGAGGGTGGGTGGGTTGGGTGGGTGGGTGGGGTGTTGGGATGCAGTGGGGTTAGGATGGTGGTGGCATGGGTGGGGTAGGGTGGGGTATGCTGGTGTGGGGTAGGGTGGGGTGGGATGGGTTAGGAGTCGGGTGGGTCGGGGTGGAATTTGTGGTGGGGTAGGGTGTGGGGTGGGATGGGGTGTGGTGGGGTTGTGGGGTGGGGTGGGCTTGGGAGGGTGGGATGGGGTGAGGTCGGGTAAGGTGGGGAGTGGTGGGATGGGGTGGGGTTGGGGGTGGATTGGGGTTGTTTTGGGATGGGGGTGGGGTGGGGTTGTGGGGTAGGGTATGATAGGGTAGGGTGGGGTGGGTAGGGTATGTATGTAAATCTAAGTATGCATGTATGTACAGAACAAATGCAATATCCTAACCCAGTAACAACTTTTTGTGGAGGGGGGGGGGGGTTGATTTGTTTATGTGTTTTAAGAAGAAAAAAAAAATAATTTTAGCTCTGGTTTTAGCGATTTTGAAAAAGGGTCACCTAATGAACATTTCTGTATGTATGTAAAACTAAGTATGCATGTATGTACAGAACAAGTGCAATATCCTAACCCAGTAACAACTTTTTGTGGAGGGGGGGGGGAGTTGATTTGTTTATGTGTTTTACGAAGAAAAAAAAAGTTTTTTTTTCTATTTTTAGCTCTATTTTTAGCTCTAGTGGCCACTGATTTTAGCAATTTTGAAAAAGGGTCACCTAATGAACATTTCTGTAAAATAATTTTGAAATCGGGCCATTATCCCAGGAGGAGATGTCGTTTAAAGAAATTGTTGACGGGTGACAGACATCAACTCACCTTGAGCACTTCGTGCTCAGGTGAGCTAAAAAAAAATAAAAATTCCATGCCTGTGCATGCATGTATGTATTATTACTAGCAACTATCAGGGGAGGAAGATAATAATTGTTCATATGTGTTTATGGAGAAGAAAAGAAAAATAAAGAAAAAAAAAGAATGAAAAAAGAAAGAAAAAAAAAGAACAAAAAAAAAATGTCTCCACCGGGGTTTGAACTCACGCCCCTCAGATTCATAGTCAACAATAGGATTCGTAGTCCAGCACTCTATCCACTACACTGGCATTTGAAAAAGGTTAACCAAAAGGTAAACCTGAAAAACACAAGTTTGAAAAATGACAATTTCCGCCAAAATTTTAGTCTTTTGCGCCATTTATAGATAATACATGAAAGCGGTATCTCCACTTATGCATCAGTCCTGATATTAAAACAATCTGCTACAGAATAGATGAAAAATATCACTTTGAAAAAAAGGTTAACCAAAAGGTAAACCTGGGACGACGCCCGCCCGCAGGACGCCTGCCCGCCCGCCTGCCCAAACATCGCTATTTTAAAGGACGGATTTTTCTTAAAAACCCGTCCAAAAATCCATAACCATTTGAAATATTTAACAAAAAGATGGCATGCTGAGAGAAAATTGGCAAAAACTACGAGGATCCTTCAATAAGTATCTGGCCTTTTTTACTCAAAGACACACTTGACTTCTTTTCCCACAGCAGCAATAAGCACTTCCTCCATCGATGTTCCAAGGCTGAAAGTCCATTTTTGTAGTTTTTGGCCACCGCCCATCGGGGCTTGAAGAAATAGATGGACTGCATGATGTTTCCATGCAGAACTGAAAACGATAGCACAACCGCTCAGAGGATCTAAGCCTGCCCAGACAAAGCGGTGCGAGTCGGACCGTCCATGCTTAAAAACCCTAGTGGTTTCATTGGGCAACAGGGCTTGAGATGTCATTTCATCTCAATGTCGGGTAAAAGTCCCACAAAATTGGAAGCAACGTCTTCAAAAGACCTATATAGTGTTTACAGGGACATTAAACCTCAAATCAACCAACCAACCGTTTTTGTAGAATTTAGGGTTTGTAACTGTTCCACTTCATTGCGTCGACAGAAACTTTGCCAGTATGGACTCTGGCAATGTCATGTTGCGACAGCACACCTAAGTTTTCTACGATTTTTCTGTACTATAGCTGGACGTAACTGGTCCAAAATTATTAGCATAATAGTCCCCATTAATAGTCTGGCCATTAGGTCAATAGTCCGCTAGTGGAACACCCTTGCTATCCCAAAACACAGTTGTCATGACCGGCTGAGTCTTAAATTTCTTTGGACGCAATCAATCGAGACCAGTTCATTGTTTACTCTGCTGTTTATTCTCAGCATCATAGTGATGGATCCAAGTTTGGTCCCGGGCAACAAGTCTCTAAGATTCTTAAAGTCTTCGGGATCAGAATCGTATCTTTCCAAAAGTGACTCGGACATGGATACTGGGACAATTCATTGTTCTGTACTACGGCATTTCGGCACCCAACGCGCTGAAAGTTTTCTTGGCCTTTCATGTAAAATGGTAACATGAGGGCCAAGATGGCCCTGAATCGCTCACCTGATTTCAAAGATGTCACATAGCTTCTGAAAGTTCTGGCGGCCATCTTGTTCATCAGAGCAGAACAATTTTAGCTAATTCGGTAGAGGTGTGTGTGTGTGGGGGGGGGGGGGGGTGCTAAGCAACATTTCGGTGAAGTTTAAATCAAATTGGCCGAAGAGTTTAGGAGGAGTTGGCATTTAACCCTTTCCCAAGCAGATATGTCTTTTTACATGTCTGAACCCCGACCCAACCCTTTTGGGCCCCATAACAACATAAAATCTGCATTTCGCACCCCTAGACAGCTAAGCAACACTGTGAAAATCAGCAAAATTCACAAAGTTCCCAAGTGGGAATGGGTTAATAATTAAGATCGAAACTTATCAAAATGATGTTTTTTCATCATTTTATTGTAGAATATGGTATTTTATACGTAATTCATGCATTTTAAAGTTAAGTGATGTTTTTTTTTTTTTTCAAGATTCGAGTTAACCCTTTCCCACTCAGGGTGACGCAGTTATTCATTACGGTCTTTCGATGGGTAGGTGTGAAGCTGTTAATCGTTACAGATTTTTTATGTGTATGTGGTGTGAAGCAGTTATTCATTATGGTCTTACTATGGGTAAGAGGTTGAAGCGTTTATTTGTTATGGTCTTTGTGTGAGTAAAGGCACCGGGTGTGAAGCAGTTATTTGTTATGGTCTTTTGATGGGTAGCTGGAAAGCAGTTATTCGACATTTCTTTCGATTGGTAGGAGGAGGTGTGAAGCAGTTCTTTTTTTTTTATGGGTAGAAGCAGTTATTCACTAGAATTTGTTTTTCTACAAAAACACAAATGTCTCCCCCGTTTTTGACCGCTAAGTATGACTTTGACATTGAAGGTATTGAGCTGGGTCTTGTGTGCAACACATCATCTAATGAAGATGAACATTTCTGCAAAGTTACTTTAAAAATGTTCATACAGAAATAAAAAAGTTATTGGCCGTACACAAAAGAAGCCCTTTTTTACCTTTGACCTCTAAGTATGGCCTTGACCTTTGAGGTACAACACATTGTCTCATGATGGTTAACATTTCTGCCAAGTAATTTCATAATCCATCAAAGAATAAGGAAGTTATTGACTGTCCCTTTTTTTACCTTTGACCTCTAGGTATGACCTTGACATTGGAGGTATGGACCTTGGTCTTGCACATGACTAATGGTCTAATGACGGTGAACATTTCTGCATGGTTACTTTATAAAGTCCATCCAGAAATAAAAAAGTTATTGACTGGACACACTAACAAAAAAAAACAAACTTTTTTTACCTCTGACCTCTTAGTATGACCTTGATCTTGGAGGTACCGACCTGGGTCTAGCGTGCACCACATCGTCTCATGATGGTTAACATTTCTGCCAAGTAATTTCACAATCTATCCAGGAATAAGAAAGTAATTAACTCAACACTAAAAAAGGCCCCTTTTTGTCCTTTGACCTCTTCGTACGCCCTTGACATTTGAGGTACCAACTTGGGTCATGCACGCAACACATCGACTCATGGTGGTTAACATTTCTGCCAAGTAATTTCAAAATCCATCTAAAAAAAAGAAAGTTATTAACAGAACACAAAAAAGGCCCCTTTTTTACCTTTAACCACTATGTATGACCTTGACCTTTCAGGTACCAGACTGGGTCATGCGTGCAACACATCATCTCATGGTGGTTAACATTTCTGCCAAGCAATCTCAAAATCCATCATAAATAAGAAAGATATTGATCAAATACGAAAAAAGGCCCCTTTTTGACCTTTGACCTCTGTGTATGACCTTGACATTTGAGTTACCAAACTGAATCATGCATGCAACACATCGTCTCATGAAAGTTAACATTTTTGCCAAGTATCTTCAAATTCTATTTAAAAATAAGCAAATTATTGACAAAATCCGAAAAAAGGCCCCTTTTTTACCTTTGACCTCTAAGTATGACCTTGACCTTTGAGGTACCAACCTGGGTCATGCACGCAACACATCGCCTTATATTGGTTAACATTTCTGCCAAGTGATTTCAAAATCCATCTCAAAATAAGAAAGTTATTGACCAAACACGAAAAAAGGCCCTTTTTTACCTTTGACCTCTAAGTATGACCTTGATCTTTAAGGTACCGACCTGCCTCATGCGCACCACACATCGTCTTATGATTGTTAATGTTTCTGCCAAGTAATTTTAAAATCCATCTCAAAATAAGAAAGATATTGACCAAACACAAAAAAGGCCCATTTTTTTACCTTTGACCTCAAAGTATGACCTTGACCTTTGAGGTACTGACCTGCCTCATGCGCACCACACATCGTCTCAAGGTTGTTAATATTTCTGCCAAGTAATTTAAAAATACATCTGAAAATAAGAAAGTTATTGACCGGACACGATTTGCCCATACATATATACATACCAACAAACATCCAAGGGAGATAATTCAAAAAGTATAAATGCGAGAGTTATAGTCTTTGCGCACTGCACGTCGTCTAATGCTGATTAATATTTATATGAAGTTTCGTGAAGACAGCTTAAACGGTTTTAAAGTTATAGAGCGGACACATATGAGTGACAGATGGACAGACAGACAGATGGACAGACAGACAGACAGATGGACAGACAGACGTCCAGGGAAAAACAATATGTCTCTCCGAAAAAAATATTTTCGGGGGAGACATAATTACGATCTTTCTTGATGGTTAGGAGGTATGAAGCAGTTGTTTGTTGTGGTATTCCGATGGGTATGAGGTGTGAAGCGGATATTTGTTAGTCTTTGGATGTGTAGAAACATGCAGGAGGTGTGAAACACTTATTTCACTAGCAATTACTGGTTAGTTTTTCGATGGGTAAGTGTGAAGTATTTATTTGTTACAGTCTTTCAATGGGTAGGAGGTTCGAAGCAGTTATTCATTAAGGTCTTTCGACGGTGGAACGAAAAACCCAAATCCACCTAAATCCACTGCATTTACCCAATTGTTGACAATTTTGCAACAGTTATTTACTGCTCATAAGAATCAAATGGAAAAACTAAAAATGTCTGATTTGAGGTGTGGGTTTGGTCAATGGTAGAGGGATCCGATTGATTGCCCCATGAGGGGTACGTGCATATTTTGTACATTACGAAAACACGCCTATACAAATTTATTATGAATGTCACCGACGAAAAAATGAAAATTTTAAGATGAAAAATTGTGATATTTTTCTTATTTATTTGAGAGCAGAAATAAGAAAAATAAGGTTTACCCCTGTAAACCCCAGTTTTACTGTATAAAAGTGGGATTCAAGGGGCTAAAAATTATATTGACATGTTTTCCTGATAAGACGCTCATGGTTCTTCCCACACCCAGGGTTTTGTGCCTTACTGTGATTCCTACCCTTTATGTGTCTCTATTCATTATTTTGCCGTGATCTGACATTTACTTGTAATATTGTTTCTTGATAGAGTTTGGCGCTTTTTTTTTTTACAGGTATATATAATATATATATATATATATATATATATATATATATATATATATATATATATATATATATATATATATATATATATATATATATATATATATATATATATATATATATATATATATGGCCATATTAGTGACGGCCTGTGCATTTGCAGTTTGTATCATAGGTGATGTGATACCAGTTACTACCGTTTCACAACTTTATTCAGTAGACAATAACTGATCTGTGGTAACTTCTGAGGGAAATACAAGACAAAACCAAGGTCTTCAATATTCACCTTATTTGCATTATCTGCTGGTTCCTAGTCTGAAGATTATCAGTGTTGGGATAACAGGTAACCAGACCCCCCTGACCTTTCAAGGTCAGGGGTGTCTGGTTACCTGTTTTTCCAATATTGATAATGTGTAAGCTGGGAGCCAGCAAATAATGCAAAAATGGTGAATAGTTTTACATGAAATATTGACCGAAGAGTAATATATATAGATTATTCATTCTCCTAGTTGAAATATGGGATTTATAAACCAAGGGAGGTAAAACAATCCGATAAAGAAACGAGTGCGAAGCACGAGTTTCTTTAACGGATTGTTTTACCTCCCGAGGTTTATAAATCCCATATTTCAAATAGGAGAAATGTATAATCTGTATATTACATGCACTTCCATAGACTTTTAGGAGAGTTTGGATCTTGAATTTTGGATCTGAATGCCCGTTCAGTTGACTGTTTACAGCTCATGTAAACGGTTCAATCAGCGAAGTGTTTCAGAATCTGGGTGGAAGAACAACTGGATGGGCGCCATTTTGAAAGCGCTTTCTACAGTTTTGAACAAAAATAGAAGAAACAAAGTGTTTCAGTGATAAAACAAGTAAAACGTTAGATTAAATAAAGCAAAACTTACATCCTAATCAATGGTCATATCCATGTTTTCTTTTGTTTCAGCATTGCATCCGACTCAAACGTCACGCATTCTGAACGTCTGTTGATATTTCTTAGACGCCATTAAAATGACGTCATGAATAACGTCGCCGTGATTAAAACTTTCCCGCGTTTGAATAGAACAATTTCACTGCAAAGCGGTATCTCGTATCTTGTACATAAAGTAGTTCCAGCTGAAGGGATTTATTTCCCCGGCTAAGAGGAAATATTTCCTCTTAGCAAAAAGGAAAATACCAAGTTTATGTATGGTAGAAATCATGGTATTTCTCTGTAATGCATGTAATATTACTGTGTAATGATGATTGCTGTTTTTAATGTTTTCTGATGGTGCATTACAATAACACACCCGTGTGACATAGTGCATTTTTTCACATCTCATTAGGAAAAACACGCCTATACAAATACATTGAAAGTTTTACCACCCAAGAACTGAAAATTTTCATATGAAAAATTGTGATATTTTTCTTATTTCTGCTCAAAACATGGATTGTGGATACTCGTTAGAACCGCCTCGTCCAGGCGGTTCTAAGGAATACCCACAATCTATGTTTTTGAGCAGAAATAAGAAAAATAATGTATACCCCTGCAAACCCCAGATTTACTATATAAAGTGGGGTTTAAGGGGGTTAAAATTATATAGGCGTGTTTTCTTGATGTCCAAAATGGCTACATTTCTGATGAAAATCTGTGATATTTTTCTTATAAATACTGCAAATATAGGCTGTGGGTGCTTGTTAGAACCGCCTCTCTTGGAGCAAAACTAAGAAAAATAATGTTTACCCCTTTTAACCCCAGTTTTCTCTATATAAAGTGGGGTCTAGTGGGGTGTTCATTTCACGGACTTGTTATCACGTGAACAAGTCCGTGAAATGAAGACCCCCCTAAACCCCACTTTATATAGAGACAACTGGGGTTTAGGGGGGTATTCATTATTTTTATTATTTCTGCTCCCAGACATAGGTTGTGGGTACTCGTTAGAACCGCCTCATTGAGGCGGTTCTAACGAGCACACACAACCTATGTTTTGAGCATTTATAGGAAAAATATCAAGGATTTTCATCAGAAAACGAGTCATTTTGGAGATGTGAGAAATGCACTGTGCCGTACGGGTGTGTTATCGTAATGTTCATCTGATGTGGTAGATATACAGTGAAATTCAGCTATTAAAGACTGCCAAAGTTAAAATAATTCCACCTTTAAACCTTGTCCCGCTGAATATTTAATTAGGCCACACCCATTCCTGACTTTGAACCAATCAGATTACTTTGACGCAATTTATTCCTGCAAATTCACAAGCCTACTGTAAGTGTAGATCCTGATCTTCAGAAGCCATCTGATCTGGATCTGTGTGCGTGTGTGAATTCGGGTTTAACGTCGCTTTCAACAATTTTTCAGTTCGCGACGTTGTCTGGTTGCGACAGGGAGCTCAATGCTCACTTTTATAGTTCTGCCTCACTGAAGTATCATGTCCCAGACACATTACATGATACCACACCCAGTCACATTACCCTGACACTGGGTCGACCAGTCATAGCTCTACCCCGTAAATCTGAGTGCCAAGCGAGTAGCAGCTAGTACCATTTTAAACGACTTTGGTATGTCGCGGCCCAGGATCGAACCCGTGACCTCCCGTTCCCCGGAGCGGACACTCTACCAACTGAGCTATCTGGGCCGGTCCCTGATCTGGATCTACACTGTTTGCAAAAGGTAGGGGTTATCCTGAACAGCAAGATAAGGATTAAAAGCATTATGAAGGTTTCAGCTATTCTTTCTTGCTTTCTTTCTTTGGTTTTGGTTATACAGCCCTTTCAAGTTTTTGATAATTTTCATATTTATACTCCAAACATAGGTTGCAGGTTCTTGTTAGAACTGCCTCAAGAAGATGGTTCTAACAAGTGTCCACAATCCATGTATCTGAGCAAAAAATTGAGAAAATAATGTGTACCCCTGTAAATCCCAGTTTTCTGATGAAAATTTGTGATAATTTTCTTCTTTATACTATAAACATAGATTGTGGGTGCTTGTTATATTATCCACACATAGATAAAGAAACTAACATTTACCCTTGTATACCTCAATTTGTGTAGTGAAAATTTGTAATATTTTTCTTTTTAATACTATAAACATAGGCTGTATGTGCTTACTAGAACCACCACAATGAGAAGCCACAATCTATGTGTCTTAGCAAAAATAAAATAATGTTCACTACTGTAAACCCCAGTTTTCTCTACATAAAGTGGGGTTTACAGGGGCATTCAATTTCTGAACTTGTTAACATGGTGGCCAGCTTTTCTTCACAGTAAGATTATTTAACAGCATAATATTTTTCCCTTGAATATTTCTCAATGATTTTGACAAAATGAGAACAAGTCCGTCAAATGAACACCCCTCTAAACCCCAATTTATATAGAGGAAATTGGGGTTAACAGGGGTATATATAATTTTCTTATTTCTGCTCTAAGACATAGGTTGTGGGTACTCGTTAGGACCGCCTCAATGAGGCGGTCCTAACAAGCACCCACAACCAATGTTTGTAGTATAAATAAGAAAAAAAATCACAGGTTTTCATCAGAAAAGTGGCCATTTCTGAGATGTGAAAAAATGCACTATGTCGCACGGGCGTGTTATCATAATGAAGACAATCCTCCTCAAATCATAACAAGAGAACACAAGATTCAAAGATAACATGTCTTTATATATAAAATATCATATAAAAATAGCATAAAAACTTGAAATAATACAAGAACACAAATATTGTAATAATAAAACACAGCTGTGAATAAGGGGGAGTAACTAGGATAACTGGAATTTTTTTTTTTTTCTTAACCCTTTTTCTCCCAAATGGAATCTTCCACCTTATATATAGCAGGTGTACATCTCAAAATTTAGGGGTGTCAGATTGTGTTTTCATCAAAATTTATTTGGAAAATGACTGAACTTTTAGCAAACAGTGGAGGCCCTGATGAGACGCCGCATTCTGCGGCGTCTCATCGGGGCCTGCACTGTTTGCCAAGGTACCCCTTTAGGGGTTTCTGGTACTGAATGGGTTAACCATATTGCAGGCATCATGAAAACACACCTATATAATTTTGACCCCCTCAAACCCCCTTTTTATATAGAAAACTGGGGTTTACAGGGGTATACATTATTTAGCTTATTTCTGTTCCAGGACACAGGCTGTAGGTACTTGTTAGAACCGCCTCAGTGAGGTGGTTCTTATAAGCACTCACAACCTATGTTTGGAATTAATATACGAAAAATATCACAAATTTTCATCAGAAATATTACCGTTTTGGAGAAATGAAAGAGTACTCTATCACACATATCTGTTATTGTAATGGGTACTTTTTGACATTGCCTCAGTGAAGATTCTATCAATCTACACCAAATAGGTTTCTCAAGAGAAATACGGGTACTCCATTAACCCGTTTAGCACCAGAAACCCCTAAAGGGGTAGTTGGCAAACAGTGCAGGCCCAGATGAGACGCCACAGAACGTGGCGTCTCATCAGGGCCTACAATGTTTGCAAAAAGTTCAGCCAGTTTCTCAAAACACAACCTGACACCCCTAAATTTTGAAATGAACTCCCGCTATATGTAAGGAGGAAGATTCCATTTAGTACAAAAATGGTTAATAAATAATCCTTATTACTAAGGCTGACATGGTTAATCAGATAATAAATTACTTGATCAAATAAACTCCAGAAAAATGGTTATTGATACGGATTTCCTAAAACTTTGTTATTTGCTCATTGAGGATTGCAATATTTTAATGTAAAAAAGCAACTTGTTAATTCTGTTGCATAGGTTTGATTGAATAAGTTCTCCAACACATAACAGGCACGGCATTGAATGGTTCTTAGCCTAAAATAATTGCTTCTTTTTCTCTTTTTTTTTTCCTTGTTTTTTTCTTTTTTTTTTTTGATTTTGGTTTTATGACCCTTTTAATATTATTTCATTGAAATCAAGCTGAATATGTTAATCAGAGGTGGAGTACCCAGAGAAAAACATCTGACCTTCCGTTTCAAAACTTGGCATCTCACATATGACCTGAGTCAGTCTTGAAGCCACAGCAGTAACAGACCTAATGAATGAGAGTCAGTGCTCATACCCACTAGGCCACTGAGGCCCGTACAACAATTGCTTAAGTATAAAAAAATATATAATAAGAGTCACGCTCAGACTCTGTAGCCAGAACACCATGTTCATACTGAGACAAATAGAAACTTGGAAAGGTTAGAAAATGACCCAATCTTCAGTGATAACTAATCTATTATTATTTTTTTTTTTTTTTTTTATTATCTATTATTATTCACAATGCCTGGACAGATAATCAATTATCATCTCAGCTCCAATTTTTACTCTCCCTTACCTACAGCTATGATAAAAGCATTGAGAACATGGAATTACTGAGCATAATTTATGTGAATGGATACACTGCCAAGAGCAGCAACTCCACCACAGAGATATTTTCTTGTCTGCTACTCTTTAACCTGCAAGACCAAATCATGACTAGCCGACGTCATTTTTAAACTAAATCTTTTTCTCACATTTTTCAGCAAAAATAAGGCTTGACATTTCAAATTTGTGTGAATAATCTGCTGGAAAGAAAATCCACATGAAATGTCAGTCCTCATTTCCTGAATAATGATTAAAACACACTGTCAGCTGCTCTCAGATTTTCCACAGTGCTTGATGGGTTAAAGAAAAGAAAAACAACTACCATAAAATATTTAACCCTTATCTTGCTGAATATTCATTTAAGCCACAACCATTTCTGTCTATCAACCAATCAAATTACTTGATGTAATTTATTGCTACAAATTCATAAACTGAATACTAAACAGTGTAGATCCTGATCAGATGGCTTCTTCAGAAGCCATCTGATCTGGATCTACACTGTTTGCAAAGAAACAGGTTGTCGTGAACAGCAAGATAAGGGTTAAGTTTAGGATACCTTAAGAACTTGCTGTAATTCTCTAAAAATTTTAACAATTTGTTTCATGATCCAGCAAGCTGGCCTCAGTAGCTCAGTCGAATGTGCTTCTGACTGGTGATCAGGAAGACGTGGGTTCGATACCTGCCGGGTCGGCGACATTCTTTCATGGACACTGATCATGATATCTTTTCTACGGTCATTCTCTCCCTTCCGCTGATTCAAGAAGGGCAGTTGTCAGTTTCTTGCAAAAGAATGTGCACTGTACAGGTTAAATGCTTATGTATAAGCCTGCCAAGGAAAAGTGTGGATAGGTAAATTGATCGGCTCTAAAGCGACCTAAAATTGTGTTGACTGGGCAATTGAACTCCAGTACAAACAAACAAAATCATGATCCAGCAAGGAGTCCAAACGATGCATAAGTTATGGCAAACAGTGTAGACCCTGATTAGACTGCTCCTTCAGGAGCAGTGTGATCTGGGTCTGCACTGTTTGCTTAGGCCTATCTGTCCCAATTCTTAGGATCATTATGGTAAGACCCAATTTTGAGACAACTCAAGCTTTATGCCTCTTGAAAAGGTAAGCTCTTAGAAAAAAGGAGGCATAATCTTGCAAGTATATTCATTCATTTGAATGGCCCCCGCCCATAGGGGCTTGAAGAAATATATTGGCTGCATGATGCCTCCACGCAGAGCTGAAACCGGCCCGCACACTAGTACTGGTAAACCGCTTAGAGGATCTAAGCCTGTCCAGGAACCGCAGTGCGAGGCGGACCGTCCATGCTAATTAACCCTATTGGTTTCATTGGGCGACAGGGCTTGAGATGTCATTTCATCTCAATGTCGGGTAAAAGTCCCACAAAATTGGAAGCAACGTCTCCAAAATGACCTTTACAGTGTTGAGGGGGACGTTAAACCTCAAATCAAACAAACAAATCATTCATTTGAAAAATTATCGTTATTCCAGTTTCTTTTTCCGCGGTGTAAATGCAAAACCTATGACCATAAAGAGTATCACAAATATATGTCCCATGAAGTAAATGCTCCTCCAATAGTTGAGAGTATCTTCCATTGTCAACAAAAGGAACCCCATGCACATATAATCGAACCCTCTCATTTTAAAGAACCAACATCCCCAGTCAAAAATTTGCCGTTGTGTACTGGAATCTCTCCTGAATGCGGCAATCATGGCGTCCTCAGCGATGAGAATTGGTGGAACTGTGAGAAAACTGAGGTAATAGCCGGGATGGATTCCATGCCAGAACGCACTTACTGTCATCGTTAAAACTACTCTGAAACAGACAGACGATGAAAATTCACCACAACCTCATTGTAACAGGGTTCAATATAACATGCTTTGGGTACAACATGGTTTCTAGATGGATCCAAAAAATGTGAAGATTATATAGAACAAGAATTCCGTCGAAGGCTATGTCGCGCCTGTGGGGGTGCAAAGTCATCAAACCATGATATCTAGGCCAAGATCAAACATAGATGCTTGCATAAAAGTTGCCATTCTTAAATGAAAGCTTGTACTAAGTATCATTAATGAATCTCTAATAATTCTTGAGAAATGAACTTAACCATTAGGGTGAACTATAGGGTGGTTGCAATATTTAACAAAGATAGTGAACCATAAAATGTAGGTCAAGGTCAAATATGGATGCTTGCATTTAAGTTTCCATCTCCAGATACAAGTTCGTACCAAGTATCATTAATGAAGCTCTTATAGTTCTTTAGAAATTAACCTGACCATTTGGGTGAACGCTAGGGTGGTCACAATGTTTTACAAAGTCAGTGAACCATGAAATTTAGGTCAAGGTCAAATGTGGATGCTTGCATTTACATTGCCATCCCCAGTTCAAGCTTGTACCAAATACCATTAATGAATCTCTTATAGTTCTTGAGATATAAACATGACCATTAGGGTGAATGCTAGGGTGGTCTCAATATTTTACAAAGTCAGTGAACCATGAAATGTAGGTCAAGGTCAAATATGGTTGCTTGCATGTCAGTTGTCATCCCGTGATACAAGTTTGTACCAAGTATCATAAAAAATGAAGCTCTTATAGCTGTTGAGAAATAAACTTGAACCTTAGGGTGAACGCTAGGGTGGTCGCAATATTTTATGAAGTCAGTGAACCATGAAATGTAGGTCAAGGTCAAATATGGTTGCTTGCATGTAAGTTGTCATCCCGTGATACAAGTTTGTACCAAGTATCATAAATGAAGCTCTTATAGTTCTTGAGAAACAAACTTGAACCTTAGGGTGAACGCTAGGGTGGTCACAAATGTTGACGCCTTGACAAACGGACAGACGAACGGACAAACGTACGAACGAACGGACGGAAAACCGGGCGCCTATATCGCGCCATGCGAATAGCAGGCACGACAAAATGGTCATTTTTCTATATAATCTTCATTTTTGTTTGGGATATAACATTATTGTTCAAATAACACTGTTTCTGCTTTGGACCCGATTAACAATGTTATAAAGAGGTTGTGGTGTAAACAAGCCAATAATGAGAAAACCTGTGCAGATTGTGTTTGAAATGAGGTTTAACATCCCTGTCAACACTATTTAGGTCCTGATCGAAATAGGGGTATTTCATACTACTGTGAGTTACTCATTACTCAATGTCATGAGACCCACTTTGGCTGACTTTAGAATATCTTCTCCATCTTCTATACGGGGACTGTTCAAATATGAATGCAAGTAGAACGTTTTCTCATGCACTAATAGGAAAATCACCTGGAAATAATATCACAGCGTAGAAAAACATTTTACCTATACATTGATACCAAACCTGCTAAAATCTGTTCACTTTAGCCATGTATATCGTTCGATAAACACTGTCTACGCTTGTATACTAACACAAAACATGGTTGGAAGAAGGTCAGAGTACGCCGTTGAAATACGGTCCTATATTAAGAATCGTTGTATTCTTGGTATACGGTGCAAAATCATTTTTGATGAAATATGTTCGGTTTATGGGCATAATGAAATGTCTTTTCCGACAGTTTTTCGTTGGGGTAAGAAATTCAGCTGTGGGCTAGGCTCAACAGAAGATGCACCACATGATCATCGGCCAAAAAGAGCAACATCTGCCAAGATGGTTGTTAGAATGAAAGATATCTTTGCTACCGATGCACGATACACCACTAGGCAAATAGCTAGTATGGTTGGCATCTCATAAGGAGCAGCTCATACAATTCTGAAACGGAATTTGAAAATGAGAAAGATCTGTGCTAGATGGATTCCCCATCTGTTGACAGATGAGCAGAAAAAAGACACGCGTTCAGTGCGCCAAGAAGTTGCTTAAAAAGTTTCCAAATTACAATGCACAGTCTTTCGCTAATGTCGTCACAGGTGACGAGACATGGGTTCACTTTTTTGAGCCAAAACGAAAGATTCAGAACAAAATATGGGCAACAAAGTATTGCAAAAGACCATGCATTGAAAAGGGGACCATGAGCGTCAAGAAGGTAATGCATGCCATATTCTTTTCAAATCAGGGCCCTGCTATTCAGGTTGCTGTGCCTAAAGGCAAATCTGTAAATGCGAAGTTTTACAAGAATAAAGTTCTTCGAAAATTGAAGAAATATTTCAAAGATCGAAGACCCGCAACTGGTTTGGCCAATGTCAGATTGCTACATGACAATGCGTCATCGCACAAGGCATTCATTGTGCAAGACTATCTGAAGCAGGAAAAGGTTGTTGAACTCCCTCACCCCCCGTATTCCCCTGACCTTGCCCCGTGTGACTTTTTTTTTGTTCCAGCGGCTGAAAAATACCTTTCTGGTCGAAAATTTGTACAGCGCAAACACCTCGGTTCTGCAATATTCCAGTGCCTTCATGGTATACCTCGAAAACACTTCAAAAATGCATTCAATTATTGGATCAGAAGACGGAAAGTTTGTATATCTGTTAAAGGGGAATACTTTGAGGGGACAAAATAAATTTTTCATAGAAATCTATCACGGAATCATTTTTATGTGCTTAGTGGCATTCATATTTGAACAGTCCTCGTATAAAAAAGAATGTTGTGTGTACTCATTAAAATCGCCTCAATGAGGCAATTCTAATGAGTACACACAACATACCTTTTCAAGACAGAACATGTTTCAGAAAAACCTCCATAAATTATGCTGAATGCATGTGTATGGATAACTGGAACTATGGAAAAACTTCTATAGGGACTCAAGAACATGTTCGCCTCAGCCAGGATGAAAGAGCTGACCGGATTCAAATTTACAAAGTTTCACTGTCTCAGTAAGAATTCCGCTGAAGGCTATGTTGCGCCAGTGGTTGTAATTCTTGAAAAATTTTGGTTGACACTAGAGTTGATGAAAATATTGAAAGGCTGACAAAGACACAACTTCAGATAAGAATGCTTTTTTCATCCGAAAAGTTTTAATATTTTTTCTTATTTCTGCATAAAAACAGAAATAAGACATGTAATATGTGGATACCCCACTCTTATCTGGGGCTATGCAAAAAAATGATCAGATGGATGACCCGACTGACAGAAAACCCAACTTCTATGTTGCACCGTCAGTCTCTGTATGAACTAAGCTGTCGGTGGGACGTAAAACTCATACACACTCAATCACTATATCGCAGCATGCTTAAAGCAGGCGCAATAAAAATATCGAAACTTTCCCTCTGAAAAGCCAAAAAAGATATAATAATTTTATCTGAAAACAACGATATTCAAATTTCAGAGCTCATAACCCGAGGTATTAAAACTATTTTCATGCTCAAAACACTGAGCTTGTTTTCAAACACTTGTAAATACTATGATATCATTAAATAAGGCTCTTTTCCTGCTAAGTCAGTAGAACATGCATATTTTGTATTGCTCATTAAAATTAAAATGCCAACATTTTATTTTAATCTAAATGAGCAGGACAAATTTCATGCTCAAGTGAGTTCAGCATGAAACAAGTTTTTATAACCTCCAGGCCTGAAACCACAGGGTCTACTGAATGACAAAAGATCAACATTAGCAGGTATGCTAGGAATCATCTTTTTCAAAGATTCCATATTTAACTTTGCTACATCTGGTAAAAGGAATGTGTGGCAGCCGTAAAAAGTCTCCCTGTTATTCAACATAGAACAGATATTTTCTAGTCCTTTTAGGATCATTGATTCCATTGTAGAATTTTGAAAATATCTGAGGGTCACTGATGAGGCCTAATTGGCCATAACTAGCTAGTCTGGCCCAGAAAACATGTACATGCTAAAATTACCTTGGGCCAGTTGTTCAAAACTAACAAAGTCTTTAGTTAACGTATTGTTAAAACTTTGATCATTTATTATGGCAAATATGCTAATATTTTTGCTGAAAAATGTGAGCAGCTTTTGCAAATGCAAAAGCCGTTCACATTTTTTCAGCAAAAATACCAAAATTTTAAATATTAAACTTGCTAGAAAAGTTAACAATATGACCCCTAATGAGCTTGTAACAATGCTTTGAACAACTGGCCCCATTTCTGTAGTGAATTCTTTGCAGCATTGCTTCTAAAGGATTATCTTTGACTAGCTGGCAGACTATAGGAGGTACATGTGATCAGTGAAGTCTCTGATGAGACTGTGTGAATGCACAGGCTGATCTGAGTCTTCACTGGTTGCACATGCCTTTATGTAGCTTTTGTTGTGCACTAGCACAGTTATACTCCTTGGAAGTCTATTATCTTCCCATTTTGAACCAGAAACCCCAAAATGGGTACCCTGACAAACAGAGCAGGCCCAGATCAGATGCGCAGAACTTGCATCTGATCGAGGCACACACTGCTTCCAAAACATTCTTCCATTTTCCAAATCAATTTTTAAAAGAACCCAACCTATCTCCCCCAAATTTTGAAATGGTCTATTGCTATATATATATATATATATGTGGAGGAAGATTCCATTTGGTACAAAAAGGGTTAAATAGCTTGACTGTTGATAACAGGTGAGCAAAACAGGAGTACCTGGAGATATATAACCCAACATTCAGCTTCATACATGGATTGTGAAACAAATCCATTGAAATTATAGGAGAATTACAGCAAGTTCTCAAGGTGTCTGAATTTTTAGGACCTTTACATATGAACACCTTCACAAGAAGACCTGTATTCATGTAAGAAACAAACCAGCCTGCACAATGGCGCAGACATCTTGGGGACTTTTAAATTAAGGAAGTCTAGGCTTTTGTACTTGCCAAGCAGCTAACTACATGTAGTATTAACCCTTTTTGTAGCAAATGGAATTTTCCTCCTTATATATAGCAGGAGTCCATTTCAAAATTTAGGGGTGTCAGGTTGTGTTTTCATGAAAATTTATTTGGAAAATGACTGACCTTTTAGCAAACAGTGGAGGCCCTGATCAGATGCCACATTCTGTGGCATCTGATCTGGGCCTGCACTGTTTGCCAGGGTACCGGTTTTGGGGTTTCTGGTACTAAATGGGTTACGGTGCTGATCAGACTGCAAGGATGTGCAGGCAAATCTGCACATTTGTTGTTGGGGTTACAGCTACAACAGATTTAATTTCATAACGCACAGCTTACATAACATCTGGTTTATTCATAGTTCCCGATATGGAGACATAATAAAGATAATTAAGAGATAATTATTAAGGATGCTCACTCATACAACAAAATATATATAGATACAACTACTTTTATTTATCTCCTTTTTCACATAGTTAATAAAGCATTATTTCAATAAGGCTGTGTTTTGTTGTCTAACTTTCAGTCTCTACAATATCTGGCAGTATTTGGACACCGAGTAGATTCAGGTCGAAGGGGGGACGCAGTGACAGCATATAACCTTGCTCGCACGAAAACGGGCACCAAATTATTAATTTGTTTGCACTCAAAATATTGTGCAGTCCAATTTTGAATTTTGAGTATTCCAAAATATGCGCACACTCCAAATGTGTGCTCCAAGATTTTGTAACATTCCAAAAATTGCGCACTTCCTATAGTACGCTCCAAATTTTGTAACAGAGTATTCCAAATATTGCGTACATCCTGTTTGTACGCTCCACAATTTTTAACATTCCATATATTGCGCACATCCTGTTTGTACGCTCCAAATTTTGTAACAATCCAAATATTGCGCACATCCTATTTGTACGCTCCAAGTATTCCAAATATTGCATACATCTTGTTTGTATGCTTTACAATTTTTTAGCAGTCTAAGTATTGCGCACATCCTGACTGTACGCTCCAAATTATGTAACAATCCAGATATTGCGCACATCCTATTTGTACGCTCCACTCTATCCCAACTCTTGTGCACTCCAATTTATGCACTCCAACTAATCTTGACAGTGAGCACTCCGTAATGTGCACTCCAAAATGCATTCCATGACACGCATTCCATACCATCTTCTGCATTATGCAATGCATACCATGTAATCCATCCCATATTACATATATTCAAATAGCCCCGGCTGCACGTGCGAACCTTACTTATGACTTGCAATTTAGAAATTTTTTAGTATGACCCTCGGGGGAACACCTCCTCAGGTTATGGAGAACCATTTCCATGAAGGAGACGCCACCCAGTTCAAGAAGTTCTGAAAGAAACAAGCCTCAGCTCTGCTCCCAGCAACCAGTACCCGGAATCTAGGCTCAAGAACAAATCTTCAGGGTATGGCGAACCACTTCCATGAAGGAGATGCCACCCAGTCCAAGTAGAAGTCCTGAAAGAAACAAACTTCAGCCTTGCTCCCAGCAACCAGTATTTGGAATCTAGGCTCAAGGCGTAAAGTTTCATTTCAACCAAACAGCTGTCTAAGCAAAGCGTCCCCCCTATCGAATGCTGAATTCAGCCACAGCAAATTTATGATGCCCCACATAAATTTGTCCCCCAATTCAGCAAGTCAACATTTTTATGAATATAGCCTTTTTATCCTTGTCCTGTTATTCTAACTACATATTAGGATTTTACATTTGGGAAGAAGGGTCTGTAACACATTGATTGACTACTTCCTCAAATGTATTCAAAAATATGATATTGCCCACAGCAGTGAGATGAACCCTATCCGTCTTAAATAGCCCTGTTGTATTGAAATCGAGCACATGCTTGATTGTTCGGTCACTACATTTAAAGCAGGCTGTCTATCCGATTGGTTTATACGCCTCCTTTGGTCCAGCTTTTTAAGCCCTTCATGAGTGTTGTCCGCCCCCAGCCACGACTGACAATTAGGGAGGATGTCTGATCATACCGTTTGGGCTTCGGGATAGATAGAAGCCATGTATGCAAATTAGCTTTTAAAAGTCTTTAAGAAGTTTGCTTTGGGACCACTCAACAAGGTTGTTGCCCCCGAGGTGAATAATTATCATCACAAGGGTTGAATGAAACTGCAGCAACCATTGGAGCTCGGTGTCATAGTGATCCCAGTGCACCGCTTTACCCTAATAAAAATTTTAGCTAACAAGCACTGCATTAGCTGGAGGTCTGAGAGCTGATACACTGTCAGCAAGGTGTGAAACCAGGGAATCACCGATAAGCAATATATCTGTAACAGACAATTTAAAAACGTATGTACCATGTTACCGCCCCAGTTTTCCATCAACCAAGTTCTTTTATGGCTATACTAGAATACCCTTAGCTGCCAAATTAATAGCCCTTCCAATTCTAAAGGAATGTGCAGCATAAAGTTGCTTTAAGTCCTAGTTTATTTTCTACAGCTGTCACAAGAATGCCACTGAGCTGACAGTGCTTTAATGAATGGCCATTCCGGAGGCAAAAGAAGTCTAGACTACCATCAGGCTTCCACATCATATATTGTTTGACAACCAAGGCAACATATAGATGCATTGATTGCAAGTGGGATGCACAATATTGTTGGAGGGCAGTTATGTCTCAACTAATTCTAAAGATGAAGTATATATTTATCTAGTTTATTTATCTGATTAGAACTATCTCATCCAACATTACCCTGCGTGAGTGGGTATGTGTGATTAGAATGTGGTGAACTGCAAGGTGCAGTGCTCAGTACTCTACATTTTAATAAATGCATAAAATAAAATAAATACATAAATGGAAATATCTCATTAAACATTACCCTCCGTGAGTGGTAAGGTTGATCCGTAGATTTGAAAAGAATGTTGTGTACTGCAAGGTTCAGTGCTCGGCACTCTACATTTTTAATATGTCATGGAAATATCTCGATTAACATTGCCTTCCGTGACTTGGTAAGGTTGGTCTGTAATTTTGAATAGAATGTGGTGTACTGCAGGGTGCAGTTCCCAGTACACTACTGTTTTTTTTTTTTTTTTTTGTTATAAATCAAAAATAAATAACAGAAGATGCTCCAAAGATGGAAAATTATCCACTGGACCACTGGTCTTATCTCATTACCTACAAAGTAGGCACCAAAACCGAGTTCAAACCCCTTGCACGAATGGTGCAGTGCTGTAAGTCCTCATTTGACATCCAGAACCGGTCATGAGAAACGGAAATACCATAATTTTTTTTTTTTTTTGAAAAATTGTACCCAAAGTTCAAAATCCTTCATATCTGCTGTGATGCGAAGGTGACAGTGTATCTTTGATAAACCACATGTAGCATTTATAAATTGCCCACAAAATGGACTCCCTAGTACCAAGCAGGAAACTGTCAAGATAACATATGAATCGTCCCTCAGAAACATGTCTAGCTACCCAGAATTCCAAAAAAGTAGCGACAGTCTCGAAAGTCTGGCGTGCTATGCTGCAACCAAATGGCATTGCTTAAACAAAATAAAACTTCCCGTCAAGCTTGAATCTGAGCTGATCAGAGTCTAAAGGAGTGACGGGTAATAGCCCAAATTTTCCTTTTATATCGGAATTTACCAAAAGGCAACCACAGCCTTAAGCTTGTACCATTTGCACAATATAATATACAAGACCTAATGGTGATATGTGCAGAGTTTATAGCGGACAAGAGTCAAAAGGTCCAGCCACTCTGTCTGCTTTAACTTTTTTTTTTTTTTATACAATGTCTGGCTTGATATTGGCAGACTTCATATCGAGTCAGATGAGGTTTGTGGCTTCAAATATGTTTTGAAAGTCAATAAAATTACCTTTAGAAAATATATTGTTTGTGGTCATTGAATTCCCAATATATGTTTAATTGACAGGTTACTATCGATAATACCGGTATATCACACCTGTGATTCAAGCGGCTATGTCCGGCTCAAAAGTAGGTCGGGTGTTCATAAATAAACTAACATTCGACAAACACATGGTCATTTGCATATTTAAAAATAACATAGCTGGTCAGCCGAGCCATCAAGCTATCCCGCAATGCCTGCGCTGTTTAACTCTGACAACCCAAACTGACGCTATTATACCCGAAAGTCGAGGCATAATCCCTTCAAAAATATAAAGAAAATTCTAAAAGCGCATTTACTTAAAATATGGTATTTTAAGTTAATTTAGCGTTACACAACGAGTGCCAAAGGTCATGACCCTTGTGGAAATTCCCCAGTCAGTTCGTAAATATCGGCCACCATCTGGTCTACAATCTATCTACAGATAAATTCCCAAGATTTGCACTCAAAATAAACAGATACCGGGCGTCCCTGTGGTACAAAATATATAAGGACGGTCGGCGTGAAGTCACTTCCACTGAGGTCTGCCATTTTCGGAGGTGCAAACAAAGGTATTCTGCTATATGACCTTACCAAATGTACACAAGAAATATTTTCAATCAGTCCCACACCTCTGGCAAAGATTTTGCTTTTAAAACTGTTCAAAAATGATCAAATTTTAGCAATAAAAACCGAAGCTTTCACCTCCACCACTGGCGGGAAAGATATCCGTTCTTTGTTTCTTTTTACTGAAGAGTTCCCTGCCGACCATCCTTATATCAGAAATCATATTTAGCCCTTTAATTTCTTGGCTGCATACTATTTATCTTCCATAATAACATTTTTCCCAAGCTTTATAAGGTACCAAAAACTCGCAGGGCCACCATTGTCACCCATGTATATTTTGCAATTAAAATGGCGATTTTTATGCCGCGGTAGTGTCACTTTTCCTAATATTTCCGTAACGGTGAACTGTCTTAGTTGTCCCTTTTTCCCTATTTAGTTGTACCTCGTCACTAACGCATTCTATCAATTCCGGTTGCAAAACGAAAGTACCGATAATATTATTGTTGTTCGAGGTCAACCAATGGAAATTCTTATATTATAGCTAAAGGACACCCTCTTCTTCTTTTATTATGAAATATATCTCAACCGAGTCCCGACAACTTTCTCTTGCTGGGTTTTAGTTTTAGATTCCTCTTAAAAAATACAACTTTCTTTTGCTGGATTTGAAAACGGAAAAGGAAGGTTTCCCTGAGCATGCGCAAGACGCCAAACCATAGTTTGGCCCTTAAGACGCTTGACTGCTGAATAACAAACACGGTGCAATCGTCCAGTAAACTGGACCAACTGTCATGGTGGATGACGAGATCGAAATTGCGATCAGACATTGTTTAAACCTAAATAATGAGAGGGCAAGCCACCCTGAAGCTGCAATCATGACACATTAATGACAGTCCATTCAATTTGTTCGCACCAAATAAATGGGATTATCATTTAGTTGATAATCCCTATTATTTCATTTCTTCATGAAAATGTATGTTGTGGGTACTTGTTAGACTCACCTCATTGATATCACCGCGTATATCATTCTATATAGGCAAACGTTTACGCGCCATGACGTCATGTTGTTTTTTCATGAAGCGCTGTAGCAAAAAATTGAGAAAACGTTAATAATTTCACAAATTTAGGATAAACCTCTTTCAAAAGCGAAAATCTAAGTAGATATTATAAAATCCTACAAACTGGTGTAAAATTCGCCTGCAGAAACTGGTTGACAGTGAAGAAATTTGTGACTTAAGTGTATTCAACATTCAAGATGGAAGCAGATTTCATTTGTGCGATTAGAAAAGGAAACGGATGTGAATAAGCTTTGTTGAGTTCCTGATTATTCCTTCGACCAAAAGTGAAGAAAGGTGCTAGAGATCATTTCGGACATTAGGTAAATAAACAGTACAATATTCTTGTGCCTATTTTCACAATATTAACAATATACCGCATCTTTCAAAGTGATCTCAAATTTTAAGGTTCAGATACAATAGAGGTTATTCTAATACAAACTGACGGTGTTTTTCCAATCCAACGTTGCAATGGAGCAGTCTGAACAAAGCAAAAATAATCCCAGTGGGTCCAAACATGCGGAACAGGAATCGCAGAATGCAGTTTTTGCCAGTATCAATGAAGATAGCTGGACTACGGACTCGTTATTAGAGTTTTCTGAATATGAGTCAAAGTTTTCAATATATGATGATCCATTTGAGAGAGTATACTATATGACTGAAACACATGATACTCATACAACGTTGATTTTCGTTTCAACAGTATTCTTCTCAATGTTCCGAAATAAAGTGCAGTCCGATTTATCCATTGGTAGGGACAGTAAGGAAAATCCTGCTACTTTAAAATTTACAATTCATGTGAAAGGACTGAAATGTAATGTATGCGTTGGAAATGAGGCAAATTGTGTCACAGTCACTGGGGTTGGGCATAAGATCTGGCGTGAACACTATTTTCCCAGAGTTGCTAAATCACTGTTCACGCAGTATGTGCGAGAAACGGACAATTTGATGAGCAGATCGCAAGCAGGAGATAGCGGCACGGTCGGTACTTTAGCTGATTTACAAGAAAATGACAGACCTGTCGTCGGCACTGGCTATGCGGACTTTGAATGCGGCAGTATGGAACTGAACAGCACGGCTGATGATTACAGACATAAAGTATTTACTGACGAGCAAACAGATTCTCAGATATTTACTTGTAGCACAAAGAATATGAATATGCCAGTTAACAAACAATCACAGACGTTAGAACTGGTATCATCTCAATTAAGTGGTTATCCACCGGCTTTTACCAGCACACCGATTAATCAGCGGCAGACAACTCAGACGGATAACATTCAACCGCAGACAGTCGACAGACTGTACAGAAAAATGGATAAAATGGAATTAGAAATTAAAAACATCAAAGAAGCTATGATTACAAGCGTGGACCGTAAGCTGAATGACATGAATACATTGATCAGGCTTTTGGAGAATGTCTTACCTATGAAGACTTATGCTGATGCGGTGACTCAGAATAACAAAAATCAGTCAGCAGATGAGGGATTTTACAACCACTCGGTGATTATGAATGCATCCCTGAATTCATCCCAGACGATTCCTAAGACCACTTACACATTTGATGAACAGCCAAGGCAACGCATTCAGCGACAGAAAAATACCGAACAACCTAGAGTAATAACTACAGAGCAGCCGAGGATCATAACAGACCAGCCGAAAGATATTATGACAGTTCAACAGAGAGTAAATGCGTATAAACAGCAGGGGGGACGGATTACTCAAAAGCCTATGGCAAATATTTCTGAACAGCCTATGGCAAATATTTCTGAACAGCCTATGACAAATATTTCTGAACAGCCGAGGGCAAATATTTCTGAACATCTGAGAGCAAACATTTCTGAACAGCTGATGGCAATTATTCCTGAGCAGCCGCGGGCATATATTTCTGAACAGCCGGGGGCATATATTCATGAACAGCTGAGCACAAATATTCCGGAACAGAACAAAGCAAATATTTCTGAACAGCTAAGGTGCAGAGCGAATACATCTCAACAGAGGATAAATAAAACTGAACAGAACAGGGAGAACATTTCTGAACAGCAGAATGGTAATATTCCTGAAAAGCCGAATGTTAATGAGCAGCAGATCATTTATATTACTACAGAGTCTCCTGCGCAACAGACGAGGCTGTACCCTTCAGAGCATCTGAATGTAGATACAATCAGTAATACGGAAACTGCTGGACAAACGATTCCTGTCATAACGACGAGTAGACAACCCACAAACAGAAATACAGTGCCACTGTGACACATTTCTGTGGAAAATAATAGAAATGAAATTCTCTATCAGTCAGTGCCCCACAAAGCAAGTGGAGCTGATGTGAATGACAAAAAAATTCTTCTGATAGGCGATTCCATTTTTCATGCTATAAATTCAAAGGGTCTTATCAATGGCATACAAAAGCATTCACGCGGGGGTGCTACAGTCTCTGAACTAATACAGGACATTTCTGTGTATGATTTCAAAGCCTTTAACAAGGTAATAATATACGTTGGCGGAAACGACTGCGCGCGGAATATCGAACAGACAGACTTCGAAGACAAGTATGAGCAGTTGTTGAGCTTAATAAAAGCTAGTAATAATGAATGTGGAATATTCCTATGTAAAATCGCACCTAGAGGAGACATTGATGTCACGCCGTTTAACAACTCCATCGAAAGGATCGCTTTGTACTGGGAAAAACAAAATGTTAGGTGCATACATGAAAGCCACGATTACTTTTACGGGAAAAATAATATGCCGGCCTATAGATATTACGGCAGTGACGGGATCCATATGTCGAGTTCCGGCACAAAACGACTTTTGAATGCTATTGATGACTCTGTGAAAATTGTCACAAACTACGCATTGTGCACGTTTAATTGTGTTGCTCCGCAGGGAAACGGAGGCGGGCAGAACCAAGGAACATATAATCAGAGGCCATACATGAACAAGAGAGGGAACAACAGACGAGTTCAACCCACGTATCGTGGTAACGGGAATAAACGCGGATCAGGGTCAAACTTCTCAGGGAGAAACAGAACAAACAAACGATGCCATGGCTGCCACATGACAGGGCATTTTATAGCTGACTGTTGGAATCTAAACCAATAGGGACTCGGCATTACTGCCACTATAGAGGAAGGCGCAAACGTTTATCAATTTAATTCATTTTCTATACTAGAAAACATTTGTTCTACATGCAATAGTCTTTCATGTGCCTGTGTTACTAGACAGTCTATAACTTGTGAAGAAACATTCAATAATAGTGTGGAAGAAAGTGTGCAAGGAATAAAATCTAAAGAACATGAACAAAGCTTTAATGTGACTTCTGGAAGAACTGACAATATTGATAATTCTAAGAATTTTTCAAAAATCCAATGCTGTTCTAGATAATGTTTCTACGACTAGTATTCACAGTTGTATTGATGATGTATTAACGTTAAATTTATCTGACAAAGGATTTAATTTTGGCCATTTGAATATCCAAGGTATCTGTGGTAAAGATATGACAAAATTTGAAGAATTAAAATCACTCATCTCTAGTCCAGTTAATAATAATTTACACTTACTTGGTCTCAGTGAAACTAAATTAAAAGAACATAAGCATACAAAAGCATTCAACATTGAAGGTTTCCAAGAACCCTTTAGGAAAGACAACCTCACTAATGGCGGTGGAGGTTTAATGGTTTACGTTAAAAATGGTATAAATGTTAAGCGTAGGGAAGATCTAGAAACGAACGAGATTTCATGTATTTGGATGGAAATAATGCAGGAAAAAAGCAAATCATTTTTGATAGGAAACCTCTATCGTCCTCCCAACTCCAAAATTGAGTTTAATGACAGATTTGAAGAGTTCATGGATAAGGTTTCAAATGAAGAAAAAGAGATTATTTTAATGGGCGACTTTAACAAAAATTTACTTACCAATACGTGTGACAGGGAATGGTTAAACTTTACGTTATTTTTGGGTTTAAATCAGACGGTATCTCAACCCACAAGAGTAACCAGCTGCAGCAGCACTTGTACATTAATTGACCATATTTATACTAACAGGGAGGAACATATATCGAGTGTTAGTGTTTCGAAACTAACTTTAAGCGACCATTATGCAGTTTTCGGAAATCGTAAATTGAATAATCCCACCCATAAAAATTCTCATCATACTATCTCTTATCGATCGTTTAAACATTTCGACGTTAACGCATTTAGAAATGAGTTAATTCAAGTCCCATGGGAAACTGTTGAGTACTTTGACGATGTTAATGAAATGATTCAGGTATGGAACTCATTATTTTTAGAGGTATTGAACAAGCACGCCCCGGTTGTGCAACATAGAGTTAAAAGATTGCGTCAACCTGACTGGATTTCGCCAGAAATATTAGATAACATTAAAGAAAGAAATAAACACAAAATTAATGGTAAAACAGATGAATATATATATTTTCGAAACAAAGTATCAGAAATGATTAAATCAGCAAAAAAGGAAATGTATAAGGCTAAACTTGAAGAGGGCAAAGACGATCCACGTTCTATTTGGAAACTTTTTAGGGAGCTAGGTGCTGGTGGAAAATCAGACTCAAAAAAGAATATATTTGGCTTAACTATAAACAATGAATTTGTATCTAGTGACTTTGAAGTTGCAAATGAATTCAACCAATATTTTGCTAGTGTTGCTTCACAGCTAAAAGAACCTATTCAGTTCTCAAATTTTGAACAAATTAAAAGCCATGTTGATTCGAAAGTGTCGTCGAGCATTTCATTCAGCATTCCAGAAATAAACCAAAGCTTTGTTAGAAAATACTTATTCAACTTAGATGTAACAAAATCTACAGGTCTCGACTGCATTGGACCTCGGGTATTGAATATAGCACATGACATAATATGTTCAAGTATTACTCATATAATAAATAAAAGCTTACAAAACAGCATCTTCCCGACCGTTTGGAAAAATGCAAAAATATGCCCAATTCATAAATCGGGTCAAAAAGATGATGTAAATAATTACAGGCCAATTTCAGTGCTTCCTACTATTTCCAAAATAATAGAAAAATGGGTACATATAAAGTTTATGACATTTCTAAATAACCATAGATTACTTCATCAAACGCAAAGCGGTTTTAGAAATGGACATTCAACTGAATCGGCTTTACTTCTTATGACTGACTCTTGGTTAAAAGCTGTCAATGATGGAAAACTAGTAGGTTGCGTAATGGTTGATTTCCGAAAGGCTTTTGATCTGGTTGATCATGACATTTTATTGCAAAAACTTGCACTTTATAAATGTAACTCAAATAGTTTACTTTGGTTTAAATCATACTTAACACAACGAATACAACAAGTGTCAATTAAAAATACTAAATCGGACAGTAAAGACATCATTTGTGGTGTCCCACAGGGGTCTATTCTAGGTCCACTCCTTTTCCTAATTTTCATCAATGACTTGCCTCTGATACTTCAAAATGTAGTCGCAGCCACTGACTTATATGCGGACGATACGACCATTTATGACGTGCAGTCTGACAAACAAACACTGGAAAATAATCTACAAAAGTCTTTAAATTTGCTTAAGCAATGGTGTAAAGAGAATGGAATGCTTTTAAACACTAATAAAACTAAAGTTATGCTCATTACAAGTCGGCGAAAAAGACTTAATTTAAAGGATAAAACTCTCATGTTAAAATATAACGACTTGGATCTTAAAGTAGTAAATAATGATAAAATTTTAGGGATCAATATAGACGAAAAATTTAATTTGGAATTCACAATACCAACAGGTTGTGAAGAAAGTATCCTCTCACTTATGGCTTTTATCACAGATTTCATCATATTTAACAATAGTGCACAGATTACTTTTTTATAATGCATATATCCGACCCCACTTCGATTACTGTTCTGTTATCTGGGGAAATTCTACTTGTTTTAACATCAATAAAATTACTAAACTTCAAAGACGGGCATGCAAGTTAATATTAAGAAATGAATATCTAACTCTTGAAGAGGCTCGAGATAGATTAAAAATCCTGTCTTTTACCGAAAGTGTATTTTTACAAAAAGCCAAAGTGATGTATAAAGTTGCTAACAATATTGCACCAGAATATCTGACAGATTTGTTTCAAATGAGGTCATGTAATACGGATGACACCATATCGAATTTACGTTCCATAAGCAATAGGAACTTTTTGATACCCAAACCTAAAATCGATTTGTTTAAAAACAGCATGTTCTACTCAGGTGCTTTGATCTGGAACAGTATCCCACTTGAAATAAAGAATGCTACTACCTTGAGTTCTTTTGTAAATAAATGTACTGTTTGGTTGAAACATTAAGGTCTTTTCACATTTGGACCTCCGCCGCCATTAGCTGAATTTTATCTCTTGAAAAAGCATCTTTAAGAGTGTGTATGAATATGTATGTATGTGTGGATGCGTGAATGACATAATGCACTTTATAGTGGTGTTTATGATGTCTCTTACGTAGTAGTTATTTGTTAGAGGGCCTCAATGAAAATTGGTTCGCCAATTGAGTTACCCTCTTAAAATAAAGTCGTTACTTACTTACTTACTTACTATTGAGGCGATCGCCTCATCGATGCGATTCTAACAAGTACCCACAACATATTATTCTGACAAGAAATGAGGAAAATTATCCCTTAAGTATCTTTGTTATGCCTCCTTATATGGAGTTATGCTCTTTTCTTTTTGTATTCAAATTTTTAAGACTCTTTTTTTTTTCCAATCATCTGACTTACCTCATGGCCCCGAAACTCCTCGGTAACCGTCTGTGTATACAAGCTGCTAGCCAATATTGCACTGTCATATTCCAGCTCCTCAGCCCATCCCTTGTAAAAGGAGCCAACTCACAGCCCCATATAGACAGATTATGGATTGTCTCAAATTCATAGTCTAAATACTTAGGGTCCTTGGATTGGCTGAAATTTAAAACAACTTAAACATTTGAGCCACGACTAATCATAGCGTCATATAAGAAGGGATAAAGTCATTACGAAAACAAGCCTTCACAATTGCACTGTAAACACTACCGCCAAAAAAATGATATTTTTTTTTTCAAATTGTGCTATTTTTCTTTATTCTGCTCGAAATATAGCTTGAAAGTACTCATTAGAACCGCCTCATCAACGAGTACCCACAATCTATATTTTACAGCAGAAATAAGAAAAATAAGGTTTACCCCTGTAAACCCCAGTTTTATTGTATAAAAGTGGAGTTCAAGGGGGTCAAAATTATATAGGCATGTTTTTGTGATGTGATTAAACCATTCTCTGTAAAGAGGACATTGGTAAACAGTGCTGACCCAGATCACACTCCATATTATGTGTCATCTGATCAGGTTCTACACTGTTTGTTAACAAAACTTTCCGTCACAAACTGAATAAATGAAGAAAAAAAAGACCTGAGACCCCTTAAATGATAAATGGACTTATGCAATATATACTAATGGAAGAGCCCATTAGTATCAAATGGGTTATGTGATAATGTTTCCTATTTTTTTTTTTTTTTTTTGCTTGAAACGTATGACGATGAGGCTATTCTATCAAGTACCCATTCACTATGTTTTACCCTTAAGATGCTGAGAAAAACTGCATCCAAAAATATCGTCTGTTTATGTCCTCTGCTGAATTTTCTTACAATTTTTTTAACATATTTTTCAATACAGGGATGACAGTGTGGACCAAAATCAGACTCCTCCAGTCTGATCCAAGTCCACACTGTTCTAACAAGTACCCACAAACTATGTTCAAGAAAGCACTGACAGCACAGATAGGTTAGTTGTCTGCCAAAGGGCACTTGAAAATTGTCCTGTATGGGGACTTGGCCTCTTTCATTAAATCTTTAAATTTCTGTACTTCAAGCACACTGTGCAGAACTTGAGCAGATGCCACTTCTGCAGTATCTGATCTCTGTCTCGGCCCCCACCTATCCACAATCATCATTCGCAACAAAAATAAAACAAGAGGGCCAAGATGGCCCTGTATCCCTCACCTGTGGTCCAGAAAATCATTGGTGATGTCACAGGAAAAAGTCGCCAAAATAAACAAAAATACGCAAATACGTGTGTGACAAAGTTTACGTGGAAAAGCATTGTGCGTATATAAAACGAATACGCAATGCGCGTATTGTGAAGTTTTAATCATGCAGACGCATTGAGCGTATCGATAAACAATACACATTGCGTATGCATGCTGACGCAGATGGACTTATTGAAAAACAATACGCATTGAGTGTGTGACACAAACGCGTTTTGCGGATTTGAAATATGACAATCACAAAAACGCAGCCGTCTCGATGTTCAAGAACAAGTGTTTGATATCTTGACCTAGGCGTAAAACATAGTTGTGCTTCTACTATCATGCTGAAAAAAAGTTTGGTCAGTAGGTGCGAGAAACTTTTTTTTATTATTTTATTTTTTTTTTCTCGAAAAATACAGGATCGGGCTTGTTTAGGTTTCCATTATGGTCTGGTCGCTTAATGTTTGTATTTCTTTCCCTTTGGTGTCAGGCCCCCGCCCATAGGGGCGTGAAGAAATATATGCGCTGCATGATGCTTCCACGCAGAGCTAAATCCGACCCGCACACTAGTATTGGTAAACCGCTTAGAGGATCTAAGCCTGTCCAGCAACTGCGGTGCGAGGCGGACCGTCCATGCTTATAAACCCTATTGGGCGACAGGGCTTGAGATGTCATTTCATCTCAATGTCGGGTAAAAGTCCCACAAAATTGGAAGCAACGTGTCCAAAATGACCTTTACAGTGTTGAAGGGGACGTTAAACCTCAAATCAACCAACCAACCCTTTGGTGTCTTTTATGGGTGGAGTAAGTTAATTGTATCAATTCCTGATCTTTGTTTTACTTCTACTTTGTATTTTTTATGTATTTTTGTTTTTGTACATGTTTTTTGTCAATAAATTGTCATGTTGAGACTTTGCTTGTATATCATAATTCATTTTAAATGCTCAAAAAAGTCAGCTCTTTATTTTTGAAGGTACTAAATGACAAAAACTAAAAAAATGTACTTAAAACGCAAAAATAATATGGGAAAATGCAAAGACGACACTGGGTAGGATCGGATATTGAAAATGGTAGGGTTGGTGTTTTAATTTTTATTTTGTTCTTTATTGATAAAACTAGTAGAGTCAGTGTCGTTGGGTTAGCGAAAACACGGCTATTTTTTGTGTGTGGGGTGGGGTGGGTGGGGGGGGGGGGGCTTGGCTCACATTTGGCTTTTATTTTCTTTACCTTCGCGGTCTGTATATTGTCACAAATTACGAGGACATCTATATAATTCTGACCCTTAACCCCCATTTTGAAATAGTAAAACTGGAGTTGACTCGGAGAAGCATTATTTTTCTTTTTCTGCTTAAAAACATAGATTGTGGGTAATCGTAAAAACAGCCTCACCGAGGCGACTCTATTGAGTGTTCACGGTCTGTGGTTTGAGCAGAAACATGAAAACTATCAGGATTTTTATCTCAAAAACATAGATTGTGGGTAGTCATAAAAACAGCCTCGCCGAGGCGATTCTCTCGAGTGCCCACGGTCTGTATTTCGAGCAGAAACATGAAAAACATCACGATTTTTATCTGAAAAGTTTGGTTCTATTTTTATTTATTTATTTATTTATTCATTCGTTTGAATAGGCGTCATATGTTAAAGAATGCAGATCCTTATACTGCTCCTCTCGGATCTGGGTCTGCATTGTTTGCCCAGACATGTACATATAAAAAAGTGTTTAGTCGTTTTGTTGGGAGCAGGCTATCTTGTACATACCTCGCTGACTCTTAGTCATTAGGTCTTTCACCGCTGTGGGTTCGAGCCTCGCTGGGGTCACGTACGAGACGCCAAGTTCTGCAATGGAAGATCAGGTGGTTTTTCTCCGGGCATTCCGGTTTCCGGCCACCTCTGATTAACGATCGACTCGATATGAGTGAAATAATCTTGAAAGGGCCGTAAAACACAAACCAAAGTACACGCCATTGACATCAGTTACATATTGCAGCATTGTTTACAACAACATAAATTATATTAAAGTCAGATTAATGGCCATTTCTCTCGAATGCCACTGATTAAGCAATTAGATAGCTAGAGTCGGTCTTGAAGAAAATAGGGGCTTAATTGCCCTTTGGGAGACATTATCACTGCATTGGGCCATTGGCTAAGAATATCTCAGAGTAACAGAAGTAATTTTGTTTGATTTGAGGTTTAACGTCCCCGTCAACACTGTAAAGGTCATTTTGGAGACGTTGCTTCCAATTTTGTGGGACTTGAAGGGAAAAAGTCCGTCCTTTAGAATAGCGATGTCCGCGCGGGCGGTCGGGCGGGCGGCCGGGCATCCGCGTCCCGGTTTTACCCTTTTCGGTTTACCTTTTGGTAAACCTTTTTTAAAAAACCCGTCCATAATGCCATTTGGCGTTTTTCTTGTATACAGTAAAACTGGGGTTTACAGGGGTATACATTATTTTTCTTATTTCGGCAAAAAAGATGAATTGTGGGTACTGGTTTAAACCGCCTCGCAATGGGCCATTATACTTAAATAAGACCCCCGCCCATCGGGGCTTGAAGAAATAGATGGACTGCACGATGCTTCCACGCAGAGCTAAATATGACCCGCACACGAATACTGGAAAACCGCTTAGAGAATCTAAGCCTGCCCAGGAAAAGTGGTGCGAGTCGGAGCTTCCATGCTTATAAACCATATTGGTTTCATTCGGCAACAGGGCTTGAGATGTAATTTCATCTCAACGTCTGGTAAAATTCCCACAAAATTGGAAGCAACGTCTCCAAAATGACATTTACAACGTAGACGGGGACGTTAAACCTCAAATGAAACGAACAAACTGAAAGTAAATAAACAGATAAATAAATTTTACTTCATTCTTAGCCAGTACATTGATAATATCTCATAAAGGGCAATTTAGCCCCTATTTTTATCTGGATCTCTCTCTCTCTCTCTCTCTCTCTCTCTCTCTCTCTCTCTCTTCTTCTTCTTCTTCCACCAAGCAAGATGCACAATACTCGTACATGTAGGCAGATTCTTAGCTCATTTTGATGCATCATTAAATTCTAGTAAATTCTAGTGTCAGCTAGGCTTGAAGCAATTAAACAGTAGGGAATAACCTCTTGCCCTTCTTAATTGAAGTTCCCTGACATTAAGTCAGATAAACTCGAACACACTGCAACAGAATAAACAGAATAAAAGGGTTCTCTGATACAGTTTTTGTTTCAATACCCAGTCAACAGCTAAGGTCATGTTGGGCCAGTCAGTTCCCTTCACTGTTCCTAGACAGGATAAGTTACTAGCACATTGTGTGATCATGCTTTAGATATAATAGTCACGAAATGAAAGTACATGTACATGATTCAGAAACGGGCCTCCGTGGCCTAGTGGTTAAAAGCGCCGACTCTTGATCATAAGGTCTCTCACCGCTGTGGTTCGAGCCTCGCTCGGGTCACATGTGAGACGCCAAGTTCTGCAACGGAAGGTCAGGTGGTTTTTCTCCGGGTACTCCGGTTTTCGCCCACCTCTGATTGAAGATCGGCTCGATTTGAGTGAAACAATCTTGAAAGGGTCGTAAAACCAAAATAAAAAACATGATTCAAAGCAGAAGACCAAGCTGACTTTTTTCATTTGTTATTGCATTATTTACTATATATTCACACACTTCTGCCAAATGAATTCTTCCTGAGTGGGCAGAGCCATTTCCAGTTTAAGGTTAATCTGACAGTAATAATAATTTCAATCTTTTGTATTCATACATTGTAGACTCTCTCAAATACTGCATTTAGCAACTATCGACCTAGGTAAGGAAACGTAAAAAAAATTAGAAGCAAAATATGATAGGAGAAGTCTGATCAATGTCCACGCTGTTAGAGGTACAGTCTGATCAGAGTCCACACGGTTTGCCAGGATGCAAAACCTGCAAGAAGATGCAACAGACAACATTTTCCGATATATTTTTTTCATGGCATCTTAGGGGTTCATCTCTAAACCCTCTTCGAAAATAGCTATCTGTCACGTAGTGACGACGTGAGCTTTTAGGATCACTTTTTGTCCGTCGTCCGTCGTGCGTCCGGGCTTGCGTAAACAATTTCTTTAAACCACTGATTGGATTTTGACCAAACTTCACAGGAATTATCCTTAGGTGGTCTCCTTTCAAAGTTGTTCAAACGGTTCTGGTCCGATGGACATCTAGGTCACAGGAGCAAAAAATTGATTTTTTTTACTGAAATCTTCTTCTCTGAAACCGTACGGCCCAGGACTTTGTTATTTGGTTTGAAGCTTCATCTATGGGACCTCTACCAAGTATGTTCAAATTATAGCCCTTGGGCCAAAAATGCCCCCGGTCCGGGTCCCATCAGTTTTACATAGGCTTATATAGGGAAAAATCTTTAAAATCTTCTTTGAAACCAGAAGGCCTAGATGTTTGATATTTGGTATGAATTTGTATCTGGTGGACCTCTGCCAAGATTGTTCAAATGATATCACTTGGGCCAGAAATGCCCCCGCACTGGGGCCCACCAATAGACCCACCCACATAGACTTATATAGGGAAAAACCTTTAAAAATCTTCTTGTCTGAAACCAGAAGGCCCAGGTGTTTGATAAGTGGTATGAAGTTGTATCTAGTTGTCCTCTGCCAAGATTGTTCACTTTACAGCCCTGGGGCAAAAAATGCCCCGGCGCCAGGGCCTACCGGTTTTACATAGACTTAAATGGGGAAAACCCTTTAAAATGCTTCTTGTCTGAAACCAGAAGGCCCAGGTGTTTGATATTTGGTATGAAGTTGTGTCTAATGGTCCTGTACCAAGATTTTCAAATTATGTCCCTAGGGCCAAAACTGCCACCGTCCCGGGGTACACCGGTTTTACATAGACTTTTAAAGGGAAACCTTTTTAAAACACTTCTCGTCTAAAAACAGAATGACCAGGTGTTTGATATTTGGTGTGAAACTTCATTTACATGTAGTTGACCTCTATCAAGATTGTTCAAATTATAGCCCTGAGGTAAAAAATGCCCCCGCCCCGGGCCCCTTGTTTAAACATAGACTTAGATAGGAAATGTCTTTAAAAGCCTTCTTCTCTAAAACAGCAGTAGCAGGTATTTGATATTTGATATGCGTCTAGTGGACCTCTATCAAGATTGTCAAATTACAGACCTGGGGCCAAAAATGCCCAATCCCCTGGGCCCGCTGGTTTTACATATACTTATATTGGGAAAATCTTAATAAATCTTCTTGTCTGAAACCTGAAGGCTCAGTTCTTTGATATTTAATATGAAGCTTTGTTAGTGGACCTCAACCATGATCGTTCAAATTATAGCCCTGGGGCCAAGAATGGCTCTGCCCCGGGCCCACTCTTGTCTAAAATCACAAAGCCTAGGTCAAATTGTTCAAATTATAGCCATGGGTCCAAAGATGGGTTCATGCCGGTGCACACTTGTTTTACATAGACTTATACAGGGAAAACCTTTGAAAATGTCCTTGTTTGAAACCAGAAGGCCAAGGTCTTTGATATTTGGTATGAAGTTTCATCTAGTGGACCTCAACCAACCTTTTTCAAATTGTAGCCCTGGGGCTAAAATGGGTCCACCCCACGGCCCACTTGATTACATAGACTTATATTGGGAAAACTTTTGAAAATATTATCTGAAACCAGAAGGCAAAGGTCTTTGATATTTGGTATGAAGCTTCGTCTTGTGTAATTCTACCAAGATTGTTCAAATTATAGCCCTTGGGCCAAAATGGCGCAGTCCCGGGGACCACAGGTTTTATATAGACTCATATATGGAAAACCTTTAAAAATCTGTATGTCTCAAACCAGAAGGCTCCGGTCTTCGGTATTTAGTATGAAAACATCTCCGTTTAGACCTCTACCAAGATTATGCAAATTATAACCCTGGGGCCTGTCCCCGGGGTCCACTTGTTACACTATGAATCAGGTGAGCGACCAAGGGCCATCATTGTCCCCTTGTTGGGACTTTGAATTGTCATCCCAAGCCCAATGAAACCAATAGGGTTTATATACATTGATGGTCAGAATTGCACCGCTTTGTCTGGGCAGGCTTCGTGAATATTCTGAGAAATCAGCAATAAATTATTCGTTTAGATTCATATTCTAGACAGGTTTTTAATTATTTGGACCCCATTTTGATTTATATCAGTCTTTGAATCGACTGCCTATTCGAAATTCGTAAAATTGCAGTATGTTTCCTCTGGCTTTCTTTGCCGGATCATTACAGGGTCACTGATGAGGCTTTATTAGCAGAAACTACGTAGTATGACCCATCTTCTTTCTTATGAATGTTTTCATTGCTCTTAAAGGAACTCATTTTTTATTTTATTTGCCTTCACTGCAGCTGGTGTTGTGCCGTGTGGCGGCCGTAAAACGTCTCCCCGTACATCAACCATAGTGCAGTTTTTATTTTACTTTTGGTCCTTTGAGATCAGCGTGAATATTCTGAGAAATCAGAAATAAATTATTGGTTTAGATTCATATTCTAGACAGGTTTTTAATTATTTGGACCCCATTTTGATTTATATCAGTCTTTGAATCGACTGCCTATTCGAAATTCGTAAAATTGCAGTATGTTTCCTCTGGCTTTCTTTGCCGGATCATTACAGGGTCACTGATGAGGCTTTATTAGCCGAAACTACGTAGTATGACCCATCTTCTTTCTTATGAATGTTTTCATTGCTCTTAAAGGAACTCATTTTTTATTTTATTTCCATCTTCTAAGCGGTTTACCAGTACTCAGGTGCGGTTGGTTTCAGCTCTGCTTGGGCGCACCATGCAGCCTCATCTATTTCTCCAAGCCCCCATGGGCGGAGGTGCAGCAAAATGTATATATACAATATTGAAGATTTTTCTGTAAACACACATCAGCGTGCACATGGGCACAGTCCGGTCAGGGTATTCATTGTCAGCCTGAAGAAGTCAAGTGAAGCCTTTGATCAAAACGTGAACGTGTGCAGGCTATTTTCAATATTCACTGAGCACACGGCCATGTAGAGTTTGCTGTCTTGGCTCATTGTGCTCCCTGCAGGAGCTGCCGTGGTAGTGGGGTGGGGTAATTTCTGGCCTTGACGGCATCTGTCATCTGCATCCGCATGAAGCTTTTAGCTCACCTGAGCCGACAGCTCTGGGTGGGTGTGTGTGGGGGGGGGGGGGGGGGGGGAGGGGGGGCTTATAGTATGGCAGCCTCCGTAATTGGACTTTGGCATTTTAACACAGGGAAAGCTTGTGAGCAAAATATCCCGAAACTGCTCAGGTAAGGCTCTTAAGGTTTGGTGTAATTATGAAAATTTCTGCTAAAAATTGATTGTTGGTACTTTTTATAACCGCCTCAATATGTGTGTTGTGGTTTTACCACCCAGTCAACAGTTGTAGGTCTAATGAACAAAAGAGCCCAGAGGGCCCTGATTCGCTCACCTGAGTATCACTGTCTCTAGTACATTCTATTTTTGGCTCTGGTGGCCATCTTTTTCCTTAGAGCGGAAGGATTTTAGCAATTTTGAAAGGGAGTCACCTGGGTAACATTCCTGCAAAGTTTCAATCCATTTGGCCGAAAGGATTAGGAGGAGTTCTGGCTTGAATCAAATTTACAATGTTTTCAATTTTTAGCTTTGGTGGCAATTTGTTCACCAGAGCGGGATCATTTAAGCTATTTTGGAAGAAGGTCATTTATATTCCTACGAAGTTTGTATGAATGGCTCAAGGGTAGAGGAGGAGTTGTCGTTTGAACATTTTTTTTTCTATTTTTAGCTCTAGCGGCCATCTTGTTTGTCACAGCATAACGATTTTGGCTATTTTGGTTGTGAGTCATCAAGGCAACATTCCTTGGAAGTTTGAAGTTAATTAGCCCAAGGGATTAGGAGGAGTTCGCGTTTGAAGCAAATTTACGATGTTTTTCTATTTTTAGCTCTTGCAGTCATTTTGTTCATCCGAGCAAAAACGTTTTAGCTATTTCGGTAGATGGTCATCTTAGCATTAGTTTGAATGAAATCGGCCCAATGGTAAAGGAAGAGTTGTCGTTTCAAGATTTTTCTATTTTTAGTTCTGGTGGTCATCTTGTTTGTCAGAGCGGAACGAGTTTAGCTATTTTGATAGATAGTCACCTAGGCAACGTTCCTATGAAGTTTGAATCACATTGGCCTAAGGCTTTAGGAGGAGTTTGCGTTTGAAGCAAATTTACGATGATTTTCTTTTTATACCCCCGCAAACGAAGTTTGAAGGGGGTATACTGGAATCAGCCTGTCGGTTGGTTTGCCGGGCGGTCGGGTGGTCTGTCTGCAAAATTTTGTCCGCTCAACTCCTCTTTCACTATCAGTTGGATTCAATTGATACTTACCATAATTATTCAACAGGAGGGGTAGATGTGCAAGACACAAATTTTACTAAAGTTTGTCCCATAATTTCGGAGTTATGGCCCTTGATTTGCTAAAAAATGTGCTAAAAACATTGTCCGCTCAACTCCTCCTTCACTATCAGTCGGATTCAATTGAAACTTGCCATAATTGTTCACCAGGAGGGGTAGATGTGCAAGACACAAATTTCCCTAAAGTTTGTCCCATAATTACGGAGTTATGGCCCTTGATTTGCTAAAAAATGTGCTAAAAAACATTGTCCGCTCAACTCCTCCTTCACTATGAGTCGGATTCAATTGAAACTTGCCATAATTGTTCACCAGGAGGGGAAGATGTGCAAGACGCAAATTTCCCTAAAGTTTGTCCCATAATTACGGAGTTATGGCCCCTGATTTGCTAAAAATTGTGCTAAAAAACATTGTCCGCTCAACTCCTCCTTCACTATGAGTCGGATTCAATTTATACTTGCAATAATTGTTCACAAGGAGGGGTATATTTGTTAGACGCAAATTTTATATTTATGGAGTTATGGCCCCTGAATCAATTTGAAACATACTTTCTTGACCCTGATTTGCTTGCAAACATCTTGTCCACTGAACTCCTCCTTCACTATTAGTCAGATTCAATGGATACTTGGCATACTTATTCACTAGGATAAGTAGATGTGCAAGACGCAAATTTCAGGAGAATCTGTCCAACAATTATGGAGTTATTGCCCCTGAATCACTGAAAAGTGGTTGCTGCAAAAATTTGTCCTCTGAACTCCTCCTGCACTATCAGTCGGATTCAATGGATACTTGACGTACTTATTCACTAGGATAAGTAGATGTGCAAGAAGCAAATTTCAGGAGAATCTGTCCAACAATTATGGAGTTATTGCCCCTGAATGGACTCAGTGGACACTGTTTATGTTTGCTTTCTGTGTCGAGTATTGAGGCGGGGGTATTAATCATCACCTTTATTGATAGTTTCTCTAGTTTTTAGCTCTGGTGGTCATTTTGTTCGGGTGGTCATTTTGAAGCGGGATCGTTTAAGCTATTTTGGTAGACGTTTACCAAAGCAACATTCCTATGAAGTTAGAATGAAATTGGGAATAGGGTACAGGAGGAGTTGTCGTTTGAATTTTTTTCTATTTTTAGCTCTGGGGACCATCTGGACAATTTTAGCTATTTTGGTAGGGAGTCACCTAGCCAACATTCCTGTGAAGTTTGAATGAAATTGGGCAAAGGGTACAGGAGGAGTTGTCATTTGAAGATGTCGTTTGAAAGTGTTGACGTCAGAAGACATACGACGTCAGACGACGACGACGACCGACAACATCCAACCAAAAGATTAAAGTATTATTGGTCATATCTTTTGACCCTGTTGAGTTCGAAACTTTATATTGAGCATGTAGGCTCCTTGTGACAATGTCTTCCTACTCAAAAAAAAATCTTGACCTGTGACCTTGATCTTGACCTGTGACCTTGATCTTGACCTGTGACCTTGATCTTGACCCGTGATCAGCTTTGAAGAAAAAATGACCATGCCCTGGGACATATTCGTGTTTCACAAACACATCTTGTTCTTCTTAAGATATTCGTTTTTTCGTCGGTAAAGTTTGCAATGTATTTTTATAGGCGTGTTTTCGTAATACGGATGAGTCTTTAAAACGAGGTCCCGTCGCCGTATGACTTAGTTATTGGTGGACGTAAAACTAACATGAGGAATGCAACAATAAAAATTACTTCCGGGTTCCTATTTTGTGTTTTAATGCTCATAAATTCTTTATTTCAATCTTGTTCCTAGTGGAACCTACCCACCCATCGGCTCGCTAACATTATTTTCGACTTGTTTACACTTTTTGGGGTTCTATGATGTAACCGGCCCTGGCCCATCTTGGCTTGAGGAAATGAATGGGCTGCATAATGCTTACATGCTGTGCTGAAACCGACCGCACACGAGTACTGGTAAACTACTTAGAAGATCTAAGCCTGCCCAGGCAAAGCGGTGCGGGTCTGACTGTCCATGCTTGTAAACCCTATTGGTTTCTTTGGGCGACAGGGCTTGAGATGTCATTTTATTTCAGTGTCTGGTAAATGTCCCACAAAATTAGAAGCAACGTCTCCAAAATGACCTTTACAGTGTTGACGGGGATGTTAAACCTCAAATCAGTGAGTGAGTATTTGTCTTACGTCCCACCATCAGCTAAGGTCATAGGAGATGGGACCTCGGTTTAAGGACTCATCCGAAAGTCTGGAGAAGCCCGGGATCGATCCTGCGACCCCTGGTTTACAAGGCGGGTAGCGTAACCACTACATCACGGAGGCTTCTTAACCAAATGTATAATTATAATGTAACTGCAATTGATTCTGAGAGTAGGCTTGAACAATTTGTTCGTTTGAAATGAGATTTAAATTCTCTGTTCACACTTCATAGGCCATTTTGTAGGGGTTTTACCCGACATTGAGATGAAATGACATCATCTCAAGCCCAAATAAAAACAAAAGGGTTTATATGCATGGACAAGCAAACTCGCGCCACTTTTCCTGGGCAGGCTTAGAACCTCTAATCAGTTTCCTAGTCTTGAACAATGTCTAAGTAAACAAGTCCAGTCCAGATTTTAAAGTTACACATTACTCTGCACATTCTTTCACCAGAAACTGACAACTGCTCTTCTTGAATCAGCGGAAGGGAGAGAATGACCGTAGAAAAGATTTCATGATCAATCTCCATGAAAGAATGCTGCCGACGCGCATCCGACTGAGCTACTGGGACCGGCACCTGCTGGGGTTTACAAGGATAAACATTATTATTTTCTCGTATTTCTGTAATTGGGTGTGGGTACTCGTTATTATATGTTTGGAGAAAAATATCATGGGTTTTCATTAAAAGTGGCCATTTTGGAGATGTGGAAAATGCCGCGCAGATGTGTTACCGTAATGATCAGTTCAATGTGCAATGAAAATTAATCTAACAAACTTTCAGTCTTTGTTTGCTTTGTTTGATTTGAGGTTTAGCGTCCCAGTCAACACTATTAAAGTCATTTCGGAGACGATGTTTCCAATTTTGTGGGATTTTTACCTGATATTGAGATGAAATGACATCTCAATCTTTGCCGTCCAATCAAACCAATAAATTATATGTGCTCGCACCACTTTGCCTCGGCAGGCTTAGACCTTAATGGTTTACCAGTACTCATATATGCGTTTGGTTTCAGCTCTGTGTGGAAGCATCATGCAGCCAAATCTATTTCTTTAAGCCCCGATGGGCGGGGGCTCTCAATTATTAAACTCTCTATGGCAGATAGAGTAACACACAACTGATTTCTCGCAATATCACATTTGCAGATCTGCCTTCTTCTTCTTCTTCTTCTTCTTCTTCTTCTTCTTCTTCTTCTTCTTCTTCATCTTCTTCTTACCAGCTTTTGAAGTCAAATTACTAAACGCATGGGATGGCTGATTGTCTCTGCGTTTAGGCTCGAAAAGGGATCCTAAGCTTGAACGCCTTTCGTTGAACCCTTAAATAGATATACTTTATGCGAAAGGAGTAGATTATGATCATCCACACTGATCCCAGCTTTAGTGAGAATGGTTTCCTCCCTGGTCTTACAGTATTTCTAGATCTCTCGAGGAGAGAGAGAGAGAGAGAGAGAGAGAGAGAGAGAGAGAGAGACAGAGAGAGAGAGAGAGAGAGAGAGAGAGAGAGAGAGAGAGAGAGAGAGAGAGAGAGAGAGAGAGAGAGAGAGAGAGAGAGAACGTTAACAGGTTCGTATAAATGACATTTTACTGAGTGAGTGCATTTTCTTTTTCTATCAACCGTATCACAATGGTGAGCACTCAATGAGGCGGTTCGTACGAGAACCAAAACATTTGTACGAGTAAAGGAAAGTTCCTAAATATTTAATCAGTAAAGAAACCGTTTGGGAAATAAAAGAATGCATATTGTCGCCAGGATTTGTCATCCTATTGTCACAAGAGAGAGAGAGAGAGAGAGAGAGAGAGAGAGAGAGATCACCAAAGAGATGATCAGAATGTGCTTGCTTAGGACAGGTGCTTGCTTAATACAGGTGAATTTTAATGCATTTGCCTATTTTGTGAACCGCGGGTATGCTTGCTTAAGACAGGTTTGCTTATTAAATAGAGGTGGCCACTATACCAGGTTTTACAGTAGCCGCCTTGAGGTCAGAGGGTTGCGAAAGAGGGTTATCTAAGAATCATAGGTTTGACTTGGCAAACATTGACCCAGACCAGAAGCAACAGAAAGCGGCATCTGATCAAGATCGACACTAATTGCTTAAAATCGAGCATTTCAGGGTTAAATGAAACAATTTAAATCACAGTCCAGGACTATCTCTCCGACCTACACTCAGGGACCATCGACCAACCAGATTTCTCAGTGCTTTGATTTTTATACGCCAGTTTTGGAAAAAAAAAACCGGCCTCGGTAGCTCAGTCGGATGCGCGTCTGACTGGTGATCAGGAGGACGCGGGTTCGATACTAGACTTATAAAGTCTGATGAGATGTGACTTTCTTTTAAAATGTAATCCTTAGATGAAAATATATACCCCTTCCTCAAATCTCTCTCTTGAGCTCTCATCACATCAGACTTATCCGATTTGTTCAGTGGTTATGTAAGGAATCTGACCATTGCCAATTGATATAATAGCACACTAATTAAACAAACATTATCAGCTCAAGGTTCACAGCAAGACACGATTAATGCCCCTCAATGTGTTTCCTCCAGCAGGCATTTAGAAATTAGGTTTCTTGCATTTATAGAGTGAAGAGAGTGCTCTTGTGTGGAGAGAATGACCATAGAAAAGAGTTCAGGATCAATCTCCACGAAAGAATGCTGCCGACTCCGGCAGGTATTAAACCCGCTCCCTCCTGATCACCAGTCAGACGCGCGCGCATCCGACTGAGCTACCGAGGCCCGCAAGCCTTTCGTCTTTATTTTACATCTTAGGCAAAAACTACGGACCCGGAGCCGAAGCCCTTAACCCTCCCTATTTTAGGACTTTGGCAAACAGTCCAGACACAAAATATATGCCGATTAACCAACGTATGCCTAGCCATATGCAGTTCAGATGCAGCTAAATATGTTGTTTGATGAGGATCTACATTGTTTACTCACTGCAGTCATTTTTGAGCCGGTCACTTTACCTACCCAATTTTTTCCTGGGCAGGCTTATACGTAGCGGTTATAGCCCCCGCCCATAGGGGATTGAAGAAATATATGGGCTGCATGATGCTTCCACGCAGAGCTGAATCCTGCCCCCACACCAGTACTGGTAAACCGCTTAGAGGATCTAAGCCTGTCCAGGAACCGCGGTGCGTGGCGTACTGTCCATGCTAATAAACCCTATTGGTTTCATTGGGTGACCGGGCTTGAGATGTCATTTCATCTCAATATCGGGTAAAAGTCCCACAAAATTGGAAGCAACATCTCCAAAATGAACTTTACAGTGTTGACGGGGACGTTAAACCGCAAATCAAACAAACAAACGTAAGCGGTTAACCAGTACAGTGCACATTCTTTCGCCAGAAATTGACAACTGCCCTTCCTGAATCAGCGGAAGGGAGAGAATGGCCGTCGAAAAGATTTCATGTTCAATATCCTTGAAAGAATGTTGTCGACCCCGGCAGGTAGTGAACCTGCGTCCTCCTGATCACGGTCAGGATACGCATCCGACTGAGCTACCAAGGCCGGCTCAGGCCTGTCTGCACCTTTATTGTTTATGGGATCTGCGCATCAGCTCATTGAGCGGAAAAATTGACGAAAATTTAATGAAAATCTATCAAAGGGTTCATGAGATACAGAGCGGACAAAAAAAAGTGTTACGAACAGTCAGACAGACAGGGCAGACGGACAGACAAAATCATTGCTATAATCCCCGCTACGCTTGGACGAGGGAGAAAAAAAACAAAACAAATAAAACATTTTATGGCATTTTAACAAGTACCAACAGTCTGCGTCACTAACCGCCCGCTATTGTCCTCGTGACTATCACTGACCACCCACAAAACTCAGAGCGTGACGTCAGAGCGCAGTGTAAAAAGTTTGTTTTGTTTGTGGTGAGGTTTTTGTTTTTGTTCGATTTGAGGTTTAACGTCCCCGTCAACGCTGTAAAGGTTATTTTGGAGACGTTGCTTCCAATTTTGTGGGACTTTTACCCGACATTGAGATGAAATGACATCTCAATCCCTGTCGCCCAATGAAACCAATAGGGTTTATTAGCATGGACGGTCCGCCTCGCACCGCGGTTCCTGGACAGGCTTAGATCCTCTAAGCTGTGGTGAGGTTTAAATTCCCCATCAACACTAGTAATTTAAAAGACATTGTTTCCAATTTTGTTGGGCTTTTACAAATCACTGAGATGTGATAACTGGACCGTGCTCGTGTACTGGGCATTGGCTTACCAGTCGATCCAAAGTTACTAATTAGATATGGTGTCTATAAAACCCTATGCACCCAGCCATATGTTTGTCCCAAATACCCATTATTTTAAAAGGCAATTACCGAATAAAAATTTCAGATTTTTTACAAATGTTAATCAGGTCATGTACTAGTCGTTCCCTATCAGCCTGTCAAGTGTTCTAGACAACACATCGTCTCATGACGGTTAACATTTCTTCCAAGTAATTTCAAAATCCATCAAGGAATAAGAAAGTTATTGACCAAACACAAAAAGACCCTTGTTTTGACCTTTGACCTATAAGTATGACTTTTGCCCTGGAGGAACCGACCTGGGTCTTGCGCGCAACATATAGTATCATGATACTCGTAGTTTAACATTTTCGCCAAGTCATTTCACAATCCAACCAGGAATAAGAAAGTTATTGACCGAATAAGAAAAGAGACCCCTTTATTACCTTTGACCGCTAAGTATGACCTTGACCTTTTGAGGTACCGACCTGGGTCATGTGCGTGACACATCGTCTCGTGGTGGTTAACATTTCGGTCAAGTAATTAAAAAATCAATTAAAAAAAAAAAAGGGGTTTGACAGGACAAAATTTTCCCGTACGATTTTGTGACCGACAAACTTACAAGGGTGATAACTCAAAAAAGTATAAATATTAGAGTTTATAGTTCATGCACTCTGCACGTCATGTGATGTTGATTGATAATCATAAAAAGTTTCCTGAAGATAGCTTGACCAGTTTTCAAGTTATAGAGCGGACACGATTTTGTGACAGACTGCTGACGGACCCGGCAAAGGGGGGAGACATAATTAGTTCAAAATTAAATCAGGTGATCTCTCCTGAGTTCCAATCAGTATACCATACATCAAGGGCATAGCTCAAATAGTTGTACAGATATCTTGCTTATTAGGTTTCCACGTTATAGATAATTCGGATAAAAAAATACATGTCAACTATTTTTTTACGAACAATCCATATAAGAAAATTTCAAAACACTAGCATACATGGTTTCAAAGTTGTGCTTGGTATAATCAGAATCAAATACACAACCCCCCCCCCCCCACAAACATACACACACACACACTCCGCCTTACTTGTTCAAGGTTGAGGGCATAACTACAGAAACTTCCCCGCTTGCTATTATCCACTTAAGTGTCACTTACCCTGCACATTATGCAAGTACTAGTTACTTATAGCGACCCCTGCCCATAGGGGCTTGGAGAAATATATGGGCTGCATGATGCTTCCACGCAGAGCTGAATCCGACCCCCATACGAGTACTGGTAAACCACTTAGAGGATCTAAGCTTGCCCAGGTAAAGCGGTGCGTGTCGGACCGTCCATGCGTATAAACCCGATTGGTTTCATTTGGCGACAGGACTTGAGATGTCACTCCATCTCAATGTCGGGTAAAAGTCCCACAAAATTGGAAGCAACGTCTTCAAAATGAACTTTACAGTGTTGACGGGGACGTTAAACCTCAAATCAAACAAACTAAAGTTATTTATAGTAGCACTAATCTCCTCCTTGTAACGTTTGGGTGCTGTGAAAAAAGTTAAAACTGGACTGGGCTCGTGTATGGGGACATTGGCAGTGGAGATCTAATCAGATGCCACATAATGCGACGTCTGACCAGGTTTACACTCTTTGCTTAAAATACTGAAATTTAAGGGTTAAACAAACAGCTTACTTGTAAGTCTCAGTCCGGGTCTATTTACCAAGCCTTATACACTTGGAGACAAATGACCCACCAGTCAGCCCCCGCCCATCGGGGCTTGAAGAAATAGATTGGCTGCATGATGCTTCCACGCAGAGATGAAAAAGACCGCTCACGAGTACTGGTAAACCGCTTAGAGGACTTAAACCTGCCCAGGCAAAGCGAGTCGGATCGTCCATGCCTATAAACCCTATTGGTATATCATTGGGCGATTTCATCTCAATGTCGGGGAAAAAGTCCCACAAAATTGGAAGCGGCATCTCCAAAATGTTATATATAGTGTTGACGGGGTCGTTAAACATCAAATCAAACAAACAAAGGCCCACCAGTACCCTCAGTGCAGATGTTTGAGTCAGGATAAAATAAAATCTGGCCTTGCATGGTGGCATAATATAAAACATGGAATGCATGAGCACACCTATTAACATCTAGGACTTTTATAAGTCTAGTTCGATACCTGCCACGGTTGGCAACATTCTTTCGAGGGACTGATCATGGAATCTTTTCTACGGCCATTCTCTCCTTTCCGCTGATTCAAGAAGGGCAGTTGTCGGTTTCTTGCGAAAGAATATGCACCGTACTGGTTAACCACTTTCGTTTAAGCCTGTCCAGGAAAAAGGTGGATAGGTAAACGGACCGGCTCCGAAATTACCTAAAAAAGTGTTGATTGGGCGTTAAACTCCAATACAATCGACAATATGGCCCCCGCCCATCGGGGCTTGAAGAAATAGATGGGCTGCATGATACTTCCACGCAGAGCTGAATCCGACCCGCACACGAATACTGGTGAACCGCTAAGCCTGCCCAGGCAAAGCGGTGCGAGTCGGTCCATGCTTAAAAACCCTATTGGTTTCATTGGGCGACAGGGCTTGAGAAGTCATTTCTTCTCAAGGACGGGTAAAAGTCCCACAAACTTGGAAGCAACGTCTCCAAAACGACATTTACAGTGTCGACGAGGACGTTATACCTCGAATCAATCAATCAAATCAGTCGACAAATGGAAAAAAGGAAGTACATGTATTATGACATTGCGCTGTCCGTCCGACTGCCCGTCCGTCCGTCCGTCAATATCTTTGTTATTCTTGATGGATTTGGAAATTCCTTGGCTGAAATGTTAACCATCATGAGAGAATGTGTCGTATGCAAGACCCAGGTCGGTACCCCCGAGGTCAAGGTCATAGAGGTGAAAGGTAAAGAAAAGTGTATTTTCTTGTGTCCTGTCAATACCTTTGTTATTCCTGGATTGATTTGAAATTAGCTTGGCAGCAATATTGACCATCATGAGACAATTTGTCGCACACAAGACCCAGGTCGGTACCTACATGGTCAAGGTCACAGTGGTCAAATGTCAAAAAAGGTCATTTTTCGTGTTCAGTCAATAGCTTTTTGGATCGATCGGTTTAAGATCGGCCCAAATTTACTAAATGGCAAACGGTATTTATGCAGTTGTCCACGTGACCATCACTGATTTGGGAAAACCAATATTATGTTTTATTAATAGAACTTTAAACGTTGCGCTTTTTTTATCGATGTAACAAGAGTCGACTAGCTACTAGATTGGTAATAAAAGTCTGATCATTTTTGTTGGTATTTTTTTATTGGTTTAAAAATTTATCACCTTCTTAGTAATGGCAAGTCTATTTGGTAGAGTCTCAAATCTTAGGTTAAAATTGAGCCAGGGGGACTAGACTAGCTACATTTTTATACACTGTTCATTTTAATGCAAAAGGTGATTTTAATTCCATATTATTCATTTAACACCTAGTGGCTAGGCTATAACAAGAGCTATCTATAGTCTTGACAGGAATCGTGTGCTGGATAATACTCAGATCATACGCCGCGGAATGTGGCGTCTGCTCAACCAGTTGCACAGGGACTACACTGTTTGCTTAAATAGTGGCATTTGAGGGTTAAACGAAATAGAATAAATTGCCAGGTTGCTCTCGTAATGAGAGAAAAACAATAACTTAATCCAGGCCACACTGTCACGTGACGTCTTTCGGAAACTCTATTTTTAAACTATTACACAAATGTATGCCAAGTCGAGTAAAAATAAACGTTTCGCACTTCTGCTAAGAACTTAATTTTAGAGCCCCGAAATGTTTATTTTTTTATTTTTTTTTGGTTTTACGGCCCTTTCAAGATTATTTCACTCATATCGAGCCAATCGTTAATCAGAGGTGGGCGAAAACCGGAGTACCCGGAGAAAAACCACCTGGCCTTCAGTTGCAGAACTTGGCGTCTCCCATATGACCCGAGCGAGGCTCGAACCAAAGCGGTGAGAGACCTTATGATCAAGAGTCAGCGCTCTTTACCGCTAGGCCACGGAGACCCGTCCCTGAAATGTTTAATGGCAAAAATGAGTCGCGCAAACTTTATAAGTGGTACCGTTTTTAGACATACAGCGTAGACCAAGATCGGCTTTAGAGTATATTGCTTCTGATCAGGGTCGGCACTGTTCGCCATGTATGTATGCAAAAACAGTTTTGAACAGGATTCAGGGCCGTACGCAGACTCTGAAAAGGGGCAGGTTGAGGATGCGAATTTCAGGTATTTTGCAGAGGGTGAAAAACTGCATGAATCTGAGATAATTTCCAAAAGATGGGTGGGGCTGCGTTTGCACCCTCCCCACTGTTGAACAAAACCCAAGTACTACCCTTAGGCGTTAGAGCGCAGCGTAAGAAGAAAATTCTGAACTGTGCTCGTTTGTTTGATTTAAGGTTTAACGGTCCCCGTCAAGAATGTATAGGTCATTTGGAGACGTCACTTCCAATGTTACGGGACTGTCAGCTCTGCGTGGAAGCATCATACAGCCAATCTATTTATTCAAGCCCCGATAGGCGGGCGCGGGTGGACTGTGCTCGTGCACTTGGGCATTGGCAAACAGAATCTACATAACCAGACGCCACATAACGCAATGTCTGATCAGATCTACTGTGCTAGCTCAAGTTAAACGAACAGTTCGATTCTCAGCTCAGGACTATTTTCCCAACCTACACTCAGAGACGATCGACCCACCAGAACTCTCAGTGCTTTGATTTATTCCCGGATCACTTTGCAGAAATGTTAACCATCATGAGACGATGTTTCGCGCACAAGACTTAGTACAGTACATCGAGGTCCAAGGTCATACGTAGAGGTCAAAGGTTAAAAATGGTTAGTTAACAACTTTGTTATTCCTGAATGAATTTTGAAATTACTTGGCAGAAATGTTAACTATCATGAGACGATGTGTTCAAGACTCGGATCGGTACCTACAATGTCAACATCACGTGAACACCACCCCACCCCAATAAACCCCACTTTATTTTAGAGAAATTTGCAGTATAGATACGAAAAATATCAGGGATTTTCATCTGAAAACTAGCCATTTTGGAGATGTGAAAAATGCATTATGTCGCAAGGATGTGTTAGCGTAATGTCTACCCATCACTTCCAATCCATTCATGAGACGCTAAGTTCTGCAATGGAGGGTCAGGTGGTTTTTTCTCTGAATACTCCGGTTTTTGCACACCTCGGGTCGAAATAAGAGAAACTAGAGCTGGTGTTTATGAAACACTATGCCCCCAACACTGCTTGCTCCTAGTTGAAAAGGTAATACTTCACATGGCTACAGTGAGATCCATTCATCAACTTTCAAGGCGCAGCTTTGATACTTTTTGAGTTATATTGCCGACGAGATTTCATCAAAAAATTTCACAAGGGCCATATCTCATGAAAGGGACATAATCAGAGAGAGAGAGAGAGAGAGAGAGAGAGAGAGAGAGAGCAAAAAAAAAACACATGTCATCTATTCCATATATAAACTTAAAAAAAAAATAGCATACATGGCTCTAAAGATATGCTATGCATCACAAATCATACAATGTACCTATGCCCAAATTTACGAAGAGTTTTGGAATCCTAGATTGTGGGTACCCATGACAACCGCCTCGTTTACGCAGTTTTGACGAGCGCTTACAATTTATGTTTGAAAAGATTTTCACCAGTATGTTACACAGGTGATAGAATAATAACCTAAATATAAAAAGGCTTTTGTGGTTTCAACGCCAACAAAGTTGAAGATCCACCTGAACATCCATGCAGTCTGATCAGCATCCTTGGTTTTTTGCTGATTAGATTGTATATTGCCTCTAGTTTCTATTTTTTTTTTTTTAATTTCAAGACTCTCTCACTCCATCTGCGTGCATGTGCGTGCGTGCGTGTGTGTGTGTTTAACACACAGTCATATGATTATCATGGAATGATATTGCACTTCAAGTTATCAATAAGAAAATGGTAGCTATACAGAGTTGGCAAATTGAATTCAAATTCCCCTTTGACTTTCTGAAAACCTAGAAGATAACACAAGTGGTGGAGTTCATTTTACGACTCAGGCATTTGCAGGTAAATTATGGCCAGCAATGAGTCTCATGGGAGGTGTGCAGACCGTTCGGAGAGTAATTTATGTGTCTGTCTGATATTCACCCTGGAAGAATGGGGTCACTCTTTAAGCGGGTATACACTATTTTTCTTTTTTTTCTGCTGTTTGGTTTGATATTTAACACCCCTGCAAACATTATTTAGGTCATTTTACAGGCGTTTCTTCCAAATTCCGGCGCGTATAATGGTAGTTAAACTGCAAACATAGGTTGTGGGTGCTCGTTAGAACCGCTTCGTTGAGGCGGTCAATGAGGTGGTTCTAACGAGTACCCACAACATATGTCTTGTGTCAGAAATAAGAAAAAGAAAAAAATAATGTATACCTCGTAAACCCCAGTTTTCTCTATATATAGTGGGGGTTAGGTGGATTCACTTATTCACGTGATGTGATGCTTCCACGCAGAGCTGAAACCAGCCAGCACACGATTACTGGTAAACCGCTTAGATGATCTAAGCCTGCCTAGACAACGCGGTGCGAGTCGGCCCGTCTATGCTTATAAACCCTATTGGTTTTATTGGGCGGCAGGGCTTGAGATGTCATTTCATCTTAATGTCGGGTAAAAGTCCCACAAAATTGGAAGCAACGTCTTCAAAATGACATTTACAGTGTTGACAGGGACGTTAAAATTCAAATCAAACAAACAAACTAAACATTGAATCGATGTTAGTTCGACGTTGATCAAAGATTGGTTGTAAAGTGATGAAAAATGTGGATACTATATCAAATTGTCATTTTAATCTATCAGTCGAACCAGTACAGACTATTCCATTTTTTAATCTTTTAAACCTACAATTTTCATAGTCTACACTTGGCTTTGGGAAAAGAATGAAGGTCATACCCTGCATATGTGGCATATTATTGTCACTTCAACATTTTCTCCAGACCTATCTTTTGTAACCATTGTTAAAGCATTTTACACACCAAATCTGCACAATTTAATTTTCACTTCAGGAATGGATTTTAATATGTAATAAATGCAGTTAACCTCAATGTAACCCCATGCCAGTTATAGTGTATTGGCTCTGAAACTTGAAGATTTTTGACCGCAGGCAATCTGCACCCCTGTCTTATCAGCTATAACCGGAGTGGGCCTATTTAGTCCTGCGCCAGAATTGATTGACAGGTTTTCAAGCCAATAGTTCGATCGTTTGTTGGCGATTGCTAACCGCCGAAATCTAAGACAAGCTAACCTAACAATAGAATGTCGACAACAAGAGAGTTAACTTCCTTGACGGGGCGTTACTAAGCTGCGCATACAAAGAAAGGGCTAGAGGTTGCTTCTTGTTGTTTAATAGCTTCGGCTTCATTAGTAGGCCTGACTCTGGAATTCATTACGCAAACATGCCTGTACAAATACATTGTGAATTTTACCATCTAAAAACGAAAATTTTAAATGAAAAATTGTGATATTTTCCTTATTTCTGCTCAAAATATAGATTGTGAGTACACGTTAGAACCGCCGCAATGAGGCGTTCTTCACGTTAGAACCACCGCAATGAGGCGGTTCTAACGATTACCGACAATCTATAATTCAGAGCAGAAATAAGAAAAATAAGGTTTACCCCCTGTAAACCACAGTTTTATTTTATAAAAGGAGGGTTCATGGGGGTAAGAATCATATAGGCGTATTTTCGTGATGTAATGTTGAATCAGAATGAACCAAGAATCTTTGGGTGTTCCTTGTCTACATGTAGACTATGATCATATTGCTGTGAAATTCTTGTCGGACATGCATTGTATTTAAATAATATACAAAATATGTACGTTTCTGCAAAATCTTGGCCTAAAAGTACAATATTCCCAGCCTAGGCTAGGACAGTATGCATGTATAGTTACTTTCTGTGATCCATATAAACAATACGTATGCGAATAGCTGCACAACATGTAACTGACAGGCTAGTTTTTCTTTTCTATTCTGTCATAAATACACATGTCAACACGAACCGAATTCTTTGTCAAACCACCAGCGTATTTTTCCGTATTTTTCAAATGTATATAAACCAATATGCATGCGTTTTTTTGCGCAAGGTTTGCCGCACAAGCTGCGTATTTTTTCTGTATTTTTAAACAATACGTCCTTCAATACATACACATTTTTCTGCGTAACATTTGTTGCATCCGCTGCTTATTTCTTCTGTATTTTTCAAAAATACGTTCTCCAATACGCACGCGTTTTGTTGCGTAAACTTTGTCACACCAGTTGCTTATTATTTCCGTATTTGCGCACAAGACGGACGTAAATACGCACTGTATTGCCAGTGTATCAGTATGTATTGGTGTAAATTCGCATTGCGTATTTGTCCTTATTTTGTTCATTTTTCACTGTGTGTTAACCTGATAAATATTTTCATCAATCCAAGGTTGTCAATATAGTTGTACATCAATTGAACCAGTTGAACTCCTGGCCAACGTCATTTTTGGCCCCTCAGCAAGAAGAAGATTTTAAAGGGTTTTATCCATATAAGTCTATGTCCATATAAACATGTGCGCCCTGTGGTGGGGCCATTTTTGGCCCAAAGGCTATAATTTGAACAATCTTGGTAGAGGCCCACTAGATGAAGCTTCTAATTATATATCAAAGACCTGGGCTTTCTGGTTTCAGCAAGGAGGTTTTAAAGGTATTCCCTATATAAGTCTATGTAAAACATGTAGGCCCTTAGGCGGGGCCATTTTGGCCCCAAGGCTATAATTTTGGTAGTGGTCCACTAGAGGAAGCTTCATACCAAATATCAAAGACCTGCACCCTGAGATTTCAGCCAAGTCGATTTTTAAAAGTTGCCCTATGTAAGTCTATGTACAACAGGCGGGCCCAAGGACAAGGTCATTTTTGGCCCTAAGACTTTAAGACTTTTGAACAACCTTGGTAAAGGTCCACTAGATGAAGCTTCATACCAAATATCAAAGACCTAGGCCTTCTGGTTTCAGACAAGAAGATTTTGTTTGTTTATTTGATTTGAGGTTTAACGTCCCCGTCAACACTATTTAGGTCATTTTGGAGACGTTGCTTCCAAGTTTGTGGGACTTTTACCTGACATTGAGATGAAATGACATCTCAATCCCTGCCGCCCAATGAAACCAATAAGGTTTATAAGCATGGATGGGCCTGCCTCGCAGCAATTTTCCTGGGCAGGCTTAGACGTTCTAAGCGGATTACCAGTATTCATGTGCGGTCGGTATCAGCTCTGCGTGGAAGCATCTTGCAGCCCAATCTATTTCTCCAAGACTCAATGGGTGGGGGCAGACAAAAAGATTTTAAAAGGTTTTCCCTATATAAGCCTATGTGAAACATGTGGGTCCCTGGCGGGGTCATTTTTGGCCCCAAGACTATAATTTGAACAATCTTGGAAGATTTGTTTGTTTTGATTGATGTTAAACATCCTCCTCAACACTGTTTAGGTTCACTTTGGAGATGCTTCTCCCAATTTTGTGGGACTTTTACCAGATGAAATGACATCTCAAGCCCTGCCGCCTAACGATACCAAAAGGCTTATATGCATTGGACAGTCTGACTCACACCACTTTGCCTTGGCAGGTTTAATCCTAGGCAGTTTACCAGTACTCATGTCTGGTCAGTTTCAGCTCTGTGTGGCTCCAAGCCCCGATGGATGGGAGCAACAATCTTGGTAGCGATCTATAACATCAAGCTTCATACCAAATATCAAAGACCTGGGGCTTGCGGTTCCAGAGAAGATTTGTTTAAGTTTTCAGTTTAAAAATATCTATTTTTTTGCTCCTGTCACCTAGATTTGCAATGAACTGGAACCATTTCAACAACTTTGAAAGAGGACCAAATGAGGATCATTCCCGTGAGGTTTGGTCAAAATCCAATCAGTGGTTTAGGAGGAAATGTTGTTTGAAGAAATTGTACACATGCAGGCACACACAGACAATGGTTTGTTTGTTTGTTTTAGAGTTTAACAGCCCAGTCAACACTATTTAAGGTCATTTTTGAGCTGGTCAGTTTTCCTATCCACACTTTTCCTGGGCAGGCTTATAGGTAAGCGGTTAACCAGTACAGTGCACATTCTTTCGCCAGAAACTGACTTCTGCCCTTCTTGAATCAGCGGAAGGGAGAGAATGACCGTAGAAAAGATTTCATGATCAATCTCCATGAAAGAATGTTGCCGACCCCGGCACACAGACAATGGACAAAATGTGATAAAAATAATGCAAACTCAACCTTTTGCCTTATAATGTGGGGTTAACAAAGGTGCTCATTAACCCATTTTGTACCGGAAACCCCAAAACGGGTACCCTGGCAAACAGTGCAGGCCCAGATAAGACGCCGCAGAATGCGGCATCTGATCAGCACCTACACTATTTGCAAAAAGTTTAGCCATTTTCCAAATAAATTTTGAAGAAAACACAACCTGACACTCCTAAATTTTGAAATGGACTCCTGCTTTATATAAGGAGGAAGATTCCATTTAGTACAAAAAGGGTTCAAACTTGTTAAAATGATGTAATTTTACTGTGAAAATTCATGGAACTGAATTGATCGTTACTGCACTAAACAGGAATCAGGCAATGAATATAAAGGTGTTGATCAGACTGTGTCATCTGATCAGGGTCTACATTGATTGCTTGAAGGCCTCCGCCCATAGGGGCTTGAAGAAATATATGGGCTGCATGATGCTTCCACGCAGAACTGAATCCAGCCCGCACACTAATACTGGTAAACCGCTTAGAGGATCTAAGCCTGTCCAGGAACCGCGGTGCGAGGCGGACCGTCCATGCTAATAAACTCTATTGGTTTCATTGGGTGACAGGGCTTGCGATATCATTTCATCTCAATGTCGGGTAAAAGTCCCACAAAATTGGAAGCAACGTCTCCAAAATGACCTATAAAGTGTTGACGGGGACGTTAAACCTCAAATCAAACAAACAAACAAACATTGATTGTTTGAACAGGAATTTTAATGGCTGAACAAAGCAGTCCGTTTAGGACCATTTTTCAAGTATACACTCAGAGACAATCAACCCTCTAGTGTTGTGATGGCTTTGATGTTAAATGTTGTCTGTTAACAGCTATGGATATTCATAGGAATATTGCAAAGGCTTACCTTTCACTAAACGCCTTTAAATCTGAGGGCCCCTGCCCGCACCTTGCCTTGGTCTCCGTAGGGTATGCTCCAAGCCCTGACGTCATACACATCAGCTCAGACATGATCCAGGCTATATAGAGACGAGTTCGGAAAATTTGAAACATCGGCACCATGTACAGTAACCGGAACCAGAAAGGATTGGATGGGAATGCCTCCGATTTAACATACTGTGAAAAAATAAACATTTACAAGGAATTGTAACACCTTCATCGTAGGCAACTCCTGCAAAAAGATTTTTGTCTCCCATGTCAATAGTAGGAGTCAACACTTAAAGGAAAGAATTTGCTCCTGAGGAGCAAATTCTCTCCTTTAAGAGTAGACTCCTTTTTCCGTGGGATAGGGCTTATAGAAAAGCGAACAGAAAGTCCCGAAAGTTGTCTTCCTTTGAAAAATCTGCTAGGTGTTCCAATTCCCCTTAAGATACAAAGTATATAGAAATGGTGCTTATTTGGTTTGTTTTGGATATTAATGGCCAAGTCAACATCAATTAGGTCATGTCGAGCTGGTCGGTTTACCAAACTACTTTTTCTCGGCAGGACTTATACAGAAGCCGTTAACCAGTCTTTTGCCAGAAACCAGCAACTGCCCTTGTGGAGCGCTGTGGTGCAGTGGAAAAGCATCGGATTTGAGATAGAGAGGTAGCCGGTTTGATCTCTACAAGCCCCAAGTATTATTTCCTTGAGCAAGGGACTTAATCAACATTGTTTAGTACTGGTTTTTACCCAGGAAGAAAAAAAGGGCCACATAGAAGATCAGTACTGGTTTACTAAATGTGTTACCCTCTATAAATAAGGTTGTTTATTATTATTATTATCATTAGGCGACTCTCGTTGACATCCTGGCAGACCACCATGGGTCCCAAAATCACTTAGGCACGAGCAAATTGCAACCAGAGCATCAGTATGCAGCGCACTGTTGAAGTGGTTTAGGTCAAAGGAAGATTATTTTCTTTCACGTCTGGTGGCTGTAGATGAAACCTGGGTCCATTATTATGAGCCAGAGAATAAAGGTCAAACTCGCCAGTGGGTAGGGCCGGGGTCTCCGAGGCCAAAGAAGTTCAATACGCAACCCTCTGCTGGCAAGGTACTTAGTTTGACCCAAATTTCATCAATTCGTTTATAAGGTTTGGACAAGCCAAAAAGGACAGTATCTGGGGGCCTGTGCCCTTGAAAATAAGATCAAGGTCACCAAAATCTAATCAAATCTTTGATAGGTTGCAATGATATATTGTACCAAGTTTGACCACATTTCATGCATTTGTTCAAGAGAAGGGGGCAGACAAGCCAAAACTGACAGTTTTGTTTGTTGTTTTTTGGAGGGGTGGGGGGGGGGCTGTGCCCTTGAAAATAAGGTCAAGGTCACCAAAATCTAATCAAATCTTTGATAGGTTGCAATGATATACTGTACCAAGTTTGACCAAATTTCATCTATTGGTTCATGAGATACTGTGCAGACAAGCTAAAATTCAGTCTTTTAGGGGCTTGAAGAAATATATGGGCTGCATGATGCTTCCACGCAGAGCTGAATCCGACCCCCACACTAGTACTGGTAAACCGCTTAGAGGATCTAAGCCTGCCCAGGAACCGCGGTGCGAGGCAGACCGTCCATGCTAATAAACCCTATTGGTTTCATTGGGCGACAGGGCTTGAGATGTCATTTCATCTCAATGTCGGGTAAAAGTCCCACAAAACTGGAAGCAACGTCTCCAAAATGACCTTTACAGTGTTGACGGGGACGTTAAACCTCAAATCAACCAACCAACCAGTCTTTTAGGGCCTGTGCCCTTGAAAATAAGGTCAAGGTCACCAAAATCTAAAGAAAGCTTTGGTAGGTTGCAATGATATATTGTACTAAGTTTGACCCAATTTCATCTATTGGTGCATGAGATAGGGTGCAGACAAGCCAAATTTCAGTCTTTGTGGGCCTGTGCCCTTGAAAATAAGGTCAAAGTCACCAAAACCTAACCAAATATGTGGTATGTTGTAATGATATATTGTACCAAGTTTGACCAAAATTAATCAATTTGTTCAGGAGATAGAGAGCAGACAAGCCATTTTTTGCCCAAAATTGACTGTTTTTGGGGCATGTGCCCTTAAAAATCAGGTCATGGTCATCATAACCGAATGACTAGTTTCCCCCATCCTAGTGATATAACAATGCAAGTTTGGTCAGTTTGGTCAGAATCCATCCATAGGTTCAGAAGATATAATGCTTCAAACAGGCGACGCCAAATCGCTGATGCTGACACCAACGCAAACCCGATCTGCACCAAAATCAACAATGGCCTTTAACCCACTTAATTTTGACCGTGTTAAATCTTACCTCAATGCTAAAGAAATAGGAGAAGAAGAGGTACGCTGCTGCTATAACAGGAAGCTGTTTGATACGATGGAGGGAATATTCTAAGATAGGAAGATTGGCCTCTTTGTCTTGATGCAGCATGTCATGGTAAGTCCTGTACGAGTAATACGGCCCTACAAAGACAAAAACTTACTTGATTCCCAATCTCGAGAAAACAGGTCTTTGGGTTGGAAACCAGCGTCCAGTTTTTTCCAGCTTTTCAAAGTCTCGTTAGCTCAACAAACTCGTTACTAGTCAAATTGATAACTGTCCTAGCAAGTACAATACATGTATCTAATTTAGTGTTATTTTCCCTGAAAAGATGTGAGCAGCTTTTGCATTTGCAAAAGCTGCTCACATTTTTTCAGCAAAAATTGCTTTAAAATTTTGCTGAAAAGATGTGAGCAGCTTTTGCTTTTGCAAAAGCTGCTCACATTTTTTCAGCAAAAATTGCTGAAATGATGTGAGCAGCTTTTAAAAAGCTGTTCCAATTTTTTCAGCAAAAATATTAGTATATTTGCCATATTAAATGGTTAAACGATATGTTAGCTAACACTGTCATTAGTTTTGAACAACTGGGCCCAGGTAAGACACAAACTGGCCTGCTCAGGGACCAGTTGTTCAAAACTAACGATGTCGTCGTTAGTTAACGTATCGTTAAAACTTTGATCATTAAATATGGCAAATATGCTGAAATTTTTGCTGAAAAAATGTGAGCAGCTTTTGCGGACGCAAAAGCTGCTCACATTTTTTCAGCAAAAATACCAAAATTTACGATATTGTACTTGCTAGAAGAGTTAGCAATATAACCACTAACGAGCTCGTTAAGCTAACGATGCTTTGAACAACTGGCCTCAGGTTCAAAGACTAGCTCAAGTATTTCAATTTTTGATATAGAAACAATAGGTATTGTACTATCCAGGCAGCGATAAAGGTGCTGATCAGACTGGGCAGAGCAAATGATTAAGACAGGTTTTCTCATGCCGCCACTTAAATGTTTTAGAAACATGTGAGGGTACTTCAATAAGTATCTGGCTTTACCTACTCAGAATTCAGGGTCAATCCACTCTCCAAACGCTGCCTAAGGCTTAAGCTCTTCATCTGACCGGAAGTTACGTCCACGAAATTCTTTCTTCAAGTTTGGAAACAAAATGTTATCACTGGGTAGCACATCAGGAGAATAGGGTGGATGCAGTTACAGTTTGAAACTGTTCTGTTTCATTGCGTCGACATAAACTTTGCAAGTATGGACTCTAGCAGTGTCATGTTGCAACAGCACACCTTTTTTAATTTTTCCACTCCTTTTCTGTACTTTAGCTGCACGTAATTAGTCCACAATATCAGCATGATAGTCCCCATTAATGGTCTGGCCATGAGGTAAATAGTCCACCAACAGAACCCCCTTGATATCCCAAATCACAATTATTATAACCTTGCCAACTTAAGGCTGAGTCTTGAACTCCTTTCGATATGGTTAACTGTGACCAGTTCATTGTTTTACTCTGCTGTTTAGTCTCAGGATCATAGTGATGGATAGAAGTTTCATCCCCGTAACAATTCTTTCAAACAAAACTTCCGGATCAGAATCATATCTTTCCAAAATAAAACTCAGACATGGACACTCAGACAGCTTGTGCATTTTGGCACCCAAATCTGAATCTGCATGTTGCCCTGATGCCTCCAAACAAGTTTCAGCTCAATCCAACCTTTGGCTTCTGAGGAGAAGTCATGTGAAGAATTTCATGGCTGCCTTGGCGGCCATCTAAGGCTGCCATCTAGGATATGGGAACACAACAAATTTTGCAAGTCTGAATCTTCATTTCACCTCAATGTCTCCCATGAAGTTTCAATTTTGAGAGCAGTCTGTTCAGGGTCTAAAATGCTTGCCACTGTGCAAAGTCTTAGTAACCTAAGTATATAATGAACAATTCATGCTACTATATGTATAAGGCTCAATAGGAAGTGCCTAAATAATCAGCGTGAATATGGTTCTCTATAACTCAAACTGTTTTGAAAGTACCATCATATCAAATACACAAATATGAACCCTCAGTTACGAGGACTGTTCAAATATGAATGCAACTAAGCACTTAAGAATGATTCCGTGATAGATTTCGATGAAAAATTTATTTTGTCCCCCCAAAGTTTTCCCCTTTAAAAGATAAACAAACTTTCAGTCTTCTGATCCAATCATTGAATGCATTTTGGTAGTCTTTTCGAGGTATACTATGAAGGCACTGGAATATTGCAGAACCGAGGTGTTTGCGCTGTACAAATTTTCGACCAGAAAGGTATTTTTTCAGCCGCGGGAACAAAAAAAGTCTCACGGGACAAGGTCAGGAGAATACGGGGGGTGAGGGAGTTCAACAACCTTTTCCTGCTTCAGATAGTCTTGCACAATGAACGCCTTGTGCGATGACGCATTGTCATGTAGCAATCTGACATTGGCCAAACCAGTTGCAGGTCTTCGTTCTTTGAAATATTTCTTCAATTTTCGAAGAACTTTATTCTTGTAAAACTTCGCATTTACAGATTTGCCTTTAGGCACAGCAACCCGAATAGCAGGGCCCTGATTTGAAAAGAATATGGCATGCATTACCTTCTTGACGCTCATGGTCCGCTTTGCAATGCATGGTCTTTTGCAATACTTTGTTGCCCATATTTTGTTCTGAATCTTTCGTTTTGGCTCAAAAAAGTGAACCCATGTCTCGTCACCTGTGACGACATTAGCGAAAGTCCGTGCATTGTAATTTGGAAACTTTTTAAGCAACTTCTTGGCGCAATGAACGCGTGTCTTTTTCTGCTCATCTGTCAACAGATGGGGAATCCATCTAGCACAGATCTTTCTCATTTTCAAATCCCGTTTCAGAATTGTATGAGCTGCTCCTAATGAGATGCCAACCATACTAGCTATTTGCCTAGTTGTGTATCGTGCATCGGTAGCAACTATTTCTTTCACTCTAGCAACCATCTTGGCAGATGTTGCTCTTTCGGCCGACGATCATGTGGTTCATCTTCTGTTGAGCCTAGCCCACAGCTGAATTTCTTACACCAACGAAAAACTGTTGGAAAAGACATTTCATTATGCCCATAAACCGAACATATTTTATCAAAAATGTCTTTGCACCGTATATCAAGAATACAACGATTCTTAATATAGGACCGTATTTCAACCGCGTACTCTGACCTTCTTCCAACCATGTTTTGTATTAGTATACAAGAGTAGACAGTGTTTATCGAACGCTATACATGGCTAAAGTGGATGGATTTTAACAGGTTTGGTATCAATGTATAGGTAAAATGTTTTTCTACGCTGTGATATTTATTTCCAGGTGATTTTCGCATTAGTGCATGAGAAAACGTTCTACTTGCATTCATATTTGAAAAGTCCTCGTATTCAATAAGTCAATAAAAAATAGCTAGTCCCTTCAACTTTTAGATATTGAAATTCAGATGTACTTTAACAGGCATTTTTGCACATTGCCATTATTTTAATCCTTAGCCCCCTGAACATGACAACCCCCAAGCTTGTGAACAGTGTAGATCCTGATCAGATGGTTTCTGAAGAAGCCAGCAGCTCAGGATCTACAGTTTGTCATGCAGTTTCCGAATTGAATAAATACATTATATCAAGTAATTTGATTGTTTGGAAGTGAATTAATAATACATACACCTGAAAAAAAGCCAGTATAAAACTAACACTTCTGAAAAAGGCCAATTTAACAGTTACACACCTGTAAATGGACCAATATAATGCTTACACACCTGAAAACAAGCCAATATAGCACAATGAGTATGTGATGATATCAAGACTAGAAGGTCTAATCTGGTGTTTTTTCCTCAAGTCATAGTCCTCATCAGTTTCTTGATGTTTCCTTCTTAAGTGGGCTGCATCTGATACTTCAAAGGCCACTCCTATCATCTGCAAGTGAAAACATTCGGATCATTCATGTTTTTTTTTCATGTTTGAACCCTTGTCCTGCTGAATACATTAATTTTGTGCCAATGCCACACCCATTTCTCTATATCAAGCAATCAAATCACTTGACATAATGCAGGTCCTGACAAATCCATTGCCCGGCTGCCCGGGACAAGTCCAAATTTTGGCTGGGCAAGTGATTTTTCATTTCACTTGCCCAGAAAAATGAATAGAATATATCACAGGAGCTTGGTTGTAATTGTATGAGCTGCATAAACTTTAGATTTCCCCACCCACATATTTCACACATTAAGTTCGATAAAATCCATTATATCCGTTGTTATAACTGTTTTATCAGCTCATTTTTACCTTTGTCCTATGAACCAACATAAAATCTGTTACACAATCACTATAGCTGATGTCTAACTCAATGTTTAACATTTATCAACAATGCGCCATATAGTAGAAACAAGAGGCCCATGGGCCACTATGCTCACCAGAGCTCAGGTGGCACTGCCCAATTGCAGCCATGTATTTTAACATGACGTCATTTTAATCTGCTAAGAGAACCCCCATATCCAAATGAGCACCCATGTGAATTCAGTATATGAAACAACAAGCCTTTTATGAAGTAGAGGGGTGTGACATGGACCCAATGGAGCCCTGGTTGGTATCACTAAATGTGTCTTATCACACTAGGATGGTTTAGCAGTGGGGATCTGTATGGCTGGATATATAAGGCAGTGGAGGGGTTGGAGCATGCCCTGTCGATCCCAGGAAAGCCCAAGATTATTGTCCCCAAATGTGTCTTATCATATAGTTTAGGGGTAGGAATCTGAACAGTTTCCGAGATATGAGGCCCTTTTATGAAGTGGAAAGGCCCCTCCGGACACCACTACAGTAGGTGTGCTAATAATAAGGAACAAGAACATATATGATTATGGGCTGGGGATTTGAATGGTTTCTGAAATATATGGCCTTTTAGAAAGTGGAAGGGCGGGGCACATTGCCTCAGCACAAAGAGACCCCCAAGTTGGTGTGACTGAACAAGTATTATCATAAGGAACAAGAATATATATGGTTTAGGGATCGGGAGCTGAACGATTTCTAAGATATATGGCTTTTAATGAAGTCAAGTGGTGGGGCATGGCCCGGGCATGCCCCAGGGACTCACAAGCTGGTGTCACTGAATGCGTCTTATCATAAGGAAGATGAATATATATGGTTTAGGGGTGGGGCTCTGACCAGTTTCTGAGATATAAGGCCTTTTCTGAAGTGCAGGGGTGGGGCAAGGCCCTGGAACCCCCAGGTTGGTGTCAATGAATGTGTCTTATCATAAGGAACAAGAATATATATGGTTTAGAGGTGGGGATCCGTAAGGTTTCCAAGACATGTGATATTATGAAATGGAGTGGGAGGGGCATGGCCCCAGAACATCCCTGGGGACCCCCAGGTTGGTGTCACTGAATGCGTTTTATCATAATGAACGAGAATATATATGGTTAAGGGGGTTACTGGGATATTGGGCCTTTTATGAAGTGGAGGGGGTGGGGCATGGCCCCGGCACATCCCGGGGGACCCCCAGGTTGGTGTCACTTCATGCATCTTAGCATAAGGAACAAGAATATAATATAGCTTAGGGGTGGGGATCTGAATGGTTTCTGAGATAAATGGCTTTTTATGAAATAGAGGGGGCAGGGCATGTCCCCGGCACATCCCGGGGGATCCCCAGGTTGGTGTCACTTAATGCATCTTATCATAAGGATCAAGAATATATATGGTTTAGGGGTTGGGTTCTGTAAGGTTTCTGAGATATAAGGCATTTTATGAAGTGGAGGGGGCGGGGCATGGCCCCGGCACAACCTAGGGGACCCCCAGGTTGACATAAAAGCATATGGCTGAGAGAAGTTTACTCAAGGAACATGTTTATGTAAGTTTTGTCAAAATATCTGCAATGACTTGGCAGTAAATGCCATTTTTCAGTTTTCCCCATTATAAGTCAATGGAAACTCTAAGTTGCCATAGCAACAAAACTAAAAGGCCAAATTTCATAAAAAACACAAAACCTGTAATGGCAAATATGGTGAATATTTTCATATAGTCTCAGCCTCCTAGAGCATATGGTTTCTGAGGAGATGATTTTTTAAGTATTTTTGTCTATTTTTTTTTAATTTTAGTTTCCATGGCAACCAACAAAAATGAGCAGAAGGCCTAAATCATACGGCAGATAGTAGATCGCCTATGGAACATTTCTTTGAAATTTTTGTCAAAATATCTGCAGAGGCTTGGCAGTAAATGCCATTTTTCTATTTTCCCCATTATAAGTCTATGGGCACTCTAAGTTGCCATAGCAACCAAACTAATGAGCCGATTTTCATTAAAAACATAAATTTTCAATCCCCCTGCCTAAGGATGCTACAGATGAAATTTGGGCTAAATCGACCCAGTGGCTTCAGAGGAGATGTCGTTTGAAAATGTTGACGAAGACGACGAAGACGACGCAGACGACGACAGACAACTGCCTATCCTATAAGCTCCCCCGGAGCCTTCGGCTCCGGTGAGCTAAAAACACAAGGAAAGACAGTCGCCATCTTTTTCGCAACGTTTCCAGCCGCTCAGGTGCGTCACAAATTTCTTGGTACCCGGTCAACCTTGCACCGCTTATGGCTTCGGGTACCAGCAGGTAGTACGTATCGCGGTAAAAATTCAAATTAAAAAATTCAAAAAAGACCGATAGATAATTGAATTCAATTGATTTGACAAGATCTAGAAAGAAATATACATTATGTCTTCAGGGATCAACTTGTATTCGTGGTAAATCATTTAACTGTGTTGTTTTGTTTGTTTGTTTGTTTGTTTGATTTGAGGTTTAACGTCCCCGTCAACACTATAAAGGTCATTTTGGAGACGTTGCTTCCAATTTTGTGGGACTTTTACCCGACATTGAGATGAAATGACATCTCAAGCCCTGTCGCCCAATGAAACCAATAGGGTTTATTAGCATGGACGGTCCGCCTCGCACCGTGGTTCCTGGACAGGCTTAGATCCTCTAAGCGGTTTACCAGTACTAGTGTGCGGGCCGGATTCAACTCTGCGTGGAAGCATCATGCAGCCCATATATTTCTTCAAGCCCCTATGGGCAGGGGCGCTTAACTGTGTTGTATACAACAACAAGAAAATGCCGGTTTGCATCAAATAACAACAAGAGGGCCATGATGGCCCTGGATCGCTCACCTGATCCATAGTGTAACAAGTGGGCCCCAGAGAGGGCCATTATTGGCCCCAGGGTTTTAATGTGCATAATGTTGAGGGAGGTCTTAAAGGTGAAGCTTCATACCAAACATCAACAAAGGCTATAATTAGAACAATCTTGGCAAAGGTCCACTAGATAAAGCTACACATCAAATTTCAAAGACCTGGGCCTTGCAGTTTCAGAGAAGAAGATTTTTTTTAAAGATATTCCCTACATAAGCCTATGCAAAACCAAATGGCCCCAGGGCTATATAAATCTATGTAAAAACAAAGGGCCCCGGCCCGGGGTGGGGGCATTTGTGGCCCCAGGGCTATAATTTGAACAATCTTGGTAGAGGTCCACTAGATAAAGCTCCATACTAAATATCAAAGGCCTTGGCCTTGCAGTTTCAGAGAAGATTTTTAAAGATTTCCCTATATAAGTCTATGCAAAACCAAAGGGCCCCGGAGCGGGGACATTTTTGGTACCAGGGCTATAATTTGAATAATTTTGATAGAGGTCCACTAGATGCAGCTTCATACCAAATATCAAAGACCCAGGCCTTGTGGTTTCAGAGAAGAAGATTTTTGAAGATTTTCCCCATGTAAGTCTATGTAAAACCATAGGGCCCCAGAGTGGGGGCATTTTTGGCCCCAGGGCTATAATTTTAACAATCTTGGTAGAGGTCCATTAGATGCAACTTCATACCAAATTTCAAAGTCCTGGGCCTTGTGGTTTCAGAGAAGATTTTTAAAGATTATCCCTATATAAGTCTATGTAAAACCAAAGGGCCCCGGGACGGGGCCACTTTTGGCCCCAGCACTATAATTTGAATCATCTTGGTAGGGGTCCTTTAGAAGAAGCTTCATACCAAATATAAAAGACCTAGGCCTTGTGGTTTCAGAGAAGAAGATTTTTAAAGATTTTCCCTATATAAGTCTATGTAAAACCAAAGGGCCCCTGAGCGGGGGCATTTTTGGCCCAAGGGCTATAATTTGAACAATCTTGGTAGGGGTCCACTAGATGAAGCTTCATACAAAATATCAAAGTCCTGGGCCTTGCAGTTTCAGAGCAGAAGATTTTTAAAGATTTTCCCTATATAAGCCTATGTAAAACCAAAGGGCCCGGCGGCGGGGACATTTTTGGCCTCAGCACTATCATTTGAATAATCTTGTTAGGGGTCTTTTAGATGAAGCTTCATACCAAATATAAAAGACCTAGGCCTTGTGGTTTCAGAGAAAAGGATTTTTAAAGATTTTCCCTATATAAGTCTATGTAAAAACAAAGGGCCCCTGAGCGGGGGCATTTTTGGCCCAAGGGCGATAGTTTGAACAATCTTGGTAGAGGTCCATTGGATGAAGCTTCATTCTAAATATCAAAGTCCTGGACCTTGCGGTTTCAGAGAAGAAGATTTTTAAAGATTTTCCCTATATAAGTCTATGTAAAACCAAAGGGCCCCTGAGCAGGGGGATTTTTGGCCCAAGGGCTATAATTTGAACAATCTTGGTAGGGGTCCACTAGATGAAGCTTCATACAAAATATCAAAGTCCTGGGCCTTGCAGTTTCAGAGCAGAAGATTTTTAAAGATTTTCCCTATATAAGCCTATGTAAAACCAAAGGGCCCGGGGGTGGGGACATTTTTGGCCTCAGCACTATCATTTGAATAATCTTGTTAGGGGTCTTTTAGATGAAGCTTCATACCAAATATAAAAGACCTAGGCCTTGTGGTTTCAGAGAAAAGGATTTTTAAAGATTTTCCCTATATAAGTCTATGTAAAAACAAAGGGCCCCTGAGCGGGGGCATTTTTGGCCCAAGGGCGATAATTTGAACAATCTTGGTAGAGGTCCAATGGATGAAGCTTCATTCTAAATATCAAAGTCCTGGACCTTGCGGTTTCAGAGAAGAAGATTTTTAAAGATTTTCCCTATATAAGGCCATGTAAAACCAAAGGGCCCCGGAACGGGGGCATTTTTTGCCCCAGCACTATAATTTGAACAATCTTGGTAGGGGTCCACTAGATAAAGCTTAATACCAAATATCAAAGTCCTGGGCCTTGCAGCTTCAGAGCAGAAGATTTTTAAAGATTTTCCCTATATAAGCCTATGTAAAACCAAAGGGCCCGGGGGCGGGGACATTTTTGGCCTCAGCACTATCATTTGAATAATCTTGTTAGGGGTCTTTTAGATGAAGCTTCATACCAAATATAAAAGACCTAGGCCTTGTGGTTTCAGAGAAAAGGATTTTTAAAGATTTTCCCTATATAAGTCTATGTAAAACTAGAGTGTTCACAAGTTTTTTCTTTAATTTGACCTACTGACCTACTTTTTGACCCGAAAAGACCTTTATTCAAACTTAGCCAAGATATTGTCACAATGACCATTCTGAGCAAGATTAATGATTTAACCAAACTTGTGGCCTCCTGAGTATTCACAAGGTTTTTCTATGATTTGACCTACTGACCTACTTTTCAACCGGACATGACCCATATTCAAACTTGACCGAGATATTGTCATGATGATCATTCTGAGCAAGTTTGATTATGATTGGACCAAAATTGTGGCCCTAGGGTGTTCACAAGGTTTTTATATGATTTGACCCGCTGACCTACTTTTTAACCCGATATGACCCATATTCGAACTGGACTGAAATATTGTCACAATGGTCATTCTGAGCAAGTTTCATGATAATTGGACCAAAACAGTGGCCTTCAGAGTGTTCACAAGGTTTTTCTATGATTTGACCTACTGACCTACTTTTTGACCGGACATGACCCATATTCGAACTTGACCAAGATATTGTCATGATGATCATTCTGAGCAAGTTTGATTATGATTGGACCAAAATTGTGGCCTCTAGGGTGTTCACAAGGTTTTTCTATGATTTGACCCGCTGACCTACTTTTTAAGCCGACATGATCCATATTCAAACTTCACTAAAATATTGTCACAATGATCATTCTGAGCAAGTTTGATGATGATTGGACCAAAATTGTGGCCTCTCGAGTGTTCACAAGGTTTTTCTATGATTTGACCTACTGACCTACTTTTTTACCCGACATGACCCAAATTCGAACTTGACCGAGATATTGTCATGATTATCATTCTGAGCAAGTTTGATGATAATTGGACCAAAACTGTGGCCTCTAGTGTGTTCACAAGAAAAAGTTTACGCACGGACGACGCACGACGGACGACGCCGGACATCTTACTGTCACAAAAGCTCACCATGACGTTCGGTCAGGTGAGCTAAAAATGGTAGGGTATGGGGTTGTGAAGTGCAGGACAAAACCTAGAGTGTATGTAATATACACCTGCGGTAATGGTCAAATGTGACCGATGCAGTATCAGATAGATAGATAGATAGATAGATAGATAGATAGATAGATAGGATAGATAGATAGATAGATAGATAGATAGATAGATAGATAGATAGATAGATAGATAGATAGATAGATAGATAGATAGATAGATAGATAGATAGATAGATAGATAGATAGATAGATAGATAGATAGATAGATAGATAGATAGATAGATAGATAGATAGATAGATAGATAGATAGATAGATAGATAGATAGATAGATAGATAGATAGATAGATAGATAGATAGATAGATAGATAGATAGATAGATAGATAGATAGATAGATAGATAGATAGATAGATAGATAGATAGATAGATAGATAGATAGATAGATAGATAGATAGATAGATAGATAGATAGATAGATAGATAGATAGATAGATAGATAGATAGATAGATAGATAGATAGATAGATAGATAGATAGATAGATAGATAGATAGATAGATAGATAGATAGATAGATAGATAGATAGATAGATAGATAGATAGATAGATAGATAGATAGATAGATAGATAGATAGATAGATAGATAGATAGATAGATAGATAGATAGATAGATAGATAGATAGATAGATAGATAGATAGATAGATAGATAGATAGATAGATAGATAGATAGATAGATAGATAGATAGATAGATAGATAGATAGATAGATAGATAGATAGATAGATAGATAGATAGATAGATAGATAGATAGATAGATAGATAGATAGATAGATAGATAGATAGATAGATAGATAGATAGATAGATAGATAGATAGATAGACAGATAGACAGACAGACAGACAGACAGACAGACAGACAGACAGACAGACAGACAGACAGACAGACAGATAGATAGATAGATAGATAGATAGATAGATAGATAGATAGATAGATAGATAGATAGATAGATAGATTAGTGCAGGTCACGGAAGGACTGCCCTTGTAGGGGTTGGGTTGGCCATCATGATACAGAGGAATCCGAGTCGTTTCGCCCCCAAACCTAACACTCTGCTAGTCGTTTCTGTAAAAAAAAACACCCCTTGCCTCCCCTACCCAGTCGTTTCGCTCCACTGATTGTGTCGCCCCTAGGGGTACACTACCAAAAATGGTTCCACACCACCTCACACACCCTACTCCAAGCACTTCACTGCCATAGGCCACACTCACGTGCCAAATCGCGCCAAAACCAGCTGCTACACTTCCTTACGAAAACATGCCTTTTTGAAATCTAAATAAAAGTTAACCACAAAAATTTGAAAAAGTTCATACAAAAACTCCATTTTTTATATTTCTGCTCTGACAAATCATTAGAAGCCTCCGTGGTGTAGTGGTTATGCTACTCGCCTTGTAAACCAGGGGTCGCAGGATCGATCCCGGGCTTCTCCAGACTTTCGATTGAGTCTTTAAACTGAGGTCCCGTCTCCGTATGACCTTAGCTGTTGATGGGACGTAAAACTCAAACACTTGCTCATTCAGACAAATCATTAATTGTGTCGGCGAGGAGGTTCTAAAGAGTTCCCACAATCTATGTTTTCGAGCAGAAATATGAAAAAAACAATGTATACCCCTGTAAATCTCAGTTTTACAATATTAAAGTGGGGGTTAAGGGAGTCAAAATAATATAGGCGTGTTTTCGTGATGTGTAGTCGTTTCATGTTTCGCTGTGGTCGTTTCGCCTAATAGTGAAAATAAAGATGTTGGGGCAGGGGTGGGGATGTTTATTCTATTATGTACGTTCAGAACCAGGCTAAACCCTCCTCATTATACCACAAAGTAAAGAAGACACATCACGAAGTGACGTCAGTAAACAAATAAGACATACATGAATCGAGTCAGCATCTCTTTTCCAAAAAGAGCGTGGTAGCTCAGTGGTTAGGGCACTTGCCTATGATGCTAGAGGCCCCCGGTTCGATCTCCGGCAGCGGTAATAAGACTGTGGTGTCCGAACATGCTCCACTGCCATCATTTGCGGGGATGAATGCCATAAAGTCCTTCGGATAGGGACGTTAACTGGAGGCCCACTGTGCAGGGAGAACCATCCCCTGTGCAGGTTAAAGATCCCTGCCGTAATTACATGATTACTGTGTAAGCTTTCATCCTATAAACCTGGGATGTATGTAATGTACACCTGCGAGTAATGGTCAAATGTGACCCATCGCAGTATCAATAGAAAGAAAGAAAAAAAAAGATGGTGACTCAGGAATCCAAAACATAACTATGATAGTACATTCAGATAAAATGGTTAGTTATGCACTCTATATACATATATATTTTTTCTTGGATTTCGTTTTACGCCCCTTTCAAGATTATTTCTTTCTTTTCGACCCCGTCGTTAAACAGAGATGGGCTAAAACCAGGGTACCCTGAGAAAAAATCACCTGGCCTTTTATCTTAGCCCTTACACTACATTCCGCCATCCCACAACGATGTTATAAATATTTATGAATTCTTCATAGCATAATATAAAATTCAGTTGTACATGTAATTTCCAGGCTCTTTTTGACTCCTTTTTCAGCCTTTGCTTCGCCGTTTTGTTCCAAAGGCAATCACCATGGTACCAGACACCACCGCTGTAGGAGGAGAAAAATTCTATCGAGCTCCCACACAGGGGATTGAATCCAGAACCCGTCGGTTTTAAAGTGCTTGGCACAACCGCTAGGCTAAAAGAAGGGACCGATGGTCGGTTATGCACTCTTTATGGGTTTTATTATGACCGTACTATCACAATGGTAATTTAATTGTGTGCAAAGTAGTCCATGCTTCACCGTGAATTTCAGATGTGCTAGCCCCTTCGCTTGACTTGTATACTTTTTCTTAACTGGTCACTTCTTTAATCTCAATTAATCCCCACCAAGCCCCGTCTGATGTCCTCTACGGAGATTTAGACGTAAAGGAAGGAAGGAAGAATAATGTAATGAGGCACAGTGGGGGCAGGAAACGGGGCGGGCGAAACGCCTAGGGGCGACACAATCAGTGGAGCAAAACGACTGGGTAGGGGAGGCAAAGGTTTTTTTTTTTACAGAAACGACTAGCAGAGTGTTAGGTTTGTGGGCGAAACGACTCGGATTCCTCTGCATCATGATGGCCAACCCAACCCCTACAAGGGCAGTCCTTCCGTGACCTGCACTAATCCCCAATTCACAGCCCCCATACCCTACAATTTTTGTTATGTGATGCAAACCGGCATCTTTAAACATAGTTAAATGATTTACCACGAATACAAGTTGATCCCTGAAGACATAATGTATATTTCTTTCTACATCTTGTCAAATCAATTGAATTCAATTATCTATCGGTCTTTTTTTAATTTTTTAATTTGAATTTTTACCGCGATACGTACTACCTGCTGGTACCCGAAGCCATAAGCGGTGCAAGGGTGACCGGGTACCAAGAAATTTGTGACGCACCTGAGCGGCTGGAAACGTTGCGAAAAAGATGGCGACTGTCTTTCCTTGTGTTTTTTCTACTATATGGCGCATTGTTGATAAATGTTAAACATTGAGTTAGACATCAGCTGTAGTGATTGTGTAACAGATTTTATGTTGGTTCATAGGACAAAGGTAAAAATGAGCTGCTAAAACAGTTATAACAACGGATATAATGGATTTTATCGAACTTAATGTGTGAAATATGTGGGTGGGGAAATCTAAAGTTTATGTAGCTCATACAATTACAACCAAGCTCCTGTGGATCTGAGATGGTTTTACGTCCCTGTTTACACTATTTAGTTCATTTTGAAGATGTTGCTTCTGATTTTGTGGGACTTTTACTGAACTGAGATGAAATTACCACCCAAAGAAACAGCAAAGATTTGAGGATGGTCCGGCTCTCACCACTTTACCTGGGCAGATTAAGACCTAAGCAATTTAAAAGTACTCAAATGTTCTTGCGTGGAAGCACCTTGCAGCCCAATCTGTTTCTCCAAGCCCCAATGGGCAAGGGTGCAATGACAATGTGATATTTTCCATCCTCCAGCTTCAAACATAGACAGTGGGTGCCACTATATATTGTTACGGCCCACAACTCTCACCTTCAAATATCCATGTTGGTAAATTAAGCACATCTTATAGGTTAACTCATTTTGTACTGGAAACCCCAAAATGTGTACCCTGGCAAACAGTGTTGGCCCAGATCAGAATGCGGCATCTGATCAGGGCCTACACTGTTTGCAAAAAAGTTCAGCCATTTTCCAGATAAATTTTGAAGAAAGCACAACCTAACACCCCTAAATTTTGAAATGGATTCCTGCTTTATATAAGGAGAAAGATTCCATTTGGTATAAAAAGGGTTAATAACATAGGTTTCTCTGACAGTACTCTTCTACTCGGTGCCTTCACCCAAGATGCCATGGTTCGAATCCCACTGAGGAATGGATTTTTCAGCTATATTTTTTTCCTTTGTCAGGAAGTTCATGTTGTGTGTACGCGTGTGTGTTTGAGTTTAACATCCCACCAACAGCTAAGGTCATACAGAGACAGTACCTCTGTTTAAAGACCCATCCAAAAGTCTGGAAGTGCCCTGGATCAAACCCACAACCCCTGGTTTATGAGGCGGGTAACACAACCATTAAACGGTGGGGGCTTCTAAGTTCATGTTGTAATAATATAAATGTAAATAATGCAAACTGCTATTCACAAGTTTGTTTCTGGGTACTGTCCCTTTTTTAAAATGAATCACAGATAAGGCACTTTTTCATCCAAAAAGAGCATTTTTGTTATTTCTGCACAAAAAAAATATGTTGTTAGTAATCATTGTCAAAGCCCTTCAAATGAGTAAACAAAATATATATTTTCGTGCAGAAATAAGAAAAATAATATGCAGATACTCCCTCTTATCTGGGCTTTGACCATTTTGCCCAGGCCCCAAGGTTCTAAAATTCATTTCAAGCACAACTCAATTGATCATAAAAATTGTTATGCTTGTAAGTATTAAAATACATGTACATGTATGGATAAATCAGAAAATTTTACAGCTCAAATCAGCAAAACACATCTGTCCTGTTCATAAATTTTTAAGTGCCAACAGTCATTGGCATTTTAAAATTATGAGCAGGATAATTTTCATGCTTAAGTGAGTTGCATGAGCAGCAAATATTTTATGACCACAGAACTGGAATGGGTCAGTAAAATTCTGGGATTATACTGATCTAACCAAAATGAACCTTAGTCTTGGGACAGATGGGCCTAAGCAAACAGTGCAGACCCAGATCAGACATTTCCTGAAGGAGTAGTCATATCAGGATCTTCGATATTTGCTATTCCGTCTACACCTTTTGGACTCCTTGCTGGATCAGGAAAAACTAGAAAAAGTGTCCACAGGACACGGATGCCCCCGCCAAATGCCATTCATAAAAAATATTACAAATGTACTTCAAATCAATCACAAAATATATGCATCAAGGGCAGATAATCCAAAAACCTAAAATGCCAGAGCTGTCTTCCTTGTTCATGACACATCGTCTCAGTGTGATGAATGCACCTGTGAAGTTTCATGAATATATTCCATATGGTTTAGGAATTATGGCCCGGACACGGTTTACTATATGGTACTAAGTCAAGGGCAGATAATTCAAAAACCAAAAATGCAAGAGTTGTCTTCCTTGTTCATGACACATCGTCTAAGTGTGATGAATGCACCTGTAAAGTTTCATGAATATATTCCATACGGTTTAGGAGTTATGGCCCGGACACAACATACCATTTGACTATATATGGATGTAAGTCAAGGGCAGATAATTCAAAAGCTAAACAAGCAGGAGTTGTCTTCCTTGTTCATGACACATCGTCGAAGTATGATGGATGCACCTGTGAAGTTTCATGATTATATTCCATACGGTTTAGGAGTTATGACCCGGACACAGTTTACTATATGGTACTAAGTCAAGGGCAGATAATTCAAAAACCAAAAATGCAAGAGTTGTCTTCCTTGTTCATTGCACATCGTCTAAGTGTGATGAATGTACCTGTGAAGTTTCATGAAAATATTTCGTACGGTTTAGGAGTTATGGCCCGGACACAACATACCATTTGACTATATATGGATGTAAGTCAAGGGCAGATGATTAAAAAACTAAACAACAGGAGTTGTCTTCCTTGTTCATGACACATCGTCCAAGTATGATGGATGCACCTGTGAAGTTTCATGATTATATTCCATACGGTTTACGAGTTGTGGCCCGGACATGGTTTACTATATGGTACTAAGTCAAGGGCAGATAATTCAAAAACCAAAAATGCAAGAGTTGTCTTCCTTGTTCATGACACATCGTCTCAGTGTGATGAATGCATCTGTGAAGTTTCATGAATATATTCCATACGGTTTAGGAGTTATGGCCCGTACACGGTTTACTATATGGTGCTAAGTCAAGGGCAGATAATTCAAAAACCAAAAATACAAGAGTTGTCTTCCTTGTTCATGACACATTGTCTAAGTGTGATGAATGCACCTGTGAAGTTTCATGAATATATTCCGTACGGTTTGAGAGTTATGGCCCGGACACGACATACCATTTGACTATATATGGATGTAAGTCAAGGGCAGATAATTCAAAAACTAAACAAGCAGGTGTTGTCTTCCTTGTTCATGACACATCGTCCAAGTATGATGGATGCACCTGTGAAGTTTCATGATTATATTCCATACGGTTTAGGAGTTATGGCCCGGACATGGTTTACTATACGGTACTACGTCAAGTGCAGATAATTCAAAAACCAAAAATGCAAGAGTTGTCTTCCTTGTTCATGACACATCGTCTCAGTGTGATGAATGCACCTGTGAAGTTTCATGAATATATTCCGTACGGTTTAAGAGTTATGGCCCGGACACGACATACCATTTGACTATATATGGATGTAAGTCAAGGGCAGATAATTCAAAATTTAAACAAGCAGGTGTTGTCTTCCTTGTTCATGACACATCGTCCAAGTATGATGGATGCACCTGTGAAGTTTCATGATTATATTCCATACGGTTTAGGAGTTATGGCCCGGACATGGTTTACTATACGGTACTACGTCAAGTGCAGATAATTCAAAAACCAAAAATGCAAGAGTTGTCTTCCTTGTTCATGACACATCGTCTCAGTGTGATGAATGCACCTGTGAAGTTTCATGAATAACTTCCGTATGGTTTAGGAGTTATGGCCCGGACACGATGTCGGGCTGAGCGGGCGAACGGATGAATGGACGGACAGGGGTAAAACTTAATGCCTTTCCACTATTCTTCGAATAGGCGGGGGCATAAAAAATTGTTAATAATTTAGGAGAATTACAGCAATGCCTTAAGGTGTCCAACTTTCAAGGATACAATGTCATGAATTAATGGTGAGTGAGTGTTCCAGTTTTACGTCTCACCAACAGCTAAGGTCGTAACGGAGACTGGACCTTGGTTTAAAGACTCATCCGAAAGTCTGGAGAAGCCCGGGATCGATCCTGCGACACCTGTTTTTTAAGGTGAGTAGCATAACCACTACATCACGGAGGCTTCTATGAATTAATAGTACAGTGTATCTCCTACAGTATAAGTGCATTTGTACTTACACGAAGAGTATTAAACAATTGAAGAGCATTTGTTACAGGATGTGGACGTGGGAATCCAAAATAATGTGCCGATCTGAAGAAAGCTAAGTAGCCGAAGCACCAGATGAAACTAGCAATATGACACCATCTGAAACAATAACACAAAATACAGTAAATTTCCGATATTAAGACCACCTTTAAGACTGTTCAAAAGTGGTCTTAAGACCACTTTTGAACAGTCCCAAAGGTGGTCTCTGACCAGTGGACATTGTATGCAGAAAACACAAAGGAAGAATAACTGCATCCTAGCAAATAAGCTTTTAAAAGCAGAATTAGTCTTATTTCTAGGCGGTCTTATAGCGGAATTTTACTGTTTATACTCATATGTACAAAGGAACAAAAGTGCACCACAATCTTGTTATAACACTGTTCGTTACCAGGGCATTTTCTGCCTGTTCAGCAGGGCCGAGATTTGGCCCATTTCCCAATGCCAAATAACCTAAATTTCCCCCTATTTCACCATATTTTTCCCCAAAAAATGAAAAAATAAAAGCCACAAAAGGAAAAGAGAAAACAATCCTTAACATCAGAGGTTAACACTGGATAGTCGAGATGAAATTCACCACAGTGAAGCTACAGCTGTATTGCACTGCTTCACTATCAAATTCATAAGACTAACATGAGCAAAATTTATCACCCTGGCATTTCTCTGATTAAATTGTGTTCCCAATTATGGTATTTTGTCGGTAATTTTTTCCCAAAATACCTGGATAAAGCCCTGTTACAACATTGTTTTGGTTTCAAGATGGAACCCAAATATGTATAGATTATATAGAACTGGAGGGCCCCTGTGCAGGTTAATGACCCCTGCCATAATTACTGTACATCAACAGCCAGTTACTGCTTTGAAACTGGGAGCATGACTGGAATACTTGGAAAATTAAAATGGGAGTCTCTTAAGAAAAGGAGAAAAGACAGTAGGCTAATCCTTTTATACAAAGGTCTAAAGGGTGCTGCCAGCATTCATACAGTTGACCTTGTTTCCCCAGCTAGACACTGTAGAAATGACCATTTGTTGGCATTTCAGACCCTTACTGCAAGAACTGACATTTATAAAGAGTTGTTCTTCCCCAGAACCATTAGAGATTGGAATGCCCTTCTGATTTGATTATTTCAACAGCTGAAGGTGCTGATGATTGTGTAGCTAAATTTACCTATTTGGTTAGAGCTAGGGACTAACTTCCCACATCACAGGTCCTGGTGTATGAATGTCACTTGACGTGTCACCAGTAACAATTCTTATTCAGAATTGTATACTGGTGACATGTCCTTAGACAATTCCAGGGGTGTAAAATTCCACTCGCCCGCTCGCATTTGCGAGTAAGTTTTAAGGCAGGGCGAGTAAGGTTTTCAAAACTGACCTTACTTTTTCTTCATTTTTAGCACCTAAATGTAAAGATTAGATGATAAGGGCGAGTAAGTTTCAGGGAAATTTTACACCTCTGAATTCACCAGCTTTCATCCTGCAAACCGGGTTCGTAGAAATACCGGAACACACCAAAACACCGGAACACACTGGTAATTACCGGAACACACTTGAATATTTTTATATTTTTTCTATTAGAAATGTTATTTTTTACTTATTTGCATTGTTTTATTGTATATGGTGTTGTTGAAAACACTTCTGATATAAAAAGCATAAATAAATTTATCTTAGTTCAGTGTTTTATCAAATGTGTTCCGGTCCTGTGGGTCTAAATATATACAAGTAATTATACTGAGCAGTTTATGTTTAGATTTGCTCTCTCTGATATAACTCATTTGATGACCAAAAGAATACAGTTTGACAATTCTTCTAGCCACAAATAAAAGCTTGACATTTCCAGCATAGTGTCGCCATTGGGAAGAAAAACATGAAAACCTTAGCTCGTAAAAGTTTCATTTTTTATATCAGATTTTTACCAAGTTTGCTAAGTGGCAACTCTGTCTGTGTCATTTTATTGTTTTTTTTTATTATTATTATTATAATTTCTGGCCCAGTCAACAGCTTAGATCAATCCGGTCCATAGTTCATTGTTTCAAAATTCATCAATTCATTGTAATTATGTTATATAACTCTCTCTCTCTCTAAAAACAACAAAAGTATATAAAAACACAATGTATATTCAAAGCATCTCACCCTCTGGGCTTGGGGAGACCGATCGTGCTGCATGGTGCCCCCGCGTTGAGCTGAAACTGTTTGCATTCGAGTAATGATAAACGACTTAGAATTACTAAGCCTTTCCAGTCAGTGTTGCGAATGGGACTGCCAAATTTGGTTTCAATGGGTGATGAGAAACATCTCCAATATAACCTGAGTGGTGTTGACGGGATTATTCCTTTTGCCGCTGTCGTCCATTCTGGTTCTGCACTATTTGATTAGACTTGCCTGCCGGGACCGGCAACATTCTTTTGTGGATATTTACCATGAAATATATTCTACTATCATTCTCTCCCTTCCGCTGATTCAAGAAGGGAAGCTTTTTTCTTACTGTACGGGTAACCAAAATAATATGGACTGGGCTGTTAAACTCCAACACAAAGAACCAAACAGATTACAACAAAATATCGATGAAATTATTATCATTATAACAGACCTAAATAATATTATATCCCCTTTAACACCCCCCCCCCCCCCCCTTTTTGTAGTAAAATCAGAGTTGACGGAGTATTTTTTCTGCTCAAAAACAAAACATAGATTGTGGGTACTCGTTAGAAACTCTTCAAGGGAGGCGGTTCTAACGAATACTCACAATCTATGTTTGTATCAGAAATATGAAAATTGTCAGATTTTTTAATCTGGAATTTTTCATTCTTTTTTTTTTTCACTAAATTAAAAAAGGCATGTTTTTTTTCTCAAAGATCTTGTTATATCTTTTTTTTTTTTTTACTATTGTCTGATCTGATTATTGAATTATCGATTACATCACAGAATTCAATTTTAATTTTAAGACCTAAAATCTCAAGCGAATTAAGAAATTAGAACCAACTAAAATCTCAAGCGCAGTAATAAAACAGGATTTGGACAGGCACGGACATATAATGAAAAGATCGGACATCATGTAGTCTGATCATTATCTTGCTTCACGATTAAAGGAAGCGTGTTTATTAGCGCGTGCTAACTGCACGTGCTACTGCATTATACACTAGTTAATCCCCAGGTAGCAAAAGGGTAACTGGCGGAGCTTAAGGGGATTATAAGGTTTGTTAATCGTAACTATGTTGATTAGATCACTGATGTCATTTCTTGAGTACATGGACTCAATCAATGTCAGAAAGGCGCTAAAAACAACAACAACAAAAAAAAAAAAAAAAGTTTTCTTCCACAGAATAAGATGGCATATTTTTTTTTATTTTTTCATTTCTGCTCAAATTACGGGGACTCTATAGAAACACCTCGCCGTACGCTATCGATACCCACAATCTTTATTTTTGAGCAGAAAAAAGAAAAATAATGTTTACCCTTAAACACCAAGTTTTACATGTACTATATAAAAGTGGGGTTTCAGGGAGGGGGCAAAATTATATAGGCGGGTTCTCGTGATGACAGTGTTCATTCTTATCATTGATATTCCGCCCTTGCAAACAAAAACTATAATTTGAGCCCCCGCCCATCAGTGCTTGGGGACGTATGCAGAGGTGCGAGTTGGACCGTCCTTATATATAAAACTTCGGTTTCATTGGCCGGTAGGGCTTTCTAGAACATATTTAACGTCATTACAGCTGGTGTCTGGGAATGTGTGGGGGCCGTAAAAAGTCTCCCTGCCCTACATTAAAGTGTAGTTTATATTTTCTTGTCCTTTGGGATCATTGATTCCATTCTTGAATTTTGAAAATATTTGAGGGTCACTGATGAGGCCTAATTGGCCGAAACTTGCTAGTCTGGCCCAGAAAACATGTGCACTCCATATTTTCCAGTTCTGTGGTGTATGCCTTGCTTCCAAAGGATAACCCTTTCTAGAACATATTGAGAATACATCTCATGTGAATGTAGGTAAAAATCCCCCCAGAATTGAAAGAAACGTCTCCAAAGTGACACATAAAGTGTTCTGAATCGGTGTCGATGGGACGTAAATCCTATAATAAAAAATAAAATACTATAACTTATTACCACCGTAACAGTTATTCTAGGTTTAAATAACATTTTTGACGTTTAATGTATTTCTTATAACTTACTTATGCCTAACGCATCATGACAAAAATATACCGGATCACATTGCCATAAATTATTTGATGCGTAACTGGGCTAGGGTTTATAAAGTATGTTTTTGTGTCCCATTTGGCCAATATAATGCATATAAAATGTATATTATAGTATATTCCTCCAAAATACATTTTATTAAGCCAAATAAAAAGCTTTTTTTGAGTGTGTTCCGGTAATTACCAGTGTGTTCCGGTGTTTTGGTGTGTTCCGGTATTTCTACAAACCGCTGCAAACCTGGAATCCATATAATGTACACCATCTGTGTACCCTTCTGAGGTTAAGGCGAAATGGAGGAAAGGAAGTATAAATATGTTGTTGAAATCATAAAATTCTCTTCCGGATTTTGTACCTTGGACCAATCGCGAGTATCAGGAGGCAATTTATCAGTGTCACAATAAGTGGGTGTAATCCATCCCAGCCGCATGCAAAGCTCACTATAGCTACACCTAAGAATGAGGATATGACTCTCTTTGCAGTTGGTGTTTGGGAAAATCGGATAAATGGACCAGACGCTACCGAAACCAAAAGTATAATTGAGTACAACACATCGTCAGTCATTTTTGTTTGCTTTTATAAAGATAGCAGAGGTAAACCAAATGTTATGCGATGGTTTTCTGCTTGTCCATTAAAAATATGCAACTAGGTACCAGTCAAATTTACTATCCGCATGTTCTGGTTAATACCTGAATTTATAGTCCATCTGATAACGAACAGGGAGGGCATTTATGCTAGATCTCGTGTTCTAGAAAAAAATCAGAGGATATATGGGTTGGCATTATATGTGAATCATTTGCTCAGTGTGGTAGTTCGGTGGTAAGTGCACTTGCCTCTGATGTTGTGCATGGCCCCAGGTTCTATCTCTGTCAGCTGTCCAAAGGTCTAAAGGGTGCTGCCAGCATTCAAACGGATGACCTTGTTCCCCCAGCTAGGCACTGTAGAAAGCATCATTCAATGACGTTTCAGACCCTTACTGCAAGAACTGACATTTATAAAGAATCGTTCTTCCCCGAACACTTTGAGATCGGAATGTCCTTCCCGATTTGATTATTTCGACGGCTGAACCCAGCCAGCAACGAATGACGGGCCAACGTCGGGCCGACAGCGATACGACGTGGCAACGTCGTATCGCTGTCGGCCCGACGTTGGCCCGCTGTGGCGTGCTATCTGGGAAGGTGCTGAGGATTGTGTAGCTAAGTTTACCTCTTAGGTTAGAGCTAGGGACTAACTTCCCATATCACAGGTCCTGGTATATGAATGTCATTTGACTTGTCACCAGTAACAATTCTGATTCCAAATTTTGAACATATTCCACTGACATCATTTGCAGTGACAAATGTCATTTAGTGAAACGTTTGGTCCCCGCCCATCGGGGCTTGACGAAATATATGGGCTGCATGATGCTTCCACGCAGAGCTGAATCCGGCCCGCACACTAGCACTGGTAAACCGCTTAGAGGATCTAAGCCTGTCAAGGAACCGCGGTGCGAGGTCCATGCTAATAAACCCTATTGGTTTCATTGGGCGACAGGGCTTGAGATGTCATTTCATCTCAATGTCGGGTAAAAGTCTCACAAAATTGGAAGCGACGTCTCCAAAATGACCTTTACAGTGTTGACGGGGACGTTAAACCTCAAATAATAATAAAAAAATAGTGAAACGTTAATTTGAGGACTGTGCAGGTTACATGAATTAAGCCCTGATTACTGTATAAATTTGGAGATCTGCGACCAACGACCACAGACAATCAGAATCAGAATTATTACTGGTGATACGTCAAATGACATTCATACACCAGGACCTGTGATATGGAAAGTTAGTCCCTAGCTCCAACAAAAAGAGGTAAACTTAGCTACACAATCCTAAGCCAGCTACCCAATCCTCAGCACCTTCAGCTGTCGAAATAATCGAAACGGGAAGGACATTCCAATCTCTAATGGTACGGGGGAAGAACGATTCTTTATAAATGTCAGTTCTTGCAGTAAGGGTCTGAAACGCCATTGATTGGTACTTTCTAGTTTCTACAGTGTCTAGCTGGGGGAACAAGGTCAAGCTGAATGAATCATTATGACTGGCTGGCCATCTGAACCCGAATCTGAATCGTTACTGGTGACACGTCAAATGACATTCATTCACCAGGACCTGTGAAAATGGAAGTTAGTCCCTAACTCTCGCCAAACATGTAAACTTAGCTACATTAGCCTTAGCACCTTCTGCGGATGGAATAACCGAGTCCGGAAGGGCGTTCCAATCTCTAATTGTCTGAGGGAAGAATGATCCCGTTGTAGATGTCAGCTCTTGCAGAGGGCACCTGAAATGGCAAAGAATGGTGCTTTCTGCCACTCCTAATTGCGGGATAAGGTCATCGGATGGAATGCTGGCAGCACCCTTTTAAACGAGACAGGTATATCAAAACTCACAAGACTTGTGCGACCAGCGAAGACTCAGATCAGCCTGTGCATCAAAGTCTTCGATTATTGGATTTGCCTTCTATAGCCTCCCCACTCGGAGAAAGGTTATTTTTTTTGTGCGCAATAAGTGTCTTCTGGCACAGGCAAAGCGAGCAAATACTGCTATTGCAAATACTACTATTGTAACCAAAGCACGGACGATTGTTCTTGAAAAATAGTCCTTGGCTTGGATTTAAATTTTTATACCTGTTCTTGAAGTCAGAGACCGTGTTCTGTGCCGTCTGATCTAGGTCTACACGGATTGCCAATTTTCCTTTTTCGTGACCTTAGGCATATATGGGTTAGCCATACACCGTAGATAATCTACTTCCATCGAGTCCAAAACAATAAGCCCGGTTCATCTATGTTGGGAGTATCTTTTATTCTAGCCAGAGGAAGGAAAATCATACCACTGTTTGATGTGCACTGGTTGAATAGGCAGTTGACACCACTAGACGTAAATGTGACGTAACTAAACGCCAGAGTAATGTCACCATAATATGACGGAGTCAGCAAATCAAATGACTGCATTGTTTAAAACCATCGCTCAAACATGAAAGGTATGCCAGAAAACGAAATCATTGACGTGTGGAATAGATAGGAAAACTAGAACTGTCAGAGGATCTGACTATAGCCCCGCTATAGCCCTGTCAGAGGAGAAAGACTCATGAATTAAAGGTAAAGACTTGTGAGAGGGTTAAATCCCTAACAAGGTACCTACGCCTTATAGACTTTTCGCGTTATTAGATCGGAAAAACAGTCTAAGTTAAAAAATAGGTTTTGGATAATGAAAAAAGCACATGCACATCTTCAGACCTATGTGAAAACACCTGTTAAATTTCAAAAGGATTGACTAGAACTGTAAGAGGAGTTGCGATCACAAGGTAGCAACTCCCTATACATGTTAACATTAGTAGATCTAAAAAATTGTCTAAGTTAAAAAAGGTGAAATAAGTGAACAAGAGGGCCCAATGGCCCTATATCGCTCACCTGTTTACAAGAAAATCATTAGTGTAGGAGACCACTTGACATTGCTACATACTAAATATCTAAGCTCAGGCAAAGCGGTGTCCATGCTTATAAACCCTAATGGTTTCATTGAGCGACAGGGCTTGAGATGTAATTTCATCTCAATGTCTGGTAAAAGTCCCACAAAATTGGAAGAGACATCTCCAAAATGACCTATACAGTGTTGTTGGGGATGTAAAACCTCAAATCAAACAAAATCTGTGCCTTATGGTTTTGGAGAAAAAGATTTTTTTAAGTTTTTTCCTGTATAAGTCTATAGAAGCTAATGAGCCCTGGGGCTTGGCCAATTTTGACCCAAATGGCACGGTTGGCAGGATTTATGTAGGCGACCATTTTGTGTTGCTATATACTAAATATCTAAGGTCTGTACTTCATGGTTTCAAAGAAGATGTTTGAAGCTTTTTCCATTATAAGTTTGTTGGAGTTAAGGGGCCACAGGATTTGGACCCCAGGGGCATGATTGGCAGGATTCATGTAGGCGACCACTCGACATTGCTACATGCTAAATACCTAAGCTCTGGGACTTATGGTTTCAGAGAAGAAGATTTTTTTCCCCATTTTTAGTTGTTTTTTTTTTTTTTTTTTTTTCTTTTTTTTTCATTATAAGGGCCCTGTGGTTTCAATGAAGAAGATTTTTGAAGTTTCTCCAATTGTAAGTCTATGGAAGCTAAAGAACCCTGGGGTGGGGCCAATTTGGATCCCAGGGGCATAACTGGCAGGATTTATGTAGGTGGCCACTTGACATTGCTACATACTAAAACTCTAAGCTCTGGGCCTTATGGTTTCATAGAAGAAGATTTTTTAAGTTGTTTTTCCATTATAAGTCTATTGGAGGTGATGAGCTCGGGCGTGGCCAATTTTGACCCCAGGGGCAGGGTTAACAGGATTTATGTAGATGGCTATTTTATGTTGCTAGATACTAAATATCTAAGTTCTGTGCTTCACAGTTTCTGAGAAGAAGATTTTTGAAGCTTTTTTTCCATTATGAGTCTATGGGAGCTAAGGTGCCCCGGGGCGTGGCCCATTTGGACCCCAGGGGCATGATTAGCAGGAAATATGTAGGTAACCACTTGCCGTTGCTACATGCTAAATATCTAAGCTCTGGGCCCTGTGGTTTCCGAGAAGAAGATTTTTGAAGCTTTTTTTCCATTATGAGTCTATGGGAGCTAAGGGGGTCCCAGGGTGTGGCCCATTTCTACCCCAGGGGCATGATTGGCAGGATTTATGTAGGTGACCACTTGTCATTGCTACATGGTAAATAACTAAGCTCTGGGCCCTGTGTTTTCAGAGAAGAAGATTTTTGAAGCTTTTTTCCATTATGAGTCTATGGGAGCTAAGGGGCCCCAAGCGAGGCCCATTTAGACCCAACGGCATGATTGGCAGGATTTATGTAGGTGACCACTTGCCATTGCTACATGCTAAATATCTAAGCTGTGGGCCCTGTGGTTTCAGAGAAGAAGATTTTTGAAGTTTTTTTTTCCATTATGAGCCTATAGGAGCTAAGGGGCCCCGGGGTGTGGCCCTTTTGAACCCCAGGGGCATGATTTGCAGGAATTATGTAGGCGACCACTTGCCGTTGCTACATGCTAAATATCTAAACTCTGGGCCCTGTGGTTTCAGAGAAGTATATTTATGAAGCTTTCTTTTTAAATTATTAGTCTTTGGGAGCTAAGGGGCCCCGAAGTGTGGCCAATTTGGACCCCAGGGGCATGATTGGCAGGAATTATGTAGGTGACCACTTGCCGTTGCTACATGCCAAATATCTTAGCTCTGGGCCCTGTGGTTTCAGAGAAGAAGATTTTTAAAGCTTTTTGTTCCATTATGAGTCTATGGGAGCGAAGGGGCCCCGGGGCGTGGCCCGTTTGGACCCCAGGGGCATGATTGGCAGGAATTATGTAGGTGTCCACTTGCTGTTGCTACATGCTAAATATCTAAGCTCTGGGCCCTGTGGTTTCTGAAAAGAAGATTTTTGAAGCTTTTTTTTTTTCAATTATGAGTCTATGTGAGCTAAGGGCCCCTGGGGCGTGGCCCATTTGGACCCTTGGGGCATGATTGGCAGGATTTATGTAGGTGACCGCTTGCTTTTGCTACATGCCAAATACCTCAGCTTTTGGCCCTGTGGTTTCAGAGAAGAAGATTTTTGAAGCTTTTTTCCATTATGAGTCTATAGGAGCTAAAGGGCCCTGGGGCGTGGCCCGTTTGGACCCCAGGGGCAAGATTGGCAGGAATTATATAGGTGACCACTTGCCGTTGCTACCAGCTAAATATCTAAGCTCTGGGCCATGTGGTTTCCGAGAAGAAGATTTTTGAAGCTTTTTGTTCCATTATGAGTATGGGAGCGAAGGGGCCCCGGGGCGTTGCCCATTTGGAACCCAGGGGCATGATTGGCAGGAATTATGTAGGTGACCACTTGCCGTTGCTACATGCCAAATATCTCAGCTCTGGGCCCTGTGGTTTCAGAGAAGAAGATTTTTGAAGCTTTTTTTTTTCATTATGAGTCTTTGGGAGCTAAGGGGCCCCGGGGTGTGGCAAATTAGGACCCCAGGGGCATGATTGGCAGGAATTATGTAGGTGACCACTTGCTGTTGCTACATGCCAAATATCTCAGCTCTGGGCCCTGTGGTTTCAGAGAAGAAGATTTTTGAAGCTTTTTTCCATTATGAGTCTATAGGAGCTAAAGGGCCCCGGGGCGTGGCCAGTTTGAACCCCAGGGGCAAGATTGGCAGGAATTATATAGGTGACCACTTGCCATTGCTACCTGCTAAATATCTAAGCTCTGGGCCATGTGGTTTCCGAGAAGAAGATTTTTGAAGCTTTTTGTTCCATTATGAGTCTATGGGAGCGAAGGGGCCCTGGGGCGTCGCCCATTTTGAACCCAGGGGTATGATTGGCAGGAATTATGTAGGTGACCACTGGCCGTTGCTACATGCTAAATATCTAAGCTCTGGGCCCTGTGGTTTCAGAGAAGAAGATTTTTGAAGCTTTTTTTTCATTATGAGTCTTTGGGAGCTAAGGGGCCCCGGGATGTTGCCAATTTGGACCCCAGGGGCATGATTGGCAGGAATTATGTAGGTGACCACTTTCCATTGCTACACGCCAAATATCTCAGCTCTGGGCCCTGTTGTTTCAGAGGAGAAGATTTTTGAAACTTTTTTCCATTATTAGTCTATAGGAGCTAAAGGGCCCCGGGGCGTGGCCCGTTTGGACCCCAGGGGCAAGATTGGCAGGAATTATATAGGTGACCACTTGCCGTTGCTACCTGCTAAATATCTAAGCTCTGGGCCATGTGGTTTCCGAGCAGAAGATTTTTGAAGCTTTTTGTTCCATTATGAGTCTATGGGAGCGAAGGGGCCCCGGGGGGTCGCCCATTTGGAACCCAGGGGCATGATTGGCAGGAATTATGTAGGTGACCACTGGCCGTTGCTACATGCTAAATATCTAAGCTCTGGGCCCTGTGGTTTCATGAGTCTTTGGGAGCTAAGGGGCCCCGGGTGTGGCCAATTTGGACCCAAGGGGCATGATTGGCAGGAATTATGTAGGTGACCACTTTCCGTTGCTACATGCCAAATATCTCAGCTTTGGGCCCTGTGGTTTCAGAGAAGAAGATTTTTGAAGCTTTTTTCCATTATGAGTCTATAGGAGCTAAAGGGCCAGGGGTGTGGCCCGTTTGGACCCCAGGGGCATGATTGGCAGGAATTATGTAGGTGACCACTTGCCATTGCTACATGCTAAATATCTAAGCTCTGGGCCCTGTGGTTTCCGAGAAGAAGATTTTTGAAGCTTTTTGTTCCATTATGAGTCTATGGGAGCAAAGGGGCCCCAGGGCGTGGCCAATTTGGACACCAGGGGCATGATTGGCAGGAATTATGTAGGTGACCACTGGCCGTTAATACATGCTAAATATCTAAGCTCTGGGCCCTGTGGTTTCAGAGAAGAAGATATTTTAATTTTTTCCCATTGTAAGTCTATGGGAGCTATATGTTGCCATGGCAACCAGAATTCCAATCTGATCAGCCCAAAAATCTTATGCAGCCTTTCCCCCTACCTGATGATGTTTCTCATGAAATTTGATCAAGATTGACCATGGGGTATAAGAGATATACTTATTTGAAATTGTTTACGGACGCACGGACGCACCGAGGACGACGGACAAAAAGTGATCACAAAAGCTCACCTTGTCACTACGTGACAGGTGAGCTAAAAACATTATTTAAGGATAATGAAAAAAGAATATGCACATCTTCAGACCTATATGAAAACACCTGTAAAGTTTCAAAAGGATTGACCTAGAACTGTAAGAGGAGTTGTGGTCACAAGGTAGCTACTCCCTATACATTTTAACATTAGTAGATCTCAAAAATTGTCTAAGTTAAAAAAGGTGAAATAAGTAAAAAAAATTATTCAAGGATAATGAAAAACGAATATGCACATCTTCAGACCTATATGAAAACACCTGTAAAGTTTCAAAAGGATTGACCTAGAACTGTAAGAGGAGTTGCGGTAACAAGGTAGCTACTCCCTATACATTTTAACATTAGTAGATCTCAAAAATTGTCTAAGTTAAAAAAGGTGAAATTAGTGAAAAAAAATTATTTAAGGATAATGAAAAAAGAATATGCATATCTTCAGACCTATATGAAAACAGCTGTAAAGTTTCAAAAGGATTGACCTAGAACTGTAAGAGGAGTTGCGGTAACAAGGTAGCTACTCCCTATACATTTTAACATTAGTAGATCTCAAAAATAGTCTAAGTTAAAAAAGGTGAAATAAGTGAAAAAAATTATTTAAGGATAATGAAAAAAGAATATGCATATCTTCAGACCTATATGAAAACACCTGTAAAGTTTCAAAAGGATTGACCTAGAACTGTAAGAGGAGTTGCGGTAACAAGGTACCCACTATCAAATATTACAGACAGACAGACAGACAGACAGACAGACAGACGGAATTCCGGACAAATTACAGACAGACGGAATTCCGGACAAGCCAAATCCAATATAGCCCCCACTTTTTCAAAGCGGGGCTATAAAAAAATCTGTCACTCGGTATCACAGTTCGACGTCACTCGGAAAGCCTCATGCTGGACAGTGACCCTCGGAACGGATCTAAACACCCCAACCCACTCCCACACACACTTCACGTCAATGTGAGGAGATGTTTCTATCTTCACATGGGCGTTTCGTACATTAGACCGCCTCCAATTCAAAGCTTACCCTAGCCAAACTTGGCAAATTCTTTGAGCCAGCGAATGACAATACCTTTAATAAGACCTACAAGAGCTCATCACACAGAGCTATTAGGTATGTGGTCTGGTCTTGTAGGGCATAATACAGCTGACTGGTCAGTTCTTCAAGACATTTCCAGGCCCTTATCTAATTTAATCATAACACTGTTGTCAGACAGGAATGTTGCACCTCATTAAAATCAGATAAAACTCGTCTGTTTTAAAGAAATAGCTCTCCCAACACACTCTATCCAGTAAGTCTTGTAATAATTGTCTTTGTTAGGGGTCTATTAAGTACTTGCCAGGTAATGAATCACTCCATTGAGTCTGCATGTGGTGGAACTATTGGTAGATTTTGACCCCAAGAATTATTTGGCTAAGAGTTAATCTTTGATCTCTCGGACCAATGAAATCAAACCCTGCCTACATTAGCTTCTTTACAGAAACTATAGAGAAATCTGTAAGCTCTGTGTCATAAGCTCCTTGGATCTGTGATATATTCAAAGACTCGGACCACCCTTCACATCTACCCTGCAAGGCAAGAGGTTTCGCTGAAATCTCTCTTTGGATAGCGCTGAGGTTCATCCCAGCGGGCACACAACGTGTATACAACATGTTGGCAACGTGATCATGACGTTGCATCGAAGTCGCTACAACGTTACGTAAACGTGAATGCCCCTGTGGGATGTTGAATGCGATCAGTAAAGTCTCTGACCAGACTGCGCGAATGCACAGGCTGATCTGAGTTTTCACTGGGCGCACATGTCTTATTGCAAGTTTTGTCGTGCGCTGGGTCAGTTATTTTTAAACTGAGCTGTTCTTTGGAGAGAAAATTCGTATTGTACGTTGACTCTAGCTTCTTCTTGTGGTTCGATCAGCCTGGGGGTCCTGAGGTTATAACAAGTTTTTGACTTGCTCATAAATTTTAAAATGCTGACAGTTGTTTGTATTTTAAACATTTGTGAGCAGAACAAATGACATTCTGTGGTGATCTGAGCAGAAAAAAATGCCCCTTTCGTTTGCAGATTAACATTGATGAGCATTATAAATTTCATGGTTAACCGAGTTCACACGGGCCTCCGTGGCATAATGGGTAAGAGCGCTGGTGCCTCACCGCTGTGATTCACGCCTCGCTCGGGCCACACGTGAGACGCCACCATGTCTGCAACGGAAGGTACAGTAGCTTTTCTCCGGGTACTCAGGTTTTCGTCCACCTCTGATTAACGATCGAAATAAGTGAAATAATGTTAAAAGGGCCGTAAAAATACGAGTTCACTGTGGACCAACGTAGAATTTTCTACTGTCACTGTCCGTTCAAAATCAGCTGCAAACAGAATTGAAACCGCTCTATGAAATAAAGTTTCTTTTCCTATACAGAACTGGAACCTCTATAATGTGTTTCTTTTTATATTTCCCTCTATTTGGAAACATAAACAAGCGATCCCCACATTGGAAACCGAATCCGCTATCAAATCACTGTATTTTTTTCCTGGAACGATAATTTTCGCTCGCCATCTTTCTTGAGACCACTTTTACTGTTTTCTAACGATCGCGATGATAAAATAATTATTAATAACTATTTCTCAATTTCCACCTAACAGATCAGTACTTTTCCATCGAAATTATACTTCTTTTGTTCCTCGAGTTTTGTTCAAGTCCTATACGTAATTAGGGTGTCTATACGACTTGCTGCGTCTGTACGTAACCATTAGCTGCAAAGCTAAATAAAAAAATACGCTTAACTGCAATGCACATAAGAGTATAAACAGATGATAAACTGATGAGGAGAGTGACGTTAATCAACCTGTTAAATGTTAAAGTATTCTTTTAAAACTTTCTTTTCCATCACAATAAATCATGTATTTCCGATAATTGTCATGAAAATGATTAGAGATCGATGTTCACATCTTTCCATGACAACAAGAGTCATAATAAAAATGTATTTAGGGTGGAAATGGGGCGTAGGATGATGTGGGGTAGGGTTGGGTTGTGTAAGGTAGCGGATATGGATGCCGGTATGGTGAGATGGGGAGGGGTTCGATGTGTAGGATCTGTGTGACTATTTTTCCGACTGTCTGTCCCTTAAATCATCCGCTCTAATCCCCAACCAGTTCAATCATCTTGCCAGCTATCGGTCTTATTGCCTGTATCAATCAGCCAACATGTATTTGTCAATTCTTCCAACATCACAATTTTTCAGTAACTTACATCAAGATGGTTATTTATAATTATACCACCAATGCGTGAGACCATTCATAAAAGTTATTGGTTTGCCGTCCTCCCACCTTACCATACCCCGAAAATCGTTCTGCGATTTTGAGGAAATACTTTTCCCGAAATCTCAGTCCTATTTTTTCTGTCCATCAAAATGTATATCTTAATGTTGCATAAACAACAGTTTTACATCTATCTATCTATCTATCTATCTATCTATCTATCTATCTATCTATCTATCTATCTACTGAGTCGGTCACATTACCTCATTACCATTTATCAATTGTCGTTTATCAATTATTTTCTGCGGAAGATATACAACAGTTTATCCTATGTTATTGGGTCAAAATTATATAGGTGTGTTTCGTAATGCATTGGGACAATCCTTACTTTTTGAAAACACATACGCACGCGTGCAAAAATAGATAAGACACCAGTCACAGTAATTGTTAGAGAGGACTCCGGAATTGTTCTAGTTGTGAAAACTCTTGTTGTACAACGATTTTATCGTCAGAATCTTACTGTATCACGTGACTATGTAATGGCGGCAAGTTGGGAAAATTTTCAGAGCAGTGATTTAAATAATGGTTTTGATCGTTAAAGTAGAAATTTTGACAAACTTTTGATTTGAGAGTGAGAAATGAGACTTGGAATATTGGTGACATTAGTAGTTTTGTGTCTCATGAGTGGCGAGAACCCAATACCAAAGCGCAGAAAGTGTCGTGCTCAATCATCAACAAACAAGATGGCGGCGACGGGTAGGGGTGCTGGTAAAGAAAGTAAGGACTCACCAGCTGCAGTGAAACCAGGTACTGCTGCTTCATTTCCCTCATCGTCTTCGATTTTTCCAGCACCCACGTATTTTCCTGCTACTAATCCATGGCAGAATGACCAAAATACAAAACTTGACTTTATTGTTGAGAAGCTCACAAAAATTGAGACAAATCAGAATGCATTTTTAGTTCGCCTGGGTGATATTGAACACAAACTGACAGAAACTAACCAGAAAGTAATCCAAATCGAAAATAGTCAATCACATTTGAGTAGCCAATTCGATGACATGAATTCCAAAACTGGACAAAACAAGACTGACATACATAAGTTACAGGGTGAGGTCAAAAATTTTACCGACGAAAACGCAAATCTGAAACAGCAAAATCAGAAAATCAAGGATGACGTTACTGATCTGCGATGTCGCTCAATGAGAGACAATCTCCTGTTCTTTGGTATTCCTGAGAGTGTTGGTAAACCGTTTTCTGGGACTACACTTGGTGCTATGGGGGTGCCATTGGCGGCGCCGATTCCATGGGGTTATCTACGCCGATGGAGGGTACGGAGGAGGCTGATGAATCTGGCAATGCGGCAACTATGTCATTTTCTAAGGTTGTCCAGACGGGAGAAAACTGTTCTGAAAAGGTGTTTGAATTTTGCGAAAAAGTGTTAAAAATTGAAAATCCTAGATCGAAAATTCAGATTGATCGAGCGCACAGAATTGGAGCTCGAAATCCCGGGAAATTCGACCGATTGTGGTAAAGTTTGTACTATCCGAGCACAAAGCAATGGTAAAATCTGCTTTGAGCAAAGTAAATCTAAAGGAGCCACCCTACAATGGTAGCTTTAGAGTAAGTGACCAGTTTCCACCGGAAGTGATTGCACGCAGAAAGGAACTAATACCGAAACTTATCACTGAACGGAACAAAGGTAACACGGCAACTTTGGTTCGTGACAAGCTATATGTGAACAATAAACTTGTTGAATAGGACCCCGGAGAAGGGTGTGACATTTCAGTTCTGACGTGGAATGTCTGCGGACTGTCGTCTTGTATTGATGATCCTGATTTTCTTAACTTTATAACTGCACACGACCTTATTTTTTGTAGTGAAACCTGGCAGAGAAGTTCTGATGCTTTTGAAATTGAAAATTATCATTGCATAACTGTACCAAGACCTGAAAGTATTAGAATTCGCGGTAAGGGCAAAAGAGGTCACGGTGGTGTATGCCTTTTTGTAAGCAATCACATTTTTGACGGGGTTGAAGTCGTAGAAAAAATATCTGATGGTTTCTTATGGGTAAAACTAAAAAAAGAATTCTTTTGTATGCAATCGGACTTATTTGTATGTTTTTGTTACATCCCGCCTAAAGAATCTGTATATTTTAAAAATGTGGAAACTGATTTGTTCGACTTGTTAGAAAAAGGCATACGCCACTACTCTGATTTCGGTTCTGTGATGGTATTCAGTGACATGAATGCTAGAACGGGCATGTTGAGTGATGAGCCATTGAATTGTGATGGCATTGACAAATATATAGATTCTTTGGGTGGAGCTGAACTAAACGAGACGCCAATATATGATATTGGAAGACGATATTCGTTAGATACGAAATCTGATTCTTCAGGTGTTAGACTGTTAAATATTTGCAAGGAGGCGGGGCTGCGTATAGTAAATGGACGCATGGGGTTAGATAAAGGGCAGGGTGATTTTACTTTCCAAAATGCCTTGGGAAAGAGCGTAATTGATTATGCTTTAATTCCACCGGATATGTTTAGAGATGTCACACAATTTGCTGTGCATGACATTTTTATGTTTTCGGATCATGCACCCTTGCAAATGTCAATGAAAACGAAACGCAAAGTTGAAACCTTGAACGAAACGCAGAAAATCAATAAAATCGCTTGGGATAGCACTAAAGTAGATAGCTTCAGAAACATTTTGTCTGATAGTTTGATTGATTTAGATTTATTGGTTGATAGGATAATAAACGAAAATTTAAATGTTGATGACGGAATTGAAAATTTTGGCACTGTACTGTACAACGATGCGTTTAGTGTATTTGGTAAAACCATACCGGTCAAAAGCGGTCTGTCCAGTTCGCCACGAAAGTACAATAGCCCCTGGTTCAATAATGCGTGCGAAGTCGCTCGGTCAGAACTAAAGCGAGCCAATAAAGAATTTCGTAAATATAAGACGCATGCATTACATGATGTGCTAATACTTAAGCGTAAAAATTACAGACAAATCAAACGTCGCGCTCAGACTTCTTTTAAACAAAGCGAAAGACAAAGGCTGCATGATTTAGCTTCGTCAAATCCAAAGTCATTTTGGCATGAAATTCGTCGTTTAAAGGGAAATAAATCGAAACAGTGTAACATCAGTTTACAGGCTTTTTATGATCATTTCTCTCAAATTTATTCCGAAAATAGTGACTATAGCATAGACCACGTTGAGGAGTTCATTGAAAACAATTTCTCCAGCCATGAGTCAAACGGGGATTTTCATGAGTATAACACGACTGTCGAATCACTAGACGTACCGATTTCACGCGAGGAAGCACTGAAAGCGATTTCCAAGCTTAAGCGAAATAAGAGTCCCGGGCTGGACTTACTTCCGCCCGAGTTATTCATTGACTCGGCTGATTTATTGTGCGATCCAATCTGTAAATTATTTAATTTTATAATTTCTAGTAATAATTATCCGTTAAGTTGGACTAAAGGAATAATTGTACCCGTTCCGAAAAAAGGCGATTTGTCAGATGTAAATAATTATAGAGGCATTACACTTACTTGCATTTTTTCTAAATTATATTCTCAAATATTAGACACTCGATTACGAGCATGGACAGAGGAAAATAATATTATTAAAGATAATCAGTTTGGCTTCAGAGAGAACAAAAGTACTGTCGACTGTTTATATATTTTACAGGCCATTGTTAATAGGCAGCTACATAAGAAAAGAAAATTATATTGCGCATTCGTTGATTTTAAAAAGGCTTTCGACCTAGTTTACAGAAATGGTATATGGTTTAAGCTTTGTAGAAACGGTGCTTCATTAAAAATTGTTAAGGCTATTAAATCTATATATGACTCCGTTAAGGTATGTGTGCGCTCTTTAGGGAAACTATCAGACGGTTTTGATAGTTTAGTAGGGGTAAAACAAGGGGAACCACTCTCACCTCTCTTGTTTATTATATTTTTGAATGATTTGGCTGACGAGTTAGAAGTCAATGCTAATTATCTTGAAAATGATGGTGACGTAATCGAACAGTTCCAGAAATTTATTCTCTTATTTGCTGATGATACTTTGTTACTAACAGAGTCAGAAAATGAATTACAGGATATGTTAAATAAGTTATGTAATTATTGTAAGAAATGGAATGTAATTGTTAATACTGATAAAACCAAGTTAATGGTATTCAAGTTGTCCCCTAGGCCTTTACCACTAAATATCTATTTTGATGATACATTATTAGAAAGTGTAAATAATTTCATTTATTTGGGTGTAAATGTTTCCAGTAATGGTAAATTTTTTCAAGCTCAGAGACATCTTTCTGAACAAGCTACAAAAGCTATGTTTGCTTTAAGAAATGTCTTCGACAATAAACTATTGTGCATTGAAGATAAATTGAAACTTTTTGACTCACTTGTACAACCGATTTTAATGTACGGTTCTGAAATTTGGGGGTTTCATAAGGCGGACGACATAGAAAAGGTGCATATAAAATTCCTTAAACAAATATTAGGTGTCCGTCCCCAAACAAGTAATATAGCAGTGTACGGCGAATTGGGTCGTTTTCCGTTGGCTATATCAAGGAAAATACGTATATTAAAATATTGGTATAAAATAATGTCATCTCAAGATTCATTACTTTTTAGCGTGTATGCCCAACAAGTGAATGATATAACCCGTGGCTCCTTCGAAAACAATTGGGCTTTCCAGGTAAAGTCACTCCTGAATGAGCTAGGATTTACTTACATATGGAATGAACAGGCCATTTCTAAATCGCAACTTGATATGGTCATACGCTGTGTATATGACCAATATGCTCAAAACTGGTACGGATCAATAAATGCTTCTGTAAAGTTAGAAGTCATAAAACGTATAAATAAGGTGTTTCATTTTGAAAAATATTTAGCATGTATCAATATAGACAGTCACAGAATTGCTTTAGCAAGATTAAGGTGTTCTGCACATAAGTTAGCGATCGAAGAAGGAAGGTATAGAAATGTAGACAGAAGCCTCCGTCACTGTCAGCTTTGTAATTTAGGACTCATCGAGGATGAATTCCATTTTCTTTTAGCTTGCCCTGCATACAGGGAACTGAGACTTTCAATTTTGCCAAATTATTATTGTAGATGGCCGACTAAACAAAAGTTCATAAAACTCCTTAATGAATCACAATCTGGGATCTTGAAAAAAGTTGGAAAATTTCTGTACTTAGCAAATGAAAAACGTAAAAGTCTGTTAAGTACTTAAGCCAGGATCACATTGTATGTATGTTAACCATGTCTGACTATGTACTTCTTTGTACTTTTGATTGAATTGTAGCGTTGTGCTCTTCTCGTGCCGCCATTGCTATGTTTATTTGGACGAGAAACACTGGGTGTTTATGTTCAATAAAGTTTCTTGACTTGACTTGTTATTATTATTATAGGTGAATGATGCAGAAGCCTCCATGGTGCAGTGGTTACGCTACTCGCCTTGTAAACCAGGGATCGCAGGATCGATCCCGGGCTTCTCCAGACTTTCGGATGAGTCTTTAAACCGAGGTCCCGTCTCCGTATGACCTTAGCTGTTGGTGGGACGTAAAACTGAAACACTCACTCATAGGTGAATGATGCTGTGATTTTCAATAAATCGCGTAATTAACTACTGTCTATGTTAAACGATACTGAGATAGATTGTGAAAGCTGATTTTCGGAAAAGGGCACCATAGATGATTCAACTCACAGCCGGGGAGCCAGGCTACCTGAATGTGTGTATGCCCGTGTTTGCATGCACTTTGCTATTGTTTTCCAGTGTGTTCCGGTCACATCATTTTTATGAATGGTGCGACATCTGATTAGATAACTGTCACGTGCATAGAGGATGAATGGTTTACCTACTGTCACTTGCATAGAGGATACCAATGGCCGATAAATAGTTGCTCTGCAAATGTTCTGTTTCGATTCTAACATGCTGTCATTTTCTTCAAATTCTCCAGGCTCCACAGCGTGGTTGGGCGTAATATAACCTCCAGCAAGCCACGCTGCTTTTACCAATGCTTTGAACGTATATGGACCTAGAAAACTAATTCTGATGCACTTACATTTTCAACGCGACGTCTGATTGGATAACGTCAAAAATTTGCGACGATATATTTAGGGGATAATTGTATTCAAAATTATCATTTGGGGAGGTAAATCGGCGGTTTTACGGCTACGGCGACGCGCCACCGGAGCCGTATAACGTAATTTGCGACCGTAAAACCGACAATTTGGAATACAGTTATTCCGCTTCTAATGCATTTGTTCATTTGTTTTGTTAAAAATTGCCATACTTGCACAAAACGGCAAGCGTTGCGAGCTGCGTAAAACCAAATACAGCCAATGAAAGGCGACGTAATATGATGACGTCGGGGTTCCGGCAGTATATAGCAGAATATACCGTCGCAATTTTTTGACGTTAACATCCAAACATACGCGAGTGCATTAGAATCTGCGATATACTGTCGGTAACCCGACGGCATCATGTAACGTCGCCTTCCATTGGCTGGAACTTTGCTGAGTTGTCACAGAATAAATTATCGTTCGTCTCCATTGACCATGACACGCTGTTTTGGAACCTGCGATGTTCTCTTTTCTGCAATATACTGTCAGAAATACGATATCGTTTTTCATTGGTAGACATTATTAGCTATTTTGGTTCTTGACGGGGAGCATTGGATCACAATTCTCGCCTGAGAGCGATACATGTATTTGCCCGACAGGCACATTGGACCTCACTCCCCGCCTTGGAGCGATACCTGCCCGCGTCGTTATAGTTGCCTATAAAACGTGCAATTGGGTTTGACCACAAGTTCCTACAACGTTTGCTACGGCCCTTCCCCTACAAAGGAACAACTAATTTATTAATTTCCCGCGACATGGACCTCTCTCGGGGCAAATGAAATATTGTTATGTAAATAAGAGAAACGAAAAACTTTAATAAATACACTTAATTCGTCCAGACAGTGAGAAAAATGATGAATTCGTCTTTAATAAATAAATAAATAAATAAATAATGTCAGGTGACTGACTAATCGTGTACAGGGCGTTAATACAGAAATTAGCACAATTAATGGTATTAGGTGAGGCACTTTAATTTTTATGGTCAAGATAATTCCTTGAGAAACTCTTTTAACACCAAAACACAGGGCTATGTTAAAATTATTACCAAAAAAAAGTCCTCAAAAAATATCCGTTCCGGTTCTGAGAAAAGTAGGATTTAATCCGCAGAAAAAACATTAAATAAGTAATGGCCCAATAATAGCACCATACACTGTTTTACTGGCTGTAAGGCGAGCTCTCCTCACGCGCAAACAAATGACGTCATTAAAAACAAAATATACGTCAGAAATTGTTAAAGTGCATTCTATAATTTATTATTAAAAAGAGAACGAAGAAACTTTCTCTTGATTGATAAATGGAAATATTTGCTCAAAATCGTTCGATATATGGTACACGGAGGCTATGCATTTTCCTATATCTATCCATCCATATGTGTTTGAATCCACAAAATCAAAAGGAAATCCAGTTGAAGGTTTGGCGGACACAAGCAGACGATGCAGACTCCCTCTGCTTTCTATATTCTATTTTTTTTTTAAATAGATGTCATTTATATTTTCCTTGTATGCTATTGATAAACAAGATCTATGTTCAAGTTGTAAAAATAAACATTTTTGAGGGGGGTTCGGAAAATACATTTGTCAATGTCTCATGACAAAATTAAGTGTATGGAAGCAATTTGTGCCATCAGAATCAATTGAATTAATATCGTAAATATGTGTATACGGTGTATTCTAGTAACATTGTGCACATAAGATTTTGAAAGCTATGTGTGACTTTGTGGAAGCAACCAAACCACTCAAAAATCACAAGCAGAACAATTGCAATACTGTCCTATCTACTTACTGCAATAGAAATTGGTCGCTGAATTTTAAACAGGCAGGAAAATTAATACTAAGAAAAGGGATACCCCCTTGAAATTGATTTACAAATTTTGTCTCCCAACATTGCGCACAATAACTGTTTTGAGCTTATTGAACACAAAGGTTGACCCAAACAAACTTAAAAGGGGCAAAATCCGGATGAGAAAAAAATATCTTTCAGCTGATTTTCCATGAGGATTCCATATATGAAATTTCAAAACCCTAGCATACAAGCTTCTAAAGTTATGCTATGCATCACAATGCATACAATGTACCGAAAGTGACAAAGGGCCATTAGCCACAAAGTATTTTTCGGAATTTAGTCAAAAGTTAATCAGGACATCTACTCATCAGCACCAATCTGTCCAACGCAGAGCTGCCAGGTGGGCCACACGAGACGATAGGTACACATCACGTGTTACAGCCATGCTTGGCAAACTCCAACGGCGTCCACTAGATCGGAGACGCATCGATAATCGCCTTATCATGCTATACAAGGTTACGCATGACCTTGTTGCAATCCCTGTCTCAGATTACCTCACACCAAACGCAGAGAGTTGAAATTTATCCACCCTTTGGCATACAATCAAATCCCCACCCAGACCAACTATCACAAGTATAGCTTCTTCCCAAGATCAGTTATACACTGGAACGCTCTCCCATCCTATATTGTCTTGCTACCAACCTTGGCACGGTTCTGTCATGCTGTCTGCCTGGTGGTGCATGTGTCCCCCTAAAGCCACCAGATTCTGTTTTATCTTTTAACTATACTTACTTTCTTTTCGCACTGTACAAACTCATTTCACCTACTTTGCTTACCTTTTATTTCAGCTAACCCCCTTTAGCACTTGGTATACCGGATAAACCCCCTTTAGCACTTGGTATACCGGATACCCTTCTGCTGTCCTCTTATGAGGTTAAGAAGTATCAGAAGAAAGAAAGAACAATCTAGTCACCAACTTACAAGGTTCTAGCTCCAATAGATTTTGAGATATGCTGCTGACAAGATTGTATAAAAAAAATCAAAGGGCAATAACTTTTGAAAGGGGCATAATCCGGATAAGAAATAAATACGCGTTAGCTAATTTTCCATGAAAAATCCATATGAAATTTCAAAACCTTAGCATGCACTGTTCTTGCGTTATGCTATGCATCAAAGGCGTAACGGAAGTTCGAATGGACGAACCAGAAGCAATATGCCCCTCCCAAAAAGTTGGGGTCATAAAAACATTACGAAAACACGCATATTCAAATCTATTGGAAGATTTGATCACCCCAAAAAGTTCCAGAGAAAATTCTGATGTTTTTCTTATTCATCACTAAAACGAGACGTTGCTTCCAAGTTTGTGGGACTTTTGTAAACCTGACATTGAGATGAAATGACATCTCAATCCCTGCCACCCAATGAATCCAAAAGGGTTTACATGCATGGACAGGATGGCTCGCAGCAACTTTTCTGAGCAGGCTTAGACATTCTCAGCGGTTTAACAGTACTCATGTGTGGTCGGTATCAGTTCTGTGCGGAAGTATCATGCAGCCCAATCTATTACTCCAAGCCCAGATGGGTGGGGTCGAAAAACGCCTATATAATTTTGACATCTCGAACCCCACTTTTATATTGTAAAACTGTGGTTTACAGGGATAAACATTAAACATTGATGATGATTTCGCGCGTCGTGACGTCAATTTGTTTTTTCTGTGAGCGCCGTCGTAAAAATTGAAATAATAATTAAATTAACGTCAAAAATGAAATAAAATTCCAATGAAAAGTTAACGACTGTATAGAATTTTTAACACTCTACGACCATGTGAAATTTGTGTGGTGAATTTTCATTCTTTGAGGAGAAATAAAAGACTTTTTGATTATCGCTTCAAGAATGGTTTCAAGAATCACCGCAGAATTCAGTAAGGAGATATCGGGAATTATATAGAACAGAATTGCAGCGACTTCAGCTTGCAAAAGTAAGTTTACATAATATTTAGAAACTTTTCGTAGTTTGAGAAAGCTATTAATGTGAGCTAAAAACTGAAATAAATCTAGAGTTTCAAAGAAAACTGCACTGAATCATGATGGCAGAAAATTCTGGTGCAGAAGGGATTTTGGTTCCATCTGTTTGCACTGACGAAAACAGTCTGGAAAATTTTACGCAAAACGTCCTTGTAGCAGTAAATGGAGATAGCTCAGAAGACAGCCTGTCGACCATTGACCCTGAAACGTGCAAATCAGTGACCGAATATGACGACCCATTCGAGGGCACTCTCTATAGGACTATATCAGAGGACTCTGACATAGTAGTTCAGTTCGTATCCGGTGTGTTCTTTGATTGTTTTAAAAATAAACTGTTAGCTGATTTTTCAGACAAGATAGAAATAGACGATTCTCAAATATTCAAATGCACAACACACGTGAGAAGTTTGCGGTGTGATATAAAAATGAACAGCGAATATAAAAAGATAGTAGTATCTGGTGTTGGCAGAATAGTATGGAGAAATGATCACTTCCAGAAAGTCGCTAAAGTTTTGTTTAAACAGTATGTGCAAATGTCAGACAATCAGACCTTTGATTCACAACAGGAATCCAGACAAGTAGAAGAAAATGTAACGGAAATTCGCGTGCCGGATATTCAGCCTGCATTCACAAGTACACCGCTAGTGCCAAGATCGGACCATCAACTGAGTAGCCACGGATTATTTATTCAACAGACGCCTGTATGTACTCCTATAGGGACAATTACAGGTACCCAGCCCATCAATGGTGGACATATTTATCCGACTTACTTGCTGACTGACCCAATGCGGGAATTGCGACCATCAAATGAACAGTTACTGTACAGTCTACCGATCTCAGAACCCAGTGTGAACTTGCACACATACAGTGACGGGGCATAAAGGTTACCATATGAATCAGCTGTACAAACTGCCTTTCCTGAAACAACGAATCTTTGGTCAAATCCGACAGTGTACACACGCGAGCCAGTGGGAGTTCAATCTGACTACGAAATTGCCAATGCCCAGCAGTTAAATATTCAGCAAGAGTCAAGAGTAATTACAGCCGAACGGGTACAAATCTACGACACGGGAGCTAGCTCGCAAGAAATGGTATTTTCACCAGCGACAATAGATAACCAGACCTGCAGAGAGCCAGACCCAAAGAGCAACAACGGATTTTGTATACAGAAAACTGAGTATTTGAATTTGAATACGCCGGAAAGTGTTAATGTGAAAACAAAATCGCCGTCTTTCACATGTGAAACGCTATTAATGCATGGGTCACATAATTTTCAGCCACAGACCACAGAAGCTGTCAACCAGCAGGGATTGCTAATTTCAGACAACCAGCCAGGAATAGTTTATCAGCGACCTAAACCAGACATAGATCATGGTCAGAATTTGCAAGGAACAATTCCGCCAAGAACGGATCAACAGCTAACTGCGAATCAGCAATATATGCCTAGCACAGATAACCTGACAGGAACAGATCAGCAGCAGCGTATGCTAAAACACGTCAATCACCATCCGTCGTACAGACAATCCACCACGATGGCAAATACTGAAATTGAACAGAACAATAGTCAGCCGCACATACTTGGCATGATAATGCGGAAAATTCAAGATCTAGAATCATTAATTCAACATGTTAAGAATTCAATTCTGCTAAACGTCGATTCAAATTTACAAGAAATGAAATTAGTAATATCAAGTATTGTGGATAAAGTTCCATCAAGAACATATGCCGAGGTAGCCTGCCACCAGACGCCTACAGTTACACGTGGAGAGTCAGAGAGCTTGGACGAAGGTTACTGTAACATCACAATACACAGTACTGACGGGAATTCCTCTCAAACATTTGTGAAGGAACCTTTTCAGTCAGATAGACAAGAGAAAAAACTGTCGACACAAAACAAAATTCCGGTCCGCCTGACAACTAGAGAGGGAACCAGCAACGAAAATCTAAAACAGGGCAATGCTTTAAAGATAAGAACCCCATTAAATACTGGTAAACCGTCTCAAAAGAAGATTTTGTTGATTGGCGATTCCATTTTGAACCCTGTTAATCCGAAAGGGATGATCAAAGACATCCGTAAACATTCCAAAAGTGGTGCTCAGATAAGAAACCTCCTTGAGGAGATAGCCATGTATGACCTGAAATCATTCAAGGCAGTCGTAGTATTCATTGGTGGTAACGATGCCTCCAACAAAACAGACATTGAACTATTTGAAGAGTATTACGATCAGGTCATCAGTCTAATAAAAACCGGAAATCCTGAGTGCAACGTCTTTCTGTGCAGCATAACACCTCGGGGAGATACGGATGTGACTGACTATAATGCATGTATAGAAAGGATATCAGCTCAACGGAAGGAACATGGTGTCTCTTTAATTAAAAACTCAGAAGAATATTTCTATGGAAAAGACGGTCTGCCGATGTTTAGGTATTATTCAGCAGATGGTATTCACCTCTCAAGATCAGGAATAAGGCGTCTACTCCATGCAATTGACGACAAGGTACATATTGTGACTGATTTCGAAGGGTGTGTGTTTACGCCACGTACATCAGGTACGCGGGGTCATGGAGGTCGACGAGTAGAGAAGCCGTCTATGGGACAATTAAAGCGCCCGTCATACAGTTTACCTTCTGGTAGGAAACGAGATCGTCCTAGGGAACCTTACACTAACAGATGGAACGGTTTTAACAACGGGCGACAAAAGCGGGGATGCTTTGGTTGCGGTATGGTTGGACACAAAATAAAGGACTGTTGGAACATCAGATAGGGACTCGGCATTACTGCCAGATCAGATAGAGGCACGCCAATAAATAGTGTTAATTCTTTCTATTGTCTTGAAAACATATGTAGTGATTGCAATGAATTGGACTGTGCCTGTGAAAATTTTTATAGTGATTCTCTAATCAATCATACTGAGGGTCAATGTAGGCATGAGAAACATAAGAGTTCCAGTATATATTTAACAGATACTGAAATAAATAGTAATTCACTTTCGTTAAATGAAACGTCAGAAGATATCAGACACGAAACTTCCATTGACTTAAGGCTTTGTAAAAAAGGCATGAACATTGGGCTTTTAAATATTCAAGGATTACGTTCTAAATTTTCTGAAGTTCAGGCAATGCTAACATCTACAAAAAATTCAAATCTGCACGTATTTGGCATGTGTGAAACAAAATTAAATAACAATTGCATGTCAAGCAGTTTTAATATCCAAGGTTTTCAAGATGCGTTTCGTAAAGATAATCATACAAATGGTGGCAGCGGCATACTTGTTTACGTTAGGGATCAAATAATGGCTAAACGTAGGGAAGACCTTGAGAGTAATGAAATATCATGCATTTGGCTTGAAATTAGTCCTACTAAAGGAAAGTCCTTTTTACTTGGATTCTTGTACAGAAATCCTGTCGAACGTGCCGAGTGGTTAGACCGTTTTGAATGTTTTTTAGATGGCGTTTGGAAAGAAAGTAAAGAAATCATTTTACTGGGAGATTTTAATAAAGATTTATTAAATCCAAATATAAAAAGAGAATGGTCAATATTTACAGAATCATTAGGGCTAAGTCAACTCATTACACAGCCAACAAGGGTAACGAACAATTCTAGCACGCTTATTGACCATATTTATTCAAATCATGAAGATAATATTTCAGAAGTACACGTAAGTCAAATCGGCATCAGTGACCATTTTTCTGTTATCTGCAACAGAAAGTTAAATGCAACTTTTATTAAGAACGCACACAGATCAATAACATATCGATCGTTCAAAAACTTTGACGAAAATAAGTTTTTGATTGATTTGCAAGCAATACCATGGAATGAACTCAGTAGGCTTGACTCTTTAGATGACATACTTTGTGCCTGGTATTCATTTTTCAATGATACGGTCAATAAGCATGCACCAACAAAAACTCATAGAATTAAAAAAAAGACATACAACCTGACTGGCTAACACCAGATATTCTTGACAGTATGAAAGAAAGAGACAAACTCAAAATCCAAGGTCGTTTTGAAGAGTACAAACATACACGGAATCAGGTATCATCAATGATTAATGAATCAAAAAAGGCAACTTATAGAACTAAAATTGAACAAGGAAAAGATGATCCAAAATCAATTTGGAGACTTTTTAAAGAGTTCGGTGCTTCAAATAAAAAGGCCGACAATAACGATATCTTAGGACTTAAGATAAACGAAGAAATGGTTGCAGACAATAATGAGTTAGCCAATAACTTAAACGATTACTTTACAAACATAGCGGCAAGACTCAAGGAGCCTATACAACATAACGAATTTAATAAACTAAATGATTACATTAATTCAAAAATTCCTGCAGACGTAAGTTTTGAGCTCCCTGAAATAAGCGAAAGTTTTGTTTTTAAATTTCTTTCTTCACTTGATATTTCTAAAGCAACAGGGTTAGACGGAGTTGGGCCTAGACTCCTAAAGTTGTCGGCAGGAATAATTACTAAAAGTATAACAATTATTGCTAATAAATGTTTATTGACTGGGGAATTTCCTTCCCTCTGGAAACAAGCTAAGGTCATCCCTCTTCATAAAGGGGGTGCAAAAGATGAAATCAATAATTATAGGCCAATATCTATCCTACCTACATTGTCGAAGTTAATAGAGAAATTCATTCACGTACATTTCATGTCTTTTCTGGATAACTTTGAAATAATACATAGTTCCCAGAGCGGTTTTAGACCTGGTCACTCCACTGAAACGGCTTTGTTATTAATGACGGAACATTGGTTAAAAGCTTTAAACGACGGTAATATAGTAGGGACTGTTATGGTTGACTTCAGAAAAGCTTTTGATCTTGTTGACCATACGTTACTTTTAAAGAAACTAGCATGCTACAAATGTAATAGTTCTTTTCTGAAATTAATGGAATCATACTTAAGAAACCGTACACAAATTACATCTGTAAACAACAAAATATCAGATCCAGGTCTTGTTACGAGTGGTGTACCTCAAGGGTCCATATTAGGTCCTCTTTTATTTTTAATTTTCATTAATGATTTGCCTTTAGCTTTGTCGCGAAACATTTCCTCTATAGATCTCTATGCTGATGATACTACGATATATGATATGCAAAGTGACCTGCACACATTAAAATTAAATCTGCAAGAAGCTCTTTTTTCCCTTCATATATGGTGTAAACAAAACGGGATGCTTTTAAATACTGAGAAAACTAAAGTTATGATAATAACAACAAGGCAAAAAAGAATACATATAGATGAGAGTATTTTAACTTTATCATATAATGGCACTGAACTAAACTTAACTACTGCTGACAAAATACTTGGTGTTAACATCGATGCTAATCTCACGTGGAATGAACATTTCAACTTTATTTGCAAAAAGATATCCACTTATATTTGGCTGTTGTCCAGGATCCAACACTTCATTAATTATGAACACAAAGTTATTTTCTATAATGCTTACATTCATCCACATTTCAATTATTGCAATATAATATGGGGTAATTCATCAAATTATAATATGTCAAAAATAGTTAAACTACAGAAACGTGCTTGCAAAATAATCTTAGGCAATGAATACTCAAGTTTCGAAGATGCAAAATCAAGGCTAAGTATCCTTTCTTTCGAGCAAAGTATGTTCTTAAATAAGGCAAAAATCATGTTCAAAGTCACGCACAGTCTCTTACCAAAGTATATTTGTTAGTTATTTGAGAAAAAAAGGGATCAAGCAAATCAAACAACACTGAGATCAACTTCTGGTCAAAATTTTAGAATTCCAAAACCTAATATAAATGTTTTCAAAAACAGTATATCATATTCGGGTCCTATTATTTGGAATAGCATACCAACTGAAATTAAGAATTCTTCATCGTATAATGCATTCTCACGAAATTGTATTAGCTGGTTAATTAACTCTTGATGTTGTTGTATATATTGCAACGTGCGTATGCCTCCGCCACCTTGAACTTTTAAATGTCATATTACCATTTTGCATCTACAGTCGAACTTCGATATCTCAAATACATACTGGACCAAGAACTTACTTTGAAAAATAGGTACCCAATAGTACATAATAGAAATGATCTTGGGGCATATTTTCGACTTTCTATAAAATACACATGTTTTGTGTGTGCTCATTGGAATCGCCTCAAAAAGCAATTCTAATGATGCACACATAACATGCATTTCCAAGTAAACACCAAACAACCCCCACCATAACACAAGTATAGCTGGAGAAATGTAAACAAGGGACCCAAGAGTGAGCTCGAATTAGCCAAAGTAAACTAATTATCTGTATTAGAGTTATCGAAGTTTTACATACGAATGCTTCAATCATTTCTTCTTTTTCATCATTATGTTATCACTTTTGTTAATACCCATGTACTGTTCGTTAAATGTTTTGCATTGTGTTTTAGATAGAGGGCCTTGTGGAAGATTGGTTTTACCAAACGAGTTACCCTCTTTAAATAAAGAAATTACTTACTTACTTACTTACTTACTTAAAATTATTATATCAGCGCAAAAACATATATTGTGGGTACTCGGTAGAACCGCCAAGTTCTAGTCGAGCTCCGCAATCTATGTTTTGAGCAGAAATAAGAAAAACATCATTTTCTTAATCTTAAAATTCCATTTTTGGGGTGATAATTGACAATGTTTTTTGTTTAGGCGTGTTTCGTAAAGTCTGCTCAAAAGCATAGATTGTGGGTACTCGATAGAAACCCCTTCCTCATGGAGTTTTAGTTTATACTAATTTATTTTAGTTCGAATGCGATGAAAGTCTCAAGCTTAATTAATCGCTCTCGAACACTCTTTCCGGATGTTTTTTTTCCACGCACGCGAGGGAGATGCAGTTGACTTTTACGCCACTGCTACCCATTTACACCTGGGTGGGGTGGGGCAGTGGGGAGTTTTAGGGGGTATACATGTACATTATTTTTCTTATTTCTGTTCAAAGAAGCCTCCATGGTGTAGTGGTTAAGCTACTAGCCTCACAAACCAGTAGTCGTGGGTTCGATCCAAGGGCTTCTCCAGACTCTCAGATGGGTCTTTTAACCGAGGTCCGGTCTCCATATGCAGGGGTTTCATCAATAGACGGGTACTGGGGATTTTCCCGTTTACTTAGAAATTATTCCCCTGCTATGCTTCATAAATTTGTTTTTATTCAGATAACATTGAAAATCACACTCCTATCTTTACTTGAAATCTGGATGCCAAAATGTTTTGAAACCACTGCATATGACATTTTCTGTTGACGGGACGTAAACCTCAAACACACTCACTCACTTATTTCTGCTCAAAACATAGATGAGGCAGTTCTATTGAGTATCAACAATCTCAGAAGCTATCTTTTTGAGCAGAAAAATAATATATAACCCCTAAACCTCAGGTGTTTCTAGTTTATATATAAAAGTTGCTTAGTGGGGGTCAACATTACATAGACATGTTTTCGTGATGTGCCAAAGTTTGCTTTTGATTTTTCTTTTTTGCTTTTGTTTTATGTGACATTGTTGATATAAGATTTGGAAATCCTTATTTGATATCTGTGACTCTTTTTACACTTTATGGTAACTGACACATTTTAGTTCTACACAAATTAATGTGTGCTTAGCATAGACTCAAGCTTTTTATAAAAGCTAATACTTGTTTTTTCATATTTCACACAAAAATATATAAAAAAATAAATTAAAAGAAAACTTTTATCTTCAGAATTTTTAGTATTTTTCCCCAAATAGAAATATTCATTTTGGATGATTTAATGAAGTCAAGTATTAATTGTTTAACCTACGCCAGTAATATTAATTTTGTCCTGTTTTTGTGATTTTTCTTCATTTTTCGTATTTTTTTAACCCCCCAAAAATACCCTTTCCCCTCAGATTTTTTTTGAGGATTTTTTTTCTATAAATCAGGACACCTTCATGATACTAAAACTGCTGATAACATTTCTCAAGGAATTAGTTGTGGGTCAAGGGTCATTTCCGGCTAAATGTACTGGCCTATATATCGATTTTGATACTAATCTATATCAGCAAATCTACCAGTAACGTTTAAGTAGTTTTTGACTGCAAGAAAAAGATAAGTATTCTTTTGTGGGGACAGGTTATCGTCACCGCAAAGACGACTTGGAAGATTAAGAGGATGGTAGTTATGAGTAGAGGGAAACAATGAAATACGCTTGTATAAAAAGTTTGGACAAACATAAAAGAAATGCTCTGCATCCTCAACAACTTCAGCACAACTACAGCAAGGGTTTAGCTCAAGGTGATTAATATACAGGTCCTGCTTAAGATTTTTACATCTATTTCTGATTTTTGCGTGTAATACTGATAAGTGTCTATCGCCACAGAGATAGTAGGGAGGGACTGTACTAACATTAGAACGTAGAGATTTAATATTACTTTTTAAGTAGAAGTAAAACAAAGATCAAGAATTGATACAATTAACTTACTCCACCCATAAAAGACACCAAAGGGAAAGAAATACAAACATTAAGCGACCAGACCATAATGGAAACCTAAACAAAGGAAGGCCATAAGGACAGTTACTTTCCCACAAAATGGCCATATGGTCATCCGAAACTAAAAGACACAAGTGATACACACAGTAAGTAACAAACAACAACATAAAATAAATCGCCACAGAAGAGCCGCCTTGGAACGGTCAGTGGAAGATTTCCACTGGGGGGCTTAAATCGATTTTACGTGGCCACAATCCTCGCCCTTACTTCCGTCGCGATTTAGACAAAAAAATTTTTGTTCAGTCCGCATGAAGGCCTCCTAACTCATCAGTGCGACATCTCCGCGAACACAGAAACCAAAGAACCACAGAGGTGAGACAACGGTGAGGACTCGACAGCAAGAAACCACCGAAATGCTGGAGCAAAAGAAAACCAACAGACTCCGATGAGCCCGACCAGAGACAGAGCACCAGGCACCAACCAACATTATCCCTCCAACTCCCAACAAGCCCCCACGCCGGAGCCGCCACAGAATCCGAGGCCCGACCCACCGGCGTGCAACTAAAGAGGGAAGCAAAGTCGCCAACCGTGACTGGGCCAACCACCATGCATGCAGCCCGCCGCACAATACCCATGTTGTACCCAATCTTTTATATCGAAGAATGATTTTACGAAACTGGTTGCCGAAGCCATTGCGATTATATATTTTTCTGAATTTATATACTAAGTCACCATAAAATTCGGGTTCCGATAGACCTTGTTGCAGAAGAGATTTAAGTCCAATATTGAATTTTGAAATTAAATCAGAATGGCGTCTATAAAATTTTGAAAAGGCTTTGCGTAGTTTATGGTACCGATAACCCTGATTAAGGAGTTTAGCCGTTAATAATTTATTACGAGTGTTGAAGTTAGTTACATGACTACACACTCTAGCAAATCGAATTAATTGCGAAATATAAACGCCATAGGATGGCGCACGAGGAACATCGCCATCCAAAAAAGGAAAATTTACAATCTCAAAATCAAAGTCATCGCGTTTATCATAAATTTTGCACGAAACAAATCCATCTACAATAGATAGATGTAAATCCAAAAACGGGGCCTCGGTATCAGAAGAATTTGCTTTATTTAACTGAAGTTCTAGGGGGTAAATCTGACTGATCAAACCATCAAAATAGGTATTATCAATATTTAATAAATCATCTAAATATCTAGAAGTATATCTTAAAGCTTTGAATCTTTTGAAAGTTTTAGCCCATACAAGTTGGGGAGCAGATCGGTATACTTTATTACATCTTTACCGGTCCCTAACAAGATCTAAATTAGATTATGGGTCCGCTGTTTATGGTTCTGCCAGAAAGTCCTATTTAAAATCATTGGATACTATCCATCACCAAGGCCTTCGTCTGGCTATGGGAGCCCCTCGTACTTCTCCCGTATTAAGCCCCCATGCAGAAGCAGGCGAACCATCCCTAACCCCGCGCAGAGAGAAACCCTCCCTCCAGTATGCCACCAGACCCGCTGCCAATCCATCTAAAGTAGAAGTAAAACAAAGATCAGGAATTGATACAATTAACTTACTCCATCCATAAAAGACACACGCTATTAGAAGAACGAATATTTTCATTAAGATTTTTCCATAAAGAAACATACGAAGGGATGCAGAATTTACGAGATACTCGTAGCTCAGTGCGCGTGAAAGAAGTATTTAAGTTGTTGTTGTTTAGATGTTTCTCTAGGGTAATTAGGAGTTTCTCTAACAAATGGAGGGATTAAATCAGATATATACTCAGGAACAAAACCATTTATTGCTTTATATATGAAAATTGCGTCTTGTGCTTTGTGGGACCCATCTACATTCTTTATACAGACAATCTAGTCTGGCTAACCTGGTTAAGCCAGTGGCAATTCTGGCAGCTTCATTTTGAAGTTTTTCAAGCACATTTGAGTCTTGGGCGGTGCAACTGTCTCATACAACGGAAGAGTATTCCAAGATTGGAATATAAATGAGATATAAATTTGATTAAGGGATAAATACGGTGAAAGGTATACTTAAGATTTTGCCTTATTCCAATGATTTGTGGAAGCACTGATAATATTTTCAATGTGTGTGTGCCATTGCTCGTTGTTACTGAAAGTAAGACCTAAGCGCCTATGGTCTGACCCAAACTTAACTGAAACATCATCAAATAAGATTTTAGGAAAGTGTTCAAAATTTTTAATGGTGAATAGCACAACTCCGGTTTTTTGAGGATTGAAGTTGATTAACCACTGCATGCTTGGCCCCTACTGATAAAATGTTTAAGTCGTGATAGATGATGCCTTGTAAATCATTTATCGAAGAAGCTGAAACAAAAAGCAAAGTTTCATCTGCGAAGAGTCTTGTTAACCTAAGCAAAGAGTCTGAGATGTCACTTAGTTATATTAGGAATAAGAGGGGTCCTAAAACTGGGGCACCCCTGCATTAACTGGCTTCTTACTCGATAAGCAAGACTTTATAAACACACGCTGTGATCTATTACTTAAGTAATCACAAATCCCGTTCAGAAGTGTACCGCTGTTGCCATGCTGTTTAATAGAAGTCAAGGCAATGATCAAGAATAGATACAATTAACCCACAGCTCCCATCAGAGACACCAAAGGGAAAGAAACACAAACATGAAACAACAAACCCTAATGTAAACATCAATAGCGGAAAGCCAAAAGGATAGTTACTTTCCTACAAAATGGCCAATTGCTTATCCAAAACAAAATAATATAAGCAAAGACAAACCATAACGAAAAATAAACCGCGACAGAAAAACCGCCTTGGAACGGTAAGTGAAACGAATTCCACTGGGGGGGGGGGGGGGGGGTGCTTAAATCGATTTTACGCGGCCACAGTCCTCGCCCTTACTTCCGTCGCGATTTACACAAATAATTTATTCAGTCCGCATGAAGGCGCATTAAGTTTGAATAGGAGACTTTTATGCCGTACAATTTCAAAATCTTTTGAAACATCGCAAAAGACCATACAAGAAACTTGGCTATTATCGAATGTTTGACAGATGTGATTGTAAATGTCAGTGAGTTGAAAAGTTGAATGACTGGTCAAAAATACCTAACTGGTACTTATGTAATAGATGTTTATAGCTATTTTTGAAGACTATCCTTTCCTGGAGCTTACCAACAGAACTGAGAAGTGAAATGAGTCTATACTTTGAAGATGTTTTGTCACCCTTTTTCAAACAGTGGCAGAACGTTAGTTTCTTTCCAAGAGGAAACAAATATACCTTCTCTAAATGATCTTTTAAAGGTAATACACAAGGGGGGATTACTTGTGGGCTTAAGAGTGTACGGGATCCCAACACTCACGCTCACTTTCACCGTTGTTCAAACATGTATTTGTTCGGTCCGCGTGAATGAAATTACAGATAAAGCCATATTTGAAGTTTGAAAGGGTTATTTCATTTGATGTTACGATTGTGTGTTGTCTCAACCTTAAATATTTGATGTTATATTTGCATGAAACTGAACATACCAACATTAAATGGAAGATTCTATCATTTGATGTTTTGTTTACGTGCAACTCCATATCAAATGAAATTTTTCATTTTGTTTGTTTGCAAGTGTATCAAATGAAAGATTCTTTCATTTGGCCGCTCAGCAGCCGCTCAATGTCAAATGAAATATTCTCTCATTTGATGTCACGTTTGCACGCAACTCATTTTTGTTTGTTTGCAAGTGAACATCAAATGAGAGGTTCTTTCATTTTGCCGCTCAACGTAAATGAAATATTTTTTTCATTTGATGTCAAGCTTGCTCGAAACTCAACATCAAATGAAAGATTGTTTTATTTGATGGCGTTATATCATTTGATGCTGTAACCGTTGTTATGGTGTGTATATTTGTTTATTTATTTATTTTTCTTACCTGTGCCCGTTATGCCATGATCACCTCTTGTGGGGAAGAGGGAGTTGGTTCCTATGCTATTTGTAATTCCATCACGTGAACAAGTCCGTGAAATGAAGAACCTCCTAAACCCCACTTTATATAGAGAAAACTGGGGTTTACAGGGGTAAGCATTATTTTTCTTATTTCTGCTCTAAGACATAGGTTGTGGGTACTCGTTAGAACCGCCTCAGTGAGGCGGTTCTAACGAGCACCCACAACCTATGTTTTGAACATTTATAACAAAAATATCAAGGATTTTCATCAGAAAAGTAGCTATTTTGGAGATGTGAAAAATGCAATATGTTGCACGGGTGTGTTACCGTAATGCTTTCATTTCTTCTTTTTTCATTTTTTTTCCTCATTGTTAGTTACTCTTCCTCTTGGTGTCATTGGTAGGCTGTAATCTTTGATTGTGGCTTTAACTGGGCATCTATTTCTATACTTTTTCGACAGGTTTGGTTAAACTAAAAATGTCGAGGTCGGAATAAAGAACATTTCGGAATAGCAAGCAAAGTGTTTCGTTACCTAAACAAAGCAGCAATGTTTCCCTCTTCGAAAATAAACGCGCTACAAGCACCTGCCACTATACTTACATGAAGCAAGTACCATAAGGAATTCAAAGTGACGGTGCATTAGTCTTTCCATAAATAAAGTTGACATGAATACATGACTGAGATGACAATTTTCAATTTTCAACCAGAATTACAGTTCTTATTTTCTACAGAACCCCTCATTGTGCTTAACCTTCGTGTGAATTTAACGGAAAATAACTCAAGATCAGATAAGATACAAATTTATCACAGAAAGCGTTACTTTCCATGTCCAAAGAGCCATAACTTAAAACCTTATGGTTCTTGTATTCTCTGTTATCTATGTTATCTTATGTTGCTTTTTTACATTTTTGCAAGGCTTCAAGAAACTATTTTTACTCAGAGGAAAACAATGTCCCCCACCATAATAGTTCGTCTGTCATTACTAAAATGGCCAAATATTAATCGTATTTGAGAAATGTTACTGTTTGTGTGTTCTAAGATGGCTGATGAGACCGATTCTAGCTCAGAACTGTCTGCTGAAAGCGACCATATAGAACCAAGCCGCCTGCGTGCAGGTCCGAACCTACAGTTCCAGTGCGCTTCGCCGCTCGCCCATCGCCACTGGGCTTTTTGAGTTTCATGCATATGTGTGCCTGCAGTGACTGTGTGTATATGATTATGATGACATACACTGTGAATTGGATTTTATCATATGACGTTGCGTCTGAGAGTATAATAACGTCATGTATTATTTTCGATAATCCACTAGTGGATTAAATATGCAAATTAGCTAGATACGTCCCGTAACGTTACATGTACGACGTCCTTAACGACGTCGCGTTTACTAACGGCGGAAAATTGACATTTTTATAAACAATCGTGAATAAAATGCGTTTAAAATGTCATATGATAAACAGAAGCTTGCATTCGTGCTCATGTATTATTGAATTTATTAAACTCGTTGAGGAAAAGGGATAAAATGCTCGGCACAGCCTCGCATTTTATCCCTTTTCCTCAACTTGTTTAATAAATTCAATAATACATGAACACTCATGTAAGATCCTCTATATAGTGAGGGAGAATCAACCTCACTCTCGTCCTGACCTATATATGTCTCCGTGGAGACATTTGGAGCTAAGCCCGGATGCAGTGGATGACCTTGACTTCTTTAGTGCCTTATCATGCTCTTCATGCTTTACGACACGCTGCTGTATCGCCCTCTGGACCGTTGAATCAGAGAAATAATTTCTTCCGCCCAGCTGCTGAAACAGACTTTACATAGTTGGAACAGGCAAATCCAGACCGCGCAGGGCTTGAGAGCTCGATCTACCCCTTGCAGTGGTTGAGGAACCACCATGAGGTCCATGTGTTCCGCGTGCACAGCCAGAGTGACCAAGCACCAACACAGTGTTTCGTTGGACGACCAAAGCTGTGCACAAATTAACGCGAGGCCAGTCCGCCCAAAAGAGGGAGTCAGTATCCGATTAAGAAGAGGTTAGTCAACCTGCCACTGGCTAGGTTTTGTTTAGGGACCTAAAAGCCCTAAGTGGATTGCGAACCAAGGCTACAGGTACCACCTACCCACGCTAGCTTTGTATAGAGATCTAGCAACTCCTAGATGGGTTGCCCTCCCGATGTTTCGAGTCCCATCTGCCCGCATGCAACAGGTTGTACTGGCTTATCCAACCATAAATACCCATTAAACGCCCATTTGACCTTGGTCATAAACTGACAGTTTTCGGGAGCCCGTGACCTTAAACATGTCAAGGTCACCAAACTATAATCAAGTATTTGGTAGGTTACAATCTATATTGCACCCAGGAACACCAACAATCTTAAATAAAACAGGGTGCAGACAAGCCATTATTTGCTCAAAACTGAACATTTTTCGGAGGCCTGTGACCTTGAAAATAGGGTCAAGGTCACCACAATCTATTCAAATCTTTGGTAGGTTGCAATTATGTATTTTACCACGTTTCATGAAATTTCAACAATTGGTGCCGTCCCCGCCCATAGGGGCTTGTAGAAATATATGGGCTGCATGATGCTTCCACGCAGAGCTGAATCCGGCCCGCACACTAGTACTGGTAAACCGCTTAGAGGATCTAAGCATGTCCAGGAACCGCGGTGCGAGGCGGACCGTCCATGCTAATAAACCCTTTTGGTTTCATTAGGCGACAGGGCTTGAGATGTCATTTCATCTCAATGTCGGGTAAAAGTCCCACAAAATTGGAAGCAACGTCTCCAAAATGACCTTTACAGTGTTGACGGGTACGTTAAACCTCAAATCAAACAAAACCAACAATTGGTTCTTGAGATAGGGTGCAGACAAGCCAAAATTTACAGTTTATTTGGTCTGTGCCCTTGAAAAAAGAGTCAAGGTCACAAAAATCTATTCATACAATGATATAGTGTACCAAATTTGACAAAATTTCAACTATTCGTTCGTGAGAACAAACAAGCCAAAATTGACAGTTTTTTTTTTTTTTTTGTGTGTGTGGGGGGGGGGGGCGCTTTGCCCTTAGAAATATGGTCAAGGTCACCAAAATCTATTCAAATCTTTGGTGGGCTGGAATGATATATTGTACCAAGTTTGACAAAATGTTATCAATTCATTCATGAAATAGGGTGCAGACAAGCCAAATGATAGTTATTTGGGGCCTGTGCCCTTGAAAATAACGCCAAGGTCACCAGACTCTAACCAAATCTGTGGTATGTTGCAATGATATGTTTTACCAAGTTTGACCAAATTTGTTCATGTGAAAGGGTGCAGGCCAGTCGTTTCTGACCAAAATTGACAGTTTTTTGTTGTTGGTGTTTTTGGCGGGGGTGGGGGTGGCGGGCCTAAGCCCTTGGAAATAAAGTCAAGGTCATCAAATCAAACTAAATATTTGGTACGTTGCAAAGATAAACTGCAAACAGTTTGACCAAGTTTTATCCATTCAAGAGATAGGGTGCAGACAAGCAATAATTGACATTTTTGAAAGCCAGTGCCCTTGGAAATAAGGTCTAGGTCACCAAAACATAATCAAACTTTAGTCGGTTGCAATGATGTATTGTACCAAGTTTGACCAAGTTTCATTGATACGTTCAGACAGGACATGCAAATCCATTTTGGCCCAAAATGAACATTTTTTTTTTTGGGGGGGGGGGGGGGGTGGGGGGGTGGGGGTGGGGGGAAGGGGGAGGCTGGGTCTTTGAAAATGATTTCAAGGTCATCAAAACATAATAGCTGTTTTTTTTCTTATCCTAGTGATGTAACCTTGCAAGTTTGGTCAAAATCCATCTTTAGGTTCAGGAGATATAGTTCTTAAAACAGACTACATGATAGAAATGGCTATGGACTATGTTCAAGGGGCAATAACTCCAAAAGTGAAAAAAAACAGAGTTATGATTCATATATTCTGAGCGCTGTCTTATGAGGCTCTTAATATCTGTGAAGTTTTATGAAAATATTTCAAATAGTATCAGAGTTATGGAGCGGGCGCGAAACTGATATAAATGGCTATGTTCATTGTTAAAGGGACACTAATTTCAAACGTAGGAAAATCAGTGTTACGGTTCTTATGTTTTGCACGTTATCTTATGATGTTCTACATATCTTTGAAGTCATAAGAAAATGTCTCAAATGGTATCAGAGTTATGGAGCCGACACGAAACTATGGCAGAAATGGCTATGTTCAATTATCAAAGGGCAATAACTCCAAAAGTAGAAAAAAGAGCTTCGGTTCATATGTTCTGCACGACGTGTGATGGTGCTCTACATATCTGTGAAGTTTCGTGAAAATATCTAAGATGAACAATAGAGCGGACAAGAAAATAGGAGGCGCTGACAGACGGACGGACGGACAGTCAAAATTTCGGACCCGGCCACTTTTTGAGTGGTGGGGCATAAAGTCAAGTAATAAAGAGTAATAATTGAAATTTGAATATGATCTTGTAGCATGCTTTCGCCCCCAAAATTCTGCTCAAGTACACGAAAGACTGCGTGGTGTAGTGGTTATGCTACTCGCCTTGTCAACCAGTGGTCGCAAGATCGATCCCGGGCTTCTCCAGACTTTCTTAGCTGTTGGTTTCTTAGCTGTTGGTGAGACGTAAAACTCAAACACACACGAAAGACGGCGTACTTAAGAACTGCCCATGACGAGTCAAAGCACTGACAGCACTGAGAGGTCGATGCTGAGAGTAAGCTGAACGAGGACTTTGATTATTTCGTTTCACCATTTAATTCCTGTTCTTCAAGTACTCAGCCCGCCCCCGCCCATCGGGGCCTGAAGAAATAGATGGGCTGCATGATGCTTCCACGCAGTGCTTAAACCGTCCGCACACTAGTACTGGTAAACCGCTTAGAGGATATTAGCCTGTCCATGAACCGCGGTGCGAGGCGGACCGTCCATGCTTATTAACCCTATTGGTTGCATTCGGCGACAGGGCTTGAGATGTCATTTCATCTCAACGTCGGATAAAAGTCCCACAAAATTTGAAGCAACGTCTTCAAAATGACCTATACTGTGTTGACGGGGACGTTAAACCACAAATCAAACAAAACAAACAAGCACACAGTGTAGTTCCGGACCAGAAGCCGCTTCTATTGCCTCTGATCTGGATCAATATTATATGCCGATCCCAGTGCATGACCAAGTTTTACAGATAAACCATTTAACACAGTACTCTGACGTCATAGCGACACTTTTAATTACACGGTTATAATATAATGTAATTAATCAAGTAATTTCGTATTGGCCTGTAACAGGGTCAATACGAAATTACTTGATTAATGACAATTTTATTAATTGACACAATTAAAAAACCATGATTATTGATTTTTTGACATCACTTGGCCTCAGTTAATTTTGGTTGACCTGGTGTTAATACGGATGACCTGTGATAAATACAGGATAGTCAATTAATAATATAATGTTATTAATCAAGTAATTTCGTATTGGCCCAATTACAGGTCCGAGATCTGCTGTATTGGCCAGAGGCCGAAGTAATTTCGTATTGGCCCGGTCAGCTGTATTGGCCTCGGCCTTCGGCCTCGGGCCAATACAGCAGACCTCTGACCTGTAACTGGGCAGATACGAAATTGCTTGAATAATGTTCGACCTCGGACCAATACAGCTGGCCGAGGACCTGTTTTTTTGTTTGATTTTAGGTTTAACGTCCCCGTCAACACTGTAAAGGTCATTTTGGAGGCGTTGCTTCCAATTTTGTGCGACTTTTACCCGACATTGAGATGAAATGACATCTCAAGCCCTGTCGCCCAATGAAACCAAAAAGGTTTATAAACATGCACGGGCCGACTCGCACCGCTTTGCCTGGGCAGGCTTAGATCCTTTACACGGTTTACCAGTACTCGCGTGTGGGTCGGTTTCAGCTCTGCGCGGAAGCATCATGCAGCCCATCTATTTCTTCAAGCCCCGATGGGCGGGGTCAATACGAAATAATTTGATTAATGCCAGTTTTATTAGTTAATTGACGCAATTAAAAAAACATGATTTATGATTTTTGACCTCCGATAAATATTGGTTGACCTTGTGTAATATAGGATAGTCAATTAGTAATACGTTCTATGGAAGGGTTAGCCTTTTGAAGCAAAGAATACACCATATATTACGAAAACATGCTTAAGCAAATACATTGCAAACTTTACCACCGAAAAAACGAATATTTTGAGTTTAAAAATTGTGATATTTTTTCATTGTTATTCTTGCTCAAAATATAGGTTGTGAGTACTCGTTAGAACCGCATAATCTAAATTTTTGAGCAGAAATAAGAAAAATAAGGTTTACCCCTGAAAACCCCAGTTTTACTATATAAAAGTGGGGTTCAAGGGGTCAAATTATATAGGCGAGTTGTCGTGATGGAACTGTAAAGTGTGAAGTGTTGAAGTTTTTCTGGGCTATTTGCGCGGCTTCAGGTCATTACGATAACACACCCGTGCGACATAGTGCATTTTTTCACATCTCCAAAATGGCCATTTTTCTGATGAAAATCCGTGATATTTTTCTAATAAATACTGCAAACATAGGTTGTGGGTGCTCGTTAGAACCGCCTTATTGAGGTGGTTCTAAAGAGTACCCACAACCTATGTCTTGGAGCAAAAATAAGAAAAATAATGTATACCCCCGTAAACCCCTGTTTTCTCTATATAAAGTGGGGTATAGGGGGTCTTCATTTCACGGACTTGTTCACGTGATGTTTGATCAGCGGTAATCATGTGGGCAATAGCACCGTAACTCTTATTTGCTACAATTTACATGTGCGCCCAGTAGGGCTGGCTAATCGGAGCTGAAAAGATAATCGATTATCAGTCATGTCATTGCGATCGATAATCGATTAGTAATCGCTACGGTTTTTGCCATAATTTTATCTGTCTGGCTTTCTGTCTGAGCATGACTCTTACCATACACTGAGGTAATTAGGGAACAGCCCTACGACAGGCAGCAGTCAGCCCTCCCAGATGACAACCCAATAAATAACCATTCAGTTCGCAGGTCATCCAGGACACGTAAACCTCTTGACCGGTTTGGGGTTTACATTGATGTTGACAGGGCATTAAGTGAAGAGGGGTTTTGCACTGAAAGAAACAAATATCACAAAATTAAACGTGTTCTCGGTCAGAGACTGGTCAAGGGAAACAAAGAGTATCTCATACAATTCGCCGGAGAATCAGCTGACGATTCCCTTTGGGTACCATTTGACCATCTCAATGAGAAATTGAAGAAGTCCATCCAGGAAAATCCCCCTCCGGTTATTGTTCAAATGGAATGAAACTATTTCAGAACATCAGTTTGTGTTTCTGACTGAAGCAGGACACATGTAAGTGTTGATGTTTTGACATGGCATAGTTACATGTAATAAGCCTAAATAATACCCTTTAAATGTTATTCAAAAAAGCCTTAAGTTGAAATACAGCTAATGGTCTGCTGGCTGCCACTGAATACTTACTTGGTATAAAAATTATTATCATGTTAAATGATTTTATCATGAAGGGTCATTTCATATTGCATTGCTTTTTGCTGGTATGCAAAATGATTTCTGTTATGCTTTAGGCTATTATGGTTTTGATGTGAAGTTTTGTGTGTACGTGCACACTGTGTTATTTACATGTACCGGTATGACTTTGAAGTTATTTTTATTGGTTTGTTTCAATTTGTTACTTTATACACCTGCTTTAGTATATTGACTACATATTTGCTGGTGTAATGTGGAAATGTATTTGTATATGCATTTTATAATTTATTTGTGTTTTTTTTTCGCCTCCCAGATTTTTCATCATCGCATTTAGGTGCACATGTGCCTTTTGCTATATGTTATGCCCATTGGGGCATGGAAAAATAGATTGGGTTGCATGGTGCTTCCACACAGAGCTGAAACTGACCACACATGGGTACTGTTAAACTGCTTAGGACAAAGCCTGCCAGGGTAGAGTGATGTGAGTCAGACAGTCCAGTGCATATAAGCCTTTGATTTCATTGGGTGGCAGGACTTGAGATGTCATTTCATCTCAATGTCGGGTAAAAAAAAATCCCACAAAATTGGAAGCAGCGTCTCCACAATGATCTAAATAGTGATGACGGGACATTAAACCTTAATTCAGACAAACAATATTTGATATGTCAAATGTTAGTAATTGTCTCACTCTCCAGTTTGTTTTGCTAATGGCATTTATATCAAAATTTGTGGTACTACACAAATTCTGGCTTATTTTCCATTCAGCCCTAGACTGTTTGGACTTCAATTAATTCTATGGACTTTCCCAGGCTTTTCAGCCATTTATCAATTCAGTATTGACTATCTATATTGATTATCTATAATCCCCAGGTAAACACTACCTATATCTTGGTTCTGCCAAATAATGATAATGAGGAGACTATTGCTAAGCAAATAATCTGGAAAAGATGTATTTGTTTTATACTATGATAGTTAGAAATAATGTTTTAACATAATACTTTGAATATGTATTGGCATTGTTTTTGTATCAGATACTGTTGTATGTCTATGCAATTACTGTTAAATGTGTTGCTTTTGTTAATTTTATGTTCACATATTTGATTTCATATTTGGGCCACCTTTGAAAACAAACATTTGCCTAACAATGTGTTACTGTCTTGAACTTTTGATTTTGGATTTTTAGTGGCTTATATTAATAAAATTTATTCTTTATTCAATGCTTTTTAGTCAATAATTATTAATAGTACACATTGTTCTTGTCCAAATGAAGCTGTTGTTCTTTATTTTCAATATGCTAAATTGCATTATAGAACTCGCTTAAAGATCAAATTATCACTCAGACTATTATTGCGATGCTGTCAGAATGATAATTTTTTTATTGGTTTTATGTTTACATGTCATTTTCGTTTTGTCTTCTATTGTCACAAACAATTTATTCTAGTATATTTGTTCATTTAGTACACATTATTTGTGTGTGACAGACTATTTGTTGATGTCATGTTAGTCTTTTAATTAATAATAAATGTTACATGCATAAATTCACAATGATGTCAATATGTTGACCCATGCTTCTCTTTGTTTACTTGGTCCTGCATCTTTATGTAGACTGGGTGATATATTTTCTGTAGGGGGATGTGATATATTAACATATATTTCCTTTGAAAGTCTGCAGTAGTTCAAGCTGAAGTTAATATAAACATTCCCACGCCATGGTAAACAGTACTGCTACCTTATCTGACCATAGAATCACATTAACGAATTTCTAATTGGTTGGTCAGTGTGAGAAAATATTTTGAGAGAAGCTTGGTTCCACATGTTAGGCTGGATTGGAGAGAAACTTTAGTTTAATTCTTTCGGCCTGTTTGATAACATGTTTTTAGACCTTTGCCATCCTAAATTATTCTAAAACTGTAAAATGGAAAATTAACAGTTATTGGAAATTATATTAGAAATTATGTACCATCATATTATATAATGTGTAGATGAAATTAAAAAGAAACTTGTTAAATAAAAGAACTGAGTTGAATTGTCGTTATTTATTATAATAATTCCCCAGAAGAACAAAAAGGCTACATAAATACTACACATACATGTTGCACTTTACCACATGTATATTTGAACATGCAGGCCTAAGCAAACAGTGTAGACCCAGATGAGACGCCGCATAATCCAAAAGATTCCCTTTTTCCATCAGCAATGTATTTAATGTTTTCAAGGCAACAGTTAAACATTTGTTGCTGTATTTTGAAACTGATACACGTGCACTTTGTTATCATCTAGACAACCGATAATGAGGGTGTTGTTTTTGCCATTGAATAGTATAGAAGCAGGCATACGGATGTCACGAATCAATACTCGACATTTTTTGTAATTATTGGCTGATATTTGATATATTACTTCAGAAACGGTGTCACACAAATACATGTTTCCTTTGGTATCGGTTGCAACATAGTCAGCGCTTTTCAAAGTTGGCAGCTGAAAATACCATTTTTCTGACCAGTCGTCAACTCCATGTACGTCCAGTGACTGTATCTTTTTTGAACTGCAAACAAGCATGTTCCCCTCATTACGGCATCTAATTTGCCTGGTTGCTTTAAATGTAAGATAGTTGCCAAAATGCGTCCGAAATTCGTCGATTGTATTGGTGGGTTCAAACGTCATATTTCTAACTTCAACATGACATGTTTCATTTGCATAAGCTGGCATTTTGTACAAAATGAATAAATTACTACCTACCAAACAAATTGAACAAATTCCGCGTTTCTTTACAATAGTGTCTATTTGAGGCTTTTCCTCTATTTTCAGTTGTAAAATAGCATTAGCCATAGCAACAAAGACAGTATCTTTTCCACGTGAACAAATATCTACCGGTATATCATCCAAAGTTTTATAACATTCTAGTCTAAAGGCTGGTGATATTACTTTTACAAGTTTATTATTTCTGTCAATAAACACCATGTTGCCACTGGACAGCAGAACTGATCCTGGGTGACTGCATCGAGACGAAGAAACTGCAGGAACCGACAGACTATGTGCTGCGATTTTATTTACTTCCATTGTAAGTAGTGAACGACCAGTAATCGGTGAAGAAGAAGTTGGTGTTTCATTTAAAGATATTTTGTTGGCAGCTTCTACAGTCGAGCTGGCATTCGCTTTGCAGCTTGAAGAAGGTCTGTTTGATTTATCAGATGTGTCAGTTACGGGGACTTTGCAAGCTAATTTTGGGACGGGTTGTGAAAATTGCTCACCAGCGGATTTATTTATGAGCAATCCTTTTATTTTACCGGGTATATTTTCTTGAATAATGTGTTCAAAGCCATCTTCTTCCATCTTTATAAACTTGTCAACAAGCGAAATGCTACATTTGTCATGCAGTGTAATAGAACTTCTCATGTTTTCATTCTGTTCCCTCAGTATGTCGCAGAAAAGTATTTTCTGTTTGTCCGAGCCGTATTTTGACACCGAGTTTGCGAATTCACTCAGTTCGTCTACAAGTGAAATACGTTCAAAGCTTTCATGGATCGACGTCGTAAGCTTTTTCTTTTCCGATTCGACTTTTTCAGTGTGCTGGGGCAGAAAGACTTGAGTTATCTTGTTGCTTAAAGCATCCAGTTGTTTTACAATTTCTATGATTTCCTTTCCCGCCTGTTTTGATTTTTTATCAAGTCGATCTGCCTCATTTAATTTAAGATGAATGTTGTGTTCAACATCATTTTTCAAGGCCATGGTCTCAGCGAGAGACTCTTGAAGGCTAGATGCGGTTTCCATGTTTATGCTGCATAAATGCGTGATGCTTTCACATTTCCTATGGGTCGTCATAGCGCAGATAGAGCACAAATACATGCTGTGATCTTTACACTGAAATTCGATTTCTTTATCCGTGTGAATATTACAAAATTTGAGACTGGACATTCGTTCAAACGCTACAATGTCTTTTGGTAACTCATCTCCCATTAACACGGCATGATCTCTTGTTGTTTTGAATTTTCTATGATCTTCATAGCAGTGTTTACATAAATATTCCACACAGTGGATGCAAAAGCAATGAGCCGTTTTGATTTCATTATCTTCTTTGCAAGGCCTACACTCTAGAACACGTTTTGCTCCTTTTTTAATGGATTTTCTTAATGTTACCGCAGTGTCATCCAGCAATGCAACAATGGCATGATTAGTTGGGAATGATTTCGCCCATTGATTCTTTGAGCTTTCATTAATCGGATACGTTTTCGCTCTGCAAAGTGGACATTCGAAGTATTGCGCACCATCTGACCTTCCAAGTTTTGTTCCACATATGTGGCCATCTAAGCAAGTCTCACAAAATGTATGAAGACATGGTAATGTCTTTGGTACTTGAAACACCTCCAAACAAATACAACAAGTCAGATGCTTAGAAACAGGATCAGCAACTGCCATGGCACCAAAACTGATCAGTCCTTTAAGTATTTTGTAAGACAAAATCGATGTTTAAGGGGAATGGGTACACCTTCAGGGGAGGCAACTCTTGCAAAAGTATTTTTGTCTCCCATGTCAATAGGGGTCTCCTCTTAAAGGAAAGAATTTGCTCCTAAGGAGCAAATTCTTTCCTTTAAGAGAAGACCCCTTTTTCACTGGGGCAGGGCTTATAGAAAAGCGAACAGGAAGTCCCAAAAGTTGTCTCCCTTTGAAAAATGGCGGAAAAATCTGCTAGGTGTTCCCATTCCCCTTAACCCCGTCTCATTTCCCTGACAGTGTTCTCATTACCAAACCTGAAAGAGAAATACGACTGAAGTTATAAGCCTGCAGGCACACAGCGTTGACTCAAAAATTTGAATCGACTTTGAAACAATATTGTTTAACGTTGATTCAGCGTTGAGTGTCTGCTGGGAAGGAAATCAATCATGAACACAACTAAGATATTATGCAAGTGAAGTCTAAAATTATCTAGAAGTATACGTACATTTATCATTTAGTTTATACTAATTTATTTTAGTTCGATTGCGATGAAAGCTTCAAGCTTATTGAATCGCTCTCGAACACTCATTCCGGATGTTATCACGCGCGCAATAAAAAGAGGCAGTGGCTTTTACACCATTGCTACATGTACCCATTTACACCTGGGTGGAGTGGGGCAGTGTCATTACGTGTCTTGCCCAAGGACACATCTCGATACCGTTGGCCAGATTCAAACGCACAACCTCTCTATCGTAAGTCGAACGCGTTAACCACTGCGCTATCGAGGCTGACATTTATCGTTTGACGTCGCGTCTAAGAATGTAATAACGCCATTTCTTGCATAAATACCTATGCGCATGGCTGTTTGAAGCCATTGTCAAATGGACCGAAAGCCGTGCTCAAACAGCAAAAACCATGTTCAAATCATGAAATTCGCGTGCTGTTTGAACATGAGTTTTTAGCTTTTGATATCACAGGACGGGCCTTGCTTTGTTTGCGTTACGTTGAGCGACGTAACGTTATTGCCCTGAACGTAGGGTTTTAGGGTTCTATAATGACGTAACTGCATGACAACGTCATTGTAAACAACATTCTGAACTGACCGCCATTTTGATTTGCCTGTCGCATTTGAAGAGTTTATATGGAATTTATATGGAGCATTTGGGCGTTTTCGTCAAAATTTGCTGTCGGATTCGTAAGTTATGCAAGAACAACGATCATCCATGGTTATTTGATTACATTAACAATTGCCGGATCCCTCGGAAGATATTTGAACATTCGGCCTAGCGGCCTCATGTTCAAACAGCTTCCTCGGGATCCGGCAAATGTTAATGCATGAAAAACCATGGTTGATCCTTATATTATTACATTTCTAACAATGAATTACCTATTTTTCTCGGTGAAAGAAAACCCGATAATCGTTCAACAGTGAATTACTTCATTTCTTCGTTTCGAACGTTTTTACGTCATAATTGCTAGGTAACGTTGCTGACGTCGTTGGTAACAACAATAACAATAGTTGACGTTTGGCGGAAAGTCTGATAAAATCATACAAATCAGACTGAAATTTTCGCGTCTATTTGACGTTTTTGAGGAGAGACCTGCAACACGAAGATAAGGTATTATTTTCTTGAAAATACAGTTGTAATTTCATGGTATTTGTGCATCTGTATTTCAAGGACAGGATGATTTTTGCATAGAAATGAAAACAAGATGGCGACTGATTTTCAAACTAAACCACGCCTCCTGACATCCATACCCTGACTGGAGCTATTTTAGTTGGAAATCAGAATGGTTGAATTTGAAAATTCAAAGGTAAAACATGAATGGTAATGTAATAACAGTTTATTTTGTTGTTTTGATTGATTACGGATAAATAATTCACTCGTGTTCTAAGGCTTTCGTGTAAAAAAAATCGTTCGCTATCGCTCACTCGTTCTTTTCTCAGAAGCCTTAGAACACTTGTGAATTATTACACCGTAATCGATCAAAACAAACAAATAAACTCTATATATGACATGCATAACGAAGAAATACCACGATTTCTCAATGCATTAAAAATGATAATCACCTCTGGCCTAGGAAAATTTATTTCCCATAAGGAAACGGTCCTACTTTTCCAATGCAATCGTTATATTTAGGCGCGAGAACGTTTAATTCATGTCGACGCGTTGTTCTCGGCGTGACGTCACCGGCGACTCCAAAGATGTAAACAACGTTCAGACCTTAGTTGTTGGTGGGACGTAAACCTCAAACACTCACTCACTCACGACTTTGTTTGGATATGTTTAGACCTTCTAAACGGTTAACCAGTACTGTCAGCTCATACAGCCAAATATACGAGTATTTCTCCAAGCCCCAATGGGCGGGTGGCCAGGAGATTATAAGAATCCATCATGAGTGTTCATGCAGGAAAGGGAAATCTCACCAGAGGGGTCAGAATTTCAACCAGGGACGAGGCTTCGCCGAGTCCCTGGTTTAAATTCAGACCCCGAGGGTGAGATTTTCCTATCCTGCAAGAACTGACTCATGATGGATTATTTTTCTCACAGTTTTTGTGGACAATTTAGTAAGATACATGAAAGCAGCGAAATAGGAAAAAATCAACTTTTTACTGGTTACTTTTGCATAAAATCTGAGATCACGAGGGTTTTTACCAGCTATGAAAACGAATGCAAACTATGTTTGCACCTTGAAATTAGTTGGAAAACACGCTTGGAGCGCTAATTTGAAAGAAATTTGCCAACATGAAATCCAAAAAGCCACTTAGGCGGCTAACGTCACGTGACGTTACTCTCGACGTTACGCTAATTTAACGACGTCATCAATATCTGGTGACGTCATTTAATGATTCCAGGGCTTAATAAAGTGACGTTACGTAATTAAGAAAAGGTTTGTTCGATTTTTATTTATTAATTAAGAAGAAAGGCCCAAAATATGTGCCGGTCATATGAGATAGAAGTTTCTTATATGAGCTGAAATCCTTTCTTCTATAGGCGAAAGTGGGAGAAATATCTGAATCTACCTGGTACTCCATACATCTCAAGTAGAGTATTATATGGATATATGTTAATGCTATATATAACGACCATGTGTATTTTTCTCCAGAAATCATGCACGGATTGTCTGTTTGGATTATTATAATCTTACGTTCGACTTTCAGTGTCCTTAGGTGCGCAGTCCTCATAGAGGTGATCCCAGAGGGACCGGATGCGTTGGCCGGAATTTTCAGATTTTAAGGCTGGTTCCGATATGCACACATGGCGGGCGTTCAGCGTATGCCGTCCGTTGCTTTAGAAGCAAGTACGGGCTGAAAAGGCTGCACGGCAGATAGGTCCCTTTGACTGGCCATCATCTCCCATCGATGATGAAGACCTTGAAGATTTTTACAATAAACAATCACGTGTTTTAAGAAATAATTAAACCAAAAGCTTTGGTGATGATTTATGGATATCCATAATTCGAATTATGGATATCCATAAATCGATCTGAATTATGGATATCCATAAATCGAATCATGGATATCCATAATTCGAATTATGGATATCCATTATTCGGCTGATTTATGGATGTCCATAAATCGAATTATGGATATGCATAATTCGATTTATGGATATCTATAAATACGGATTAAATAGTAAAACGGCACCCCATAGAACTTTCAATACGATGGCAACGTTATAGCGCCAAATTCCATAGAAAAACTTCGCGCAAGCAATTGTTTTCTCATCACGAAAACACGCCTACATATTTTGACCCCCTTGAACCACACTTTTATATAGTAAAACTGTGGTTTACAGGGGTGAACCTTACTTTACTTATTTCTGCTCAAAAATATATCTATATTTTGAGCAGTAATAAGAAAAATCACAATTTTTCATATGAAAATTTTCGTTTTTTCCGGCGATAAAGTTTACAATGCATTTGTATAGGCGTGTTTTCTTAATCTTTCATTTTAGCACTTAAACTAACATGATTTTTTCGCCATATGATGGTTGGGAATTAATTGAACTGTGGCTCATCGTGAAAAGAACACCCAAGTAAACCCACTTTAGAACACCCCAGCAACACCCACTTTATACGGAAAAGTGGGAATAATAGGGGAAAATATTTATTTTCTTATTTGTGTTCCAAGATATTGGTTGTGGGTACTAGTTAGAACCGCCTGTAATGGTTGAGCCGGTTCTAATGAGCACCCACAACCTATGTTTGGAGAAAAAAAAATAAGAAAAATTATCACAATGTGACCGTTTTGAAGAAATTAAAGGCTACAGTATACCACACGGGTGTGTTATGGTAACGCTATACATAACAACAGATAAGGTAATCGCAATGCTGATTTCTTCCAAACATGAACGGACTGGAAATATTGTTTGCTGGAAAACTAAATTAGATAACAAGCTAAGATAATTCAGCATTGTTGATTGAGCTAATGTTTCTATATTATTTAATTTATTTGTTTCTTTCTTAAGTACCGCGAGAATACATAACACCGGGCTAAGTATTTTGTGATTTTTGTCAGCTCTACATAGAAACCTATGTTGTGGGTATTCATTAGAACCGCTTCGGCGAGGCGGTTCTAATGAATACCCACAACATAGGTTTATATGGAGAAATAAGGAAAACTTTCCCTCAATTATCACAAAATACTTACCTTATCTGTTGCCATGATGCTAGCGGAAAGCTCCCATCGGATGCACAGATGCTTGGGGTCAGGTCTGATTAGCTTTCTAGCCCGACAGAACAGGCCTACTATCGATAAAACTTGTTTGAAGACCTTAAATGTGCATTATTGAGCTGTCGGAAAAAAGTGCTTATTTTTTTTTTTTTACATATATCGGGTATTTTTTGTTTAAATAATACAATTGAATGAGTTTTATGCAATACTGCACAGGTTAAGTTTTATGAGACGGTTTTCCTATGTTGCGAACACAGTTAGTCTATTTTTAATTTCGCGACAAAAATACAACGCGCGTGAATAATGACGTCATGCGGTAAATACCTAGAAAGGTATGCAGGGGTCATTTCAACATCGTTACACACAATTGTTGTGACAGAAATCGTAGTATAGTGAAATTCTTTTAAACTTTTTTTGCGAATTCCAGTGTAAAATGGAGTGAAATTCCGCCATTCTCTCTCTCTCTCTCTCTCTTTCTCTCTCTCTCTCTCTCTCTCTCTCTCTCTCTCTCTCTCTCTCTCTCTCTCTCTCTCTCTCTCTGAAAGTGCAATGGCCAACATGTTGCTCAGTTTTTTTTCTCTCTCATTATGGGCTACATGTTGAAACTGGGTCAACATCGGGCAGACAGCGATACGACGTCGCCATGTCGTATCGCTCTCGGTCCGACGCACCGTTCAGGCGATTTACTCTCTCTCTCTCTCTCTCTCTCTCTCTCTCTCTCTCTCTCTCTCTCTCTCTCTCTCTCTGTGGCCTTCATGTTGCTCATTAGTCTCTCTCTCTCTCTCTCTCTCTCTCTCTCTCTCTCTCTCTCTCTCTCTCTCTCTCTCTCTCTCTCTCTCTCTCTCTGTGGCCTTCATGTTCCTCATTAGTCTCTCTCTCTCTCTCTCTCTCTCTCTCTCTCTCTCTCTCTCTCTCTCTCTCTGAGTGTGCCGCACATGTAGCTAAGTGTATGGTATCTAGGTTCTGACGGTGCCAGAGGATCCCAGTTAGATCATAAGGTCATTCTGGAGACGTTGTTTTCAATTTTGTGGGACTTTTACCCGCCATTGGGTTGAAATGACATCTCAAGCCCTGTCAGTAGTATATGGGACGCTTTAGCGTCAATGACGTCACAAGCCGGTCGACAAGATGGCCACCATTTTGACCCTAGATGACCTCGCGGGGGTCGCCGGATGACCTTCAATGCGGGGTTTGAGACCAAGATGGCCGCCATTTCTGACCATCGATCGCCTCGCGCGAGGTCGCCGGATGACCTTTGCGCAGGGGGGTGACGCGTTAAGTAGAAACGCTCTAGACCACGGGAAGGAAGCGTCGCGTCCTAGGGCACGGGGGGTCTTCTATATACAGGCTCATCTACAAGATGGAGGGGTGACCCCTTTTTACGGATCGGGACTGATCAATCCGTATAATTTCTAGTCGGATGATCTTACGGGGGTCGCCTTTGTAGGCCAAGATGGCCGCCGGGTGAGTTTTTAGACAGAGACACATATCCATCAGATCCGTATCCCACATGCTGTCCAGCCCTTCGACAATCACTCTAGATCTCCGGAATCTCCTTCTGACCCCTCTCGTAAGTGAGTAGGCTTCCTGTTTTGAAGCCTTTTACCTCGATCCGAGCCATATGGAACCGGATAGGAGCGGTGAAGCTCGAGCCCTTCTTCTTCTTTTGACTAAATTAGATGTCAAAATATTTAGCAGACGACAATTAAAATAATAACTCGCATTATTTTGCCTACTCCCTTTGCTGCCTTGTCACTAAATGATTGCAGAATGGCTAAACTCTTCGTTTAATATGTCGGCTGACCCTAGATGACCTTTCAGACCGGTGTAGGTCTTCACCACTAACTATCGGAAACTGAACACTCCGTACTTATTAGTCATGGAGAGTCCATTATCGTATATGGGTTAGACCATTTTACGATTATAGAACGTGAATCTATAATGAGAAAAACATTCGCCCATTCCGCACTCATTACGAGCACTCATCATTTCAAGCCTAACATCCTATAAATGGAACGAGATCCTGATGACACGGCCCTAGGCAAACGGTACGGGCTACGACCCATTATACGGGAATGTTTTGAATCATGACTTTTTTCATGAAAATGAGCAAGAGGCCTAAAATCGTATCGTAGATGGCACATTTCTATCAAAGTTTTATCAAAATATATGCAAAGGCGTGGCAGTTAGTGCCATTTTTCGACTACATTCGGCACTTCACCTGTCGATTCCACTCGTCTAAGATGGAAGAACTCATTCGGCTTAAATGGCCTTTGGTCAGTTTTTATCGCGTTACAACATTGAGTCATTAAATTCGACACCATTTCAAGCCTAAATGGCATATAGATAAATACGCTATTTTTTCTAACTTCGATTAGTTTATTTTATATATATCGCCATTGTCTAAGTACTCCAACAAGACGGAAAATTCTCTCCGTCGTAGATGAAAATTAATGAGAAAAACATTCGCCCCATTTCGCCCTTTGAATTGTCTTCACTCGTCTAAGAAACTCATTCGGCTTTAATGGACTTTGGTCAGTTTTTATCGTGTTACGCGTCATAAAAATGATACATCCTTTCGCGCATTAATTGTTTTTCGGTACTTACCCAGGTAAACAAACGCTCTGCTTTGATTTTATGATGGTCATCATCATTTTCTGTTTAAAACTTGAGCCACCCCCGCTCATCAGGGCTTGAAGAAATAGATGGAGTTGCACGATGCTTCCACGCTGAACCCGTCCCGCACACGAGTACTGGTAAGGATCTAAGCCTGCCAAGGCAAAGCGGTGCACACGAGTCGGACCGTTCACGTTTATAAACATGGTTTTCATTGGGCGACAGGGCTTGAGATGCCGAAATGACCTTTACAGTGTTGATGGAGACGTTAACCTTCAAATCCAACCTTACAGCTTTACAACTGGTTATGAAATACTCCAGAAAGGCGTAAAATTCCCTCTATCGTAATTAGCTTAATGTACTGGACGAAAAGTAATTGAAACTAATGAGAAAAACATTCGCCCATTTCGCACTTTGAATTGTCTGCACTCGTCTAAGACGGTAGAACTCATTCGGCTGAAATGGGGGTAGGTCAGTTCCTTTAAACGCCGTTTGATGAGCTTTATGTATTATAAGAAATATTTTATCAATTTCAATACACGTTTTCCGCATATGCCTATTGGCCCTTTTCGGGGACATTTGCAAACAGTGTGGGCCCAGATCAGACGCGGCGTTCGATGTAGGTCTTGACCTCATTAATCTCGCAAAGCTTATCGCTAACTTAACACCGCTTTTATTGGAACACTCCATAATTTTAGGCAGAAGATTCCATTGTGGGTTAGACCATGAGAATATGGCATATAGATTTATACGCTGTTTTTCACAGGAAGGTGAATTTGGTGTGATTTTCGTTTTTCGTTTTTCGATATTCATTTTCAGGTAAAGTTGGTTTGATTTTCGTTTTTCGTTTTTCGATATTCATTTTCAGGTGAAGTTGGTTTGATTTTCGTTTTTCATTTTTCGATATTCATTTTCAGGTGAAGTTAGTTTGATTTTCGTTTTTCGATATTCATTTGCAGGGGAATTTGTTTTGATTTTCGTTTTTCGTTTTTCGATATTCGAATTGAGGCCGAATATCGTATTTTGACATTCAAAATCCTAGTTTGACATTCGATTAGGCGAAGAAAATCGTATTTTGACATTCAAAATCCTATTTTGACATTCGATTTGGCAAAGAAAATCGTATTTTGACATTCAAAATCCTAGTTTGACATTCGATTTGGCGATGAATATCGTATTTTGACATTCAAAATCCTAGTTTGACATTCGATTTGGCGAAGAAAATCGTATTTTGACATTCAAAATCCTAGTTTGACATTCGATTTGGCGAAGAAAATCGTATTTTGACATTCAAAATCCTAGTTTGACATTCGATTTGGCGAAGAAAATCGTAGTTTGACATTCAAAATCCTAGTTTGACATTCGATTTGGCGCTGAATATCGTATTTTGACATTCAAAATCCTAGTTTGACATTCGATTTGGCGAAGAAAATCGTATTTTGACATTCAAAATCCTAGTTTGACATTCGATTTGGCGAAGAAAATCGTAGTTTGACATTCAAAATCCTAGTTTGACATTCGATTTGGCGGAGAAAATCGTAGTTTGACATTCAAATTCCTAGTTTGACATTCGATTTGGCGAAGAAAATCGTATTTTGACATTCAAAATCCTAGTTTGACATTCGATTTGGCGAAGAAAATCGTAGTTTGACATTCAAAATCCTAGTTTGACATTCGATTTGGCGAAGAAAATCGTAGTTTGACATTCAAAATCCTAGTTTGACATTCGATTTGGCGAAGAAAATCGTAGTTTGACATTCAAAATCCTAGTTTGACATTCGATTTGGCGAAGAAAATCGTATTTTGACATTCAAAATCCTAGTTTGACATTCGATTTGGCGAAGAAAATCGTAGTTTGACATTCAAAATCCTAGTTTGACATTCGATTTGGCGAAGAAAATCGTAGTTTGACATTCAAAATCCTAGTTTGACATTCGATTTGGCGAAGAAAATCGTAGTTTGACATTCAAAATCCTAGTTTGACATTCGATTTGGTGAAGAAAATAGTAGTTTGACATTCAAAATCCTAGTTTGACATTCGATTTGGCGAAGAAAATCGTAGTTTGACATTCAAAATCCTAGTTTGACATTCGATTTGGCGAAGAAAATCGTAGTTTGACATTCAAAATCCTAGTTTGACATTCGATTTGGCGAAGAAAATCGTAGTTTGACATTCAAAATCCTAGTTTGACATTCGATTTGGCGAAGAAAATCGTAGTTTGACATTCAAAATCCTAGTTTGACATTCGATTTGGCGAAGAAAATCGTAGTTTGACATTCAAAATCCTAGTTTGACATTCGATTTGGCGAAGAAAATCGTAGTTTGACATTCAAAATCCTAGTTTGACATTCGATTTGGCGAAGAAAATCGTAGTTTGACATTCAAAATCCTAGTTTGACATTCGATTTGGCGAAGAAAATCGAAGTTTGACATTCAAAATCCTAGTTTGACATTCGATTTGGCAAAGAAAATCGTAGTTTGACATTCAAAATCCTAGTTTGACATTCGATTTGGCGAAGAAAATCGTAGTTTGACATTCAAAATCCTAGTTTGACATTCGATTTGGCGAAGAAAATCGTAGTTTGACATTCAAAATCCTAGTTTGACATTCGATTTGGCGAAGAAAATCGTAGTTTGACATTCAAAATCCTAGTTTGACATTCGATTTGGCGAAGAAAATCGTATTTTGACATTCAAAATCCTAGTTTGACATTCGATTAGGCGAAGAAAATCGTATTTTGACATTCAAAATCCTATTTTGACATTCGATTTGGCAAAGAAAATCGTATTTTGACATTGAAAATCCTAGTTTGACATTCGATTTGGCGATGAATATCGTAGTTTGACATTCAAAATCCTAGTTTGACATTCGATTTGGCGAAGAAAATCGTAGTTTGACATTCAAAATCCTAGTTTGACATTCGATTTGGCGAAGAAAATCGTAGTTTGACATTCAAAATCCTAGTTTGACATTCGATTTGGCGAAGAAAATCGTAGTTTGACATTCAAAATCCTAGTTTGACATTCGATTTGGCGAACAAAATCGTATTTTGACATTCAAAATCCTAGTTTGACATTCGATTTGGCGAAGAAAATCGTAGTTTGACATTCAAAATCCTAGTTTGACATTCGATTTGGCGAAGAAAATCGTAGTTTGACATTCAAAATCCTACTTTGACATTCGATTTGGCGAAGAAAATCGTATTTTGACATTCAAAATCCTAGTTTGACATTCGATTTGGCGAAGAAAATCGTATTTTGACATTCAAAATCCTAGTTTGACATTCGATTTGGCGAAGAAAATCGTAGTTTGACATTCAAAATCCTAGTTTGACATTCGATTTGGCGAAGAAAATCGTAGTTTGACATTCAAAATCCTAGTTTGACATTCGATTTGGCGAAGAAAATCGTAGTTTGACATTCAAAATCCTAGTTTGACATTCGATTTGGCGAAGAAAATCGTAGTTTGACATTCAAAATCCTAGTTTGACATTCGATTTGGCGAAGAAAATCGTAGTTTGACATTCAAAATCCTAGTTTGACATTCGATTTGGTGAAGAAAATAGTAGTTTGACATTCAAAATCCTAGTTTGACATTCGATTTGGCGAAGAAAATCGTAGTTTGACATTCAAAATCCTAGTTTGACATTCGATTTGGCGAAGAAAATCGTAGTTTGACATTCAAAATCCTAGTTTGACATTCGATTTGGCGAAGAAAATCGTAGTTTGACATTCAAAATCCTAGTTTGACATTCGATTTGGCGAAGAAAATCGTAGTTTGACATTCAAAATCCTAGTTTGACATTCGATTTGGCGAAGAAAATCGTAGTTTGACATTCAAAATCCTAGTTTGACATTCGATTTGGCGAAGAAAATAGTAGTTTGACATTCAAAATCCTAGTTTGACATTCGATTTGGCGAAGAAAATCGTAGTTTGACATTCAAAATCCTAGTTTGACATTCGATTTGGCGAAGAAAATAGTAGTTTGACATTCAAAATCCTAGTTTGACATTCGATTTGGCGAAGAAAATCGTAGTTTGACATTCAAAATCCTAGTTTGACATTCGATTTGGCGAAGAAAATCGTAGTTTGACATTCAAAATCCTAGTTTGACATTCGATTTGGCGAAGAAAATCGTAGTTTGACATTCAAAATCCTAGTTTGACATTCGATTTGGCGAAGAAAATCGTAGTTTGACATTCAAAATCCTAGCTTGACATTCGATTTGGCGAAGAAAATCGTAGTTTGACATTCAAAATCCTAGTTTGACATTCGATTTGGCGAAGAAAATCGTATTTTGACATTCAAAATCCTAGTTTGACATTCGATTTGGCGAAGAAAATCGTAGTTTGACATTCAAAATCCTAGTTTGACATTCGATTTGGCGAAGAAAATCGTAGTTTGACATTCAAAATCCTAGTTTGACATTCGATTTGGCGAAGAAAATCGTAGTTTGACTTTCAAAATCCTAGTTTGACATTCGATTTGGCGAAGAAAATCGTATTTTGACATTCAAAATCCTAGTTTGACATTCGATTTGGCGAAGAAAATCGTAGTTTGACATTCAAAATCCTAGTTTGACATTCGATTTGGCGAAGAAAATCGTAGTTTGACATTCAAAATCCTAGTTTGACATTCGATTTGGCGAAGAAAATCGTAGTTTGACATTCAAAATCCTAGTTTGACATTCGATTTGGCGAAGAAAATCGTAGTTTGACATTCAAAATCCTAGTTTGACATTCGATTTGGTGAAGAAAATAGTAGTTTGACATTCAAAATCCTAGTTTGACATTCGATTTGGCGAAGAAAATCGTATTTTGACATTCAAAATCCTAGTTTGACATTCGATTTGGCGAAGAAAATCGTAGTTTGACATTCAAAATCCTAGTTTGAAATTCGATTTGGCGAAGAAAATCGTAGTTTGACATTCAAAATCCTAGTTTGACATTCGATTTGGCGAAGAAAATCGTAGTTTGACATTCAAAATCCTAGTTTGACATTCGATTTGGCGAAGAAAATCGTAGTTTGACATTCAAAATCCTAGTTTGACATTCGATTTGGCGAAGAAAATCGTAGTTTGACATTCAAAATCCTAGTTTGACATTCGATTTGGCGAAGAAAATCGTAGTTTGACATTCAAAATCCTAGTTTGACATTCGATTTGGCGAAGAAAATCGTAGTTTGACATTCAAAATCCTAGTTTGACATTCGATTTGGTGAAGAAAATCGTAGTTTGACATTCAAAATCCTAGTTTGACATTCGATTTGGCGAAGAAAATCGTAGTTTGACATTCAAAATCCTAGTTTGACATTCGATTTGGCGCTGAATATCGTAGTTTGACATTCAAAATCCTAGTTTGACATTCGATTTGGCGAAGAAAATCGTATTTTGACATTCAAAATCCTAGTTTGACATTCGATTTGGCGAAGAAAATCGTATTTTGACATTCAAAATCCTAGTTTGACATTCGATTTGGCGAAGAAAATCGTAGTTTGACATTCAAAATCCTAGTTTGACATTCGATTTGGCGAAGAAAATCGTAGTTTGACATTCAAAATCCTAGTTTGACATTCGATTTGGCGAAGAAAATCGTAGTTTGACATTCAAAATCCTAGTTTGACATTCGATTTGGCGAAGAAAATCGTAGTTTGACATTCAAAATCCTAGTTTGACATTCGATTTGGCGAAGAAAATCGTAGTTTGACATTCAAAATCCTAGTTTGACATTCGATTTGGCGAAGAAAATCGTAGTTTGACATTCAAAATCCTAGTTTGACATTCGATTTGGCGAAGAAAATCGTAGTTTGACATTCAAAATCCTAGTTTGACATTCGATTTGGTGAAGAAAATCGTAGTTTGACATTCAAAATCCTAGTTTGACATTCGATTTGGCGAAGAAAATCGTATTTTGACATTCAAAATCCTAGTTTGACATTCGATTTGGCGAAGAAAATCGTAGTTTGACATTCAAAATCCTAGTTTGACATTCGATTTGGCGAAGAAATACGTAGTTTGACATTCAAAATCCTAGTTTGACATTCGATTTGGCGAAGAAAATCGTAGTTTGACATTCAAAATCCTAGTTTGACATTCGATTTGGCGAAGAAAATCGTAGTTTGACATTCAAAATCCTAGTTTGACATTCGATTTGGCGAAGAAAATCGTAGTTTGACATTCAAAATCCTAGTTTGACATTCGATTTGGCGAAGAAAATCGTAGTTTGACATTCAAAATCCTAGTTTGACATTCGATTTGGCGAAGAAAATCGTAGTTTGACATTCAAAATCCTAGTTTGACATTCGATTTGGCGCTGAATATCGTATTTTGACATTCAAAATTCTAGTTTGACATTCGATTTGGCGCTGAATATCGTATTTTGACATTCAAAATCCTAGTTTGACATTCGATTTGGCGCTGAAAATCGTATTTTGACATTCAAAATCCTAGTTTGACATTCGATTTGGCGAAGAAAATCGTAGTTTGACATTCAGTCCAGGTCACATGACCAAGATGGCTGACAGGCTCATACATGGTAAAACCCTTCAAAAATCTTCTTCTCCGGAACCACAGGGCCGATTTCCACGAAACTTGACATGTAGCATCTGGGACGAGGGCCACATAGGCATTTGTATGGAAAAAAATCGAAAATGCATTATATCATACAAATGGTTTAGAATACCACCCCTAAACCAAATATATTCTTGCTCCTTGTGACAAGGCGCATTTAGTGGGGGGGGGGGGCATTTTGGCCCAGGTCACATGCCCAAGCTGGCCGCCATGTCCATATATGGTAAAATGTTTAAACTTTTACTCCTCAGAAACCGCTGGGCCAACTGAAGTCAAATTTCATGTGGAGCCTCCATGGGATGGGGGAACGAAAGTTTGCTAATGGGTTCCAGGTCACATGACCAAGATAGCCGCCATAATCATATATGGTAAAACACCCTTAAAATCTCCATAACCGCTATGCCGATTTTCATGAAACTTGGTAAGTATTATCTAAGACGTAGGCCCATCATAAATTGTTAAAATGTTGACCTGGGTCGACCTTGACCTATTTTATGCTAAGGTCAAGTTTAGTCACATAGGCATTTGTATAGGAAAACGTGAAAATGCATTATATCTTACAAACGGTTCAGAATACCACTCCCAAACCATACATGTTCTTGCTCCTTACGATAACGGGCATTTAGTCCGGGGACCATTTTTGTCCCAGGTCACATGACCAAGGTGGCCGCCATTTCCATATAAGGTAAAATGCTTAATATCTTGGAAACCTTTCAGATCCCCACCAACCAACCATATATATACTTGTTCCTTGTGAAAAGGGGCATTTAGTGGGGGGACCATTTTTGGTCCAGGTCACATGACCAAGATGGCCGCCGTGACCATATATGGTAAAATGCTTAATATCTCAGAAACCGTTCAGATCCCCACATATGAACCATTTATTAGCTCACCTGAGCCGAAGGCTCAATGGTAAGCTTACAGGGTGGCCAGAGTTTGTCTGTCTGTCTTGTGTCGTGTGTGTATGTGTGTTCACATTTTCAAGCGTCTTCTCCTCTGGAACATGTGGAGCCTCCATGGGGTGGGGGAACGAAAGTTTGCATTTTTGGTCCAGGTCACACGACCAAGATGACCGCCATGCCCATATATGGTAAAAAAAAACCTTCTAAAATCTTCTTCTCCGGAACCACTGGGCCGATTTGCATTAGACTTGGTATGTAGCATGTGGGACATTGGCCCATTATAAATTGCATAAATGGTGACCCTGGGATGACCTTGACCTATTTTTGCCAACGCCAAATTTGGTCACATAGGCATTTATATGGGAAAAAGTGAAAATGCATGATATCTTACAAACGGTTTAGAATACCACCCCTAAACCATATATTTTCTGGCTCCTTATGATAAGGAGCATTTAGTGGGGGCCATTTTTGGTCCAAGTCACATGACCAAGATGGCTGCCGTGCCCATATATGGTAAAATGCTTAATATCTCGG